>OZ038378.1:168130605-168573105 GCA_964036045.1 Eutreptiella sp. 'Long Island Sound 2002'
CAACACAACGCAACACGACACGAAAAAAACACAGAACACAACAGAAAAACCACAACACAACACAACACAACACAACACAACACAACACAACACAACACAACACAACACAACACAACACAACACAACACAACACAACACAACACAACACAACACAACACAACATAGGTTGTTGCGACCTGCTCGCCTTGATTGACTTTGTAACATCACAAGGTGCACCTGAAGCAATTTTTTTTTTGAAGATGTTGAATTGGTTATTGCTGACAAGGGAGGCAGGCCTGCAACAACACCAGAAAAGACTGTTCACTGGACCATAAGCAGAAGTGAAACAGTGACACAGCGAGGGATCATTGTGCAGTGCCCCGGACGGTTATACCTACACCCTTGCCCCTCTCTTGCAACCTATATGCACGGGCACACACCATCACCTCAGAGGACGGCGAAGCAGGTTAGCCTACACACGTTTTTAGGCGCCATCAGCAAAGGGCAGGGGGTTAGTACAGCACTGAAAAAACACTCGGCCTGAGCACTGCATGTCACACAAGCAATTCATGCATTTCTTTTGCCTTGTACATTGCCAGGCTTTTTGTCAAGGAAATTCATGGATGATTGCCTTCCATTTTGCTTGTCACAAAATAGTATCCAGTATTGGGTGTCCTTTGGAACAATACTTGATCTCAACAACAACAACAACAACAACAACAGAGCAAAGAAATTTCTCCAACGGCCATAACCTGTGGGGAGTAGTACATTGATGAATCCCTTGGTGACAAGACATGCTCCAATGTATCTCCACCGGTTGGCAATACACATGTAGGCAAAACCACGGTATGTCACTGTCCATTGCAGAATGAGTCTATCAACTCCCAAAATGTGTACACATGTAGCCGCCCACAATGATTTCTTTGACACATTTTTGAGCACACTCATGCAAAATCGCTGTTTGCTCTTTGGACAAACAAGACCTTGTTTAGCTCAGGGAATCGGGTGGCGAGCAAAGTGGTCAACTTGTACACTTATGGGCCACATGCCTCTCACCTTGGACATCTTTGTCTGTTGTTGCAACCCAATTATCACCTTTAATGTAAAGTAACAAACCACACAAAGACACAGGCTACTCATAGCACAAGATGAGAAGCGTGATTAAGCAGTGGGGCCTCCAATCTATCCTTTTTATATCCGTGGCATAGGCCAGAGGATATCCGCAGATATCCGTGGTATATGACCCGGGATATCGCAGCGGTGATATCCCGGGTTATATACCACGGATATCAGCGGATATCCCGGGTCAACTCCCCCAAAACTCAAACGCGACCAAATTCAGTCCAGTTAAAGCAGAGAAGAAACGAAAGGAACCGATACCCTCTCCATCCTCTGCAAGGATTACCATTGATCTCACTGCGGAGGAGGAGTATGCCGACACAATTGAGTGAGAGGAAACCATCCACATATGAGCTCAATGAGAAGGAGAGCATTGTATATGGTGTGAGATCTCCGTTTTCGTGTATGGGCAGCCCCGGCAACACCTGCCAAGGCCCCAATTAGTCAGGATTTGTCAGCTATTCCATCACCATTTGCCCAGGCCATGTTTGAAGAGCAACCCCCAAAAAAGGTGAAAAAGGAAGTGCAGGTGAAAAAGGAAATGCAATGCTTCCGTTGTGATTATCCCATCAAGAAGAATGCATGGGGGGTGCCCACGGTCGCAGACGGTCGCAGGCGGTCGCAGGCGCTGAAGATGCCCCTTTTTTGGCCAAAACCCCCCTTTTGAGGGCTCCACGCAAGTGTACTATGGGTTGTGACCCCTCTACGCACATATTTTCTCATGCTCTTTGCCATGAAACTACTTTTCACCACATCTTATTTTTAACCGAAAAAACCGTTTTTGCACCTGAAAGTAACGGTTGCATAGGCAGATGACGTCATGATGATGAAAAAAATGATGATGTTAATGTTGCAGTGCTGTCATGCATGGGCAAAACTGCCTGACATTGCGGGGTTGCGGTACGCCAGTGGCGGTCTCTGTCTTGATTCCACTGAATGCAGTCCACAGCTCTATGAACGGGAGGGAGGGAGCGGGGCATGTGCCGGTGTTGAGCGCATGCCCCCGGGCATATATATAAGTGCATATATTCTGGCTGTTCCCATGCTGTGCCGGTGTCATGACACGTGTAGAGATGTGCATCGCTGTAGCCTAATACGTGTGCATGGCCAGGGCCTGCCTGAGACGCCCCACAGGTGAGTGCAATACGGAGGCTAGGGACATGTGCATGGCCTGGGCCTGCCTGAATCGCCCCACACGTGAGTGCATCGCCGTGGCCAGGTACAAGGGCATACAAGGGCACACAAGCATATCCCCGCCACAAACACACACCACAAGCCTCGAGATCACACCGTAAGTAAACGGCACGGTACGGAGCCACGACACACACGGTGCAGAGTCGAGGGTAAGTTAGTATTACCACGAGGAACACGGACAGGTACAGCCCCAACAAGCTGTAGAGAGTACTAGAAAGTCGGGGTGTGCAGGTACAGAAAGCAATGCATACACAAGTGATCAGGCGGACGGCCACATGTGTGCCCCCGTTTGTGAGTGCATATATGCCATTGCCATGCACTGCTTGCACAGTCTCTTGAATGTTCAATTGAAAAAAGTGCTCTTGGTGCTTCGTCCCGTATAGCTATTGATTCGTTCCTTTTATTTTGTTGCGTTTTGTAAGAAGATCTAAACGTCTTTTTATTTGCTTTTATTTCATTTTTTTTGCATTTATTTTTTTTATTTATTTGTTTATTTTTATTTTTATGTTTTCATTTAGGAATTTGTATCCCATGGCTCCCAAGGAGAGTATTCAACACAAGAGACAAAAGGAGAAGGAAAAACGCCAAAGGGAGGAACAAGAGGCCCAAGACATCTTGAAGTCGGGCCGCTTTGTTATCACTCAGGAGCGGGAAGATTTGGTGGCGGAACTTGCTCGTGGGACGATGGGGGCTAAAGGACCAAATTTGGACACTTGGAGGGACGGAGGGAGGGAGGCCGGGTGGGCTGGAGGGAGTGGGGGAGGGAGTGTATGGGTTATGCCATCCGTAGACGTGTACGAAAATTTTCTTAAGCGGTCGCAGGCGGTCGCAGGCGGTCGCAGGCCGTCGCAGGCGGTGGGCACCCCCATGTGGTGGCCAACGACCTGTCACATGTGACATTTGCCATGCGGTGTATCATATGTCTTGTGCCAAGCTCAGTTTCCTCCGAAGCATGGTTCCTGGGCCTGCGAATCTTGTGTCACCGAAATGATTGGCTCCCAACAGACCATCTATATGTGCCTAAATGTTCCATGGTTGTAGGGAGCTTGATTGAAGCTCTGCGAAACAAAGCTCATTTCGGATTTGTTCTCACGCCTCCGGGATACGCTGAGTGACAAACTACTCCAAGTGGTGTTCACAAACCTGTTTTGCATGTATCTCCTATGCAAGGGTGTTCATGGGGAGTGTGCAAGGTTGCGCGCTGATATCCTCGGGTCATATACCACGGATATCTGCGGATATCCTCGGGCCTGAATGCCACGGATATAATATTTGTGCCTAATGCCACGGATATCTGCGTTGTATCCCGTGGCATATACCACGGATATCGACCGGTCGATATCCGTGGCATATGCCACGGGATACAACGCAGATATCCGTGGCATTAGGCACAAATACTGTATAGTAGATTGGCACAACATGGGCAGAGACTAACAAGAGCAACAAGAGCAACACCAAGAGCAACGAGACACAAGAGCCAATTATCCAACAGCCGTTCACCTGTGAAAGTGATGTTAGCACAGTGTATGCCTACCACTCCATCGTTGTCCATGGGCCATTGGTTTTGATTGTTCTTGCGGGGTACACAATTGTTCGCTCTCATCACAGTTACACAACACGATAATTGCATAGGGAAACAATCAAATGAGGTCACTGCTGGCCCACCCCAAGGTGGGCAGCAGGTCCTCCAAATGCAGCTTCCCAATTCAACATTCGGATATACAAACATATTCAAACAAAGCTCATTTTAACATTCGGATATACTCAGATGCAAGCATATCAATTTCCGTGGCACCTCGCTGCACCGATGTGTGTGTATCCGTGACCTGTTTGTGTACCTGGTACGCTTGGGTGGGGCTGGGTGTTGTGTATCGTGTAGGCCCAATCTTGCATGAAAATCAGTGTCTTTAAGCTAGTGTCGCGAAACACATGAACCAAACAATGAACTCCAATCCCGCCCCTCCAGTAGCTTGGGGCGCTGCTAAGGTCGTCGATGCAATATCTAATAAAAGCCAATAGCTTTTAGCCATAAACTTTTTGAGTTCTAGGGCCACGTGATACATGGACAGGCAAGTCCTTGCCTTTGTCGTAGAGGTGAATCCTTGGCAAATTTGGCCTCACCTATTGTAGGCCAAAGCCTGCGGTTGGTTGTTGAAGGAAAACGTGAGGGCTGCAAGGGTTTCAAAACACAAAAATTCTTGGTGATTGACTATGAAGCGCTGGCAGGACATAATGTGATGAGCAAGCAGATAGCGAAAGCAAGAACACTACTCACATGTACATTGGGCTGAAGACCAGTGCAGTGGCATTCTAGGCTGTAGAGTTCAAACCGAAGACTCGACGTCCATGAAGCAGCCAACACTTGTGCACCGTGCGATTGCCCAGCGTTGACGCCATGCCAATTTTCCAAGAAGCTGTGCCTAGGCGCATATTCCTTTGGCTACAGGTACGCATTTCATAAAGTCCGGTCTTCCGGTCTGACCGGTCTTCCCGTTTCGCGCAGTTTATTCTAGCAAAACTTCTACTTTACGCCGGTTTAGGCAGTTTACGCAGTTTATGCAGACCGAGCAGTTTATGCAGTTCGTGCGGGAACACGGAAGACCGGTCTTGTCCGGTCCGCCCGGTCTGGTCTGGTCTCCGTACCAACTGCATAAAACCCCTTAAACCGAGCGGTCCGATCAGTTTGCGCAGTTCATTTCACTTCATAGTGTATGTGCGTTTGTGTGTGTGTGTGTGTGTGTGTGTGGTGTACGTGTGTTTGTGTGTTTGCGCGTGTGTGTTTGTTTGTGCCACATTGTGCCCCCCCGATATACCCGAGACTGTGCCGCTAGAGACCTAGCTGTACCATGGGAACCAAAGTAGGTGCCCGCCACCAACACCCGGTTGCTGGGTGCCACATCATGCCAGAGCTGCACAATCTCCGTGGGGGTGTAATGGCCAGCATAGGTGGTTGGAGGTGGGGGGTTGTCACGAGGCATCGCACCACGGTACAAATAAACATGCCAAATGTACCGGTCCTGAGCATCACACAGCAGATACAATTTTACCCCCGTGGTATGGGGTTTCCGAGGGATAAATTGTCTAAATAGGAATAGGCCCTTGTGTGGGACGATAGATTCATCGCCACACACAATGTCACCTAATACCCACCCATTCTGCCATTGTTCGGTGCACAGTTCAATCAGGGCATCCACATCCGGATCCGCGAAGCGCTGCAACTTGTAGAACGCCCCACGGTCCGGGAAGAGGTACTCCATGTAGGGGTTGTAGTACATGCTATCCCTATCCCATAGGTCATCAATGCGGCGGGGTTGTAGCATTCCGAGACCTAGTCGGAAAAGGATGTAGCGGGGAAGCAAGGGGACCAAGTCGGCATGCCCCTTGGCGCGGAGGCAAATGTCCATGCACTCCATGATGGGCCGCATCATGTACTCATAAACCGTGACCGGTGTGTCCGCGGCGCATGTACCCTCCAATAGGCTTGTGCCTCGTGCAACACCTTTGGTGAAGTCATACAAAGCCTCATCAGGATCCAAGGGACGTGGTTCCCAATCCGATTGCATAGTGATTTGACTGCAGAAGAGGGAAAAGGAAATTTGCTGCGCAAACTGCACAAACTGCACGAACTTGCCGGACCGCGCGGTTCGTTTCAGTTTACGAGAAGACCGGTACAGACCGGTCCGGACCGGTCCTTGGACAAACTGCATAAACTCATCTAAACTGTCCGGTCCGAACAGTTTACGCAGTTTACGCTGTTTGTTGATTTTTCCTATTATTTACCTTTTTGTCCCCCCATTGGCTACTTTCTATTTTTATTTCTATTTCTATTTCTTTGGGACGGGGGGGGGGGGAATGGAGGGGCAGGGGGTGGCCTCTTCCTCACAAACTGAGAAGGTCGCATGCACTGGGCGTTGTTGCAATTCGTCGAACAAACAACGTGAGACGGTCCCAATGTTTGAAGAAAGTATTGGAGAAGCGAACACCACCACCGGCATGGCTCACCACGGCAACACCATGGAAAAGTGGTCCGGGGCGCTTTAGGCTGTGCCTGGGACATCAGAGCCGAGGCCAGCATCACCACCACCCTGACCCGGCCCGGAATCATCATCGGGCTTTTTCTTAGCATCCAACTTAGCTTGTAGCTGGGCCTCCATTTGCCTTTGCTTCTGCAGGCTGGCCTTCTTCTTCTTCTGTGAGGGCTTCTTCCTTCTCCTCTTCTTTTACCTCCGTCTTTCCTCCATTGCCTGAGCTGGCGGCTCGCACCTGCGGTGTGATGTTGTACATTGACAACGTAATGTTGGCCCATGAAATGAAAACCACAACCCCGCAACATGGCAACAAACCTTCGCCTTCTTCAAGGCGTCCAACTCATCTTGCAGCCGTTGCTGCTCCCGCTTCATGCGCTCCAACTCCTCTGCCCGGTCGCGCATCAGCCGGTCCGCCTCCTCGGCCGCCTCGCGCGCCTCTTCCTCCTGGCGCGCCCGCTCCGCCTCCTGCCTCTCTCTTTCGGCCTGTGAGACAAACAACGAAATGGGTCAAACTGCACAAACTGCACGAAACGATCGGACCGGACAGTTCATTTCACTTGGCACAGAGACCGGTCTGGACCGGTCTTGTACGAACAGCATAAACCGATCGAACCGATCGGACCGCGCATTTCGTTTCAATTGACACAAAGACCGGTCTGGACCGGTCTTCGAACAAACAGCGCAAACTGCGACGAACTGCAAAAACAGACCTCTTCCAAGGCCCATTGATGCTTTGCTTCCTCCATTCTTTCCCATTGCCGGGCGAACCACGGGATCGACTGGATCTCCGCCAAAAGCTCCTCGGTGGTACGGGTGCTCTCCAACGGTTCCTCCCAGCTGGCATCCGGCAGCTCCCCTTGACGGACCTATGGGCATAAAGGGTTAAGACAACGAACGGAACAAGACAAGTCGAAGGGGTGGGGGGAACAATTGTTGACCTGTGTAATCTCATGCTCCGTCCGACAAAGCTCACGGCGCAGCAACTTGTACCGGTTCCGCACGTCCGCAGTCGACAGATCCTCCAGCGGGGGCGTGAGGAGGTCGAGCAACCGCTTCGCTGGGGACTGATGGGGACGGGGGGCGCCGGTTGCGCCGGTCACGGGGTTGCGACGGGGGTTGGATCGGAGTGAGCGGGAGGGGCTTGAGTCGCGCGGCGGGGAGTAGGGGTCGTAGTCGGGTTCCCGGGGTTCTTGCTTCACCCCACATCCTCGGCACTTCGCGATGTTGCGCAAGAGGTCCTCTGCAGAAAAACAACACAAAAGGGTGTAAACTGGTCGAACCGGTCGGACCGCGCAGTTTAGCGCATTTTATGCAGTTTGTTTAAAGACCGGTCCAGACCGGTCTGGTCCGGTCTTCGCACGAAGTGAAATGAACGGTTCGGTCCGGTCGGTTCGATCAGTTCGTGTCATTTTACGCAGTTGACGCAGAAAGTGCAAACCTGCATAATCCTTGTACTTGTAGGCTTCTCTGCGGAGCGTGGACACCACACTTGCTGGCGCGGGGATGTACTCGCTCCGCAGAAAGAAGTGCCACCGCAGCAGGTTGTTGGGGACCTCTAGCAGCAATCTCAGGGCGGCCGCCAATTGCTTCTTTGCGTGGACGTTGCTCCTGAGGCACAGCTTGACATGGGTCCCCACGGAGTCTATCGAAACCCCGTATTGTTCCAACCCATTGTTGACCCGAACCACCTCCCTGTTGGTGAGGGTGTCGTCGTCCTCCTGTGACCCTTGCGCCTTCCGCCGCCTTTTGGGTTCCCGCCTCCCATGGGGGTCTTCCTCCTCGCTCGACGGGTCCTCATCTACAATCCCCTCCTCGCCCTCGGGCTCGTCATCCCCCTCTTCATCCTCCTCCTCCTCATCACCATCCTCCTCATCACCTTCGTCCACATCCAAAGGCCGTTTGGACCTCTCTGCCCGACTCCCAGATGCCCGCTGTTGCAACCTCTCCTTGGGGGTCTTTGCCTTGGCACCTCCCTTCTCAATCAACCAACTCCCCACAACCGTCTCAACGTCAAACACCACATCCCCTTTGTTTTGTTGCCTCTTGACGTTTCCATTTTTGTCTTCGGTGTATTCCTTGGTGTTTGTGAGTGTCACCTTCCCTTTTTCCACCTTGGACACCAACCCACTGAAACGGGCTCCGTGCGAGCCCTTCTTCAAGAAAACGACCCATTGTCCTCTCTCGATGTTCTTGAAGGCGTGGGGGACCACCTTATCATCCTTGGTGGCATGGGGGAGGGCTTGACCGGGACCTTCCACAGGCATGGCAAGGAAGAAACTAAAGCAAAAAGGTGGAAAAACATGTTGAACACTAGAAAAGAGCACAAACTGCACGAACTGCACGAACCGGTCGGACCGGCCCGTTCATTTCAGTTTAGATGAAGACCGGTCCGGACCGGTCTGGACCGGTCTGCGTACCAACTGCGCGAAATGTCATAAACGGATTGTGCTACACGACAAAGCCTATTAAACCATCATGGTGGCCTAAGGTCCTTTGGGGAGTATGCATACACAAGCATGGCAAAGCAGGGAGACTGCAAGACACCTGCACCATCATAAACTGCAGTGTGGTTGTCCAAGTAGTTGGGCCGCTCGGTTCATACTAGTTGACACGGAGACCGGTCTGGACCGGTGCAGACCGGTCTCTGGACGAACTGCATAAGGTGATCTGTCACAATGGCTGTACATTTACATGACCATCATGCAATGTTAAGGTGTTGTAATACCCTGAGAACCCTAGGGAAACATCCATGCAACATGCGGAGCAGGTGGTATGTGTGTGCACGCTCTGTAGGCGTGTCGTATATGCATGTTGTGTGAAGTGTGGTGAGCTGCGCAAACTGATCGGACCGCCCAGTTCGTTTGAGTTGGTACAAAGACCGGTCTAGACCGGTCTTGTGGTCTGCCAAACTGGTCTACATGCAAAACTCTAAACCTTCAATAAATCATCAAAAAACACCAAAACCACAAGATCCGCCACATGCAAATACCCCTGACCCAACCCTTCACACAAAAGTCACACTTTGCACAAAAATCCAGACCGGACAAGACCGTTGTGCTAGTAGCCAAAGGAATATGTGATAGTGTGTGCGCAAGTGGCGTGTCTAAAATGGCCTGCCAACATGTGTAGCAAATGCTTATCATGATGGCATTTGAAACCAAAGCCAAGAGATATCCGTACTTGCTTTTGGATTGATGTTGCTTAGTGTCTGTATGCACATGCTCATAAAGTGTGTTGAGGGCAAATTGGTTATGGCCACGGCATGTCACGTAAGAACATAAAGTATGACCTTGACCACATTTCAATCCCAAACTTTAGGCAACAACTTGGCTTGCACACGCGAGAAAAAGTCATTACATGCGTAGAGAATGTGCAAACAAGCGTGCAAACAAATCTTGTTGCTCACCTTTTAAAAGGTCTACTCGTGGGGTAGATAAAGATGGCATGCACTCATCATTGAGGCAAGCGAAGGTTTTGCAAAGCACAAAGTGACATTGATTCTGGCTCCAACAAGTCTAACAAGTCTACTCTCTCATCGCGGCACGCAAAGCACAAATCATGGCGAAAGACAAACACTATTGCAAACCAACTGGAAGAGCTAGCCTTGTCAAGACTTGTGACCAGGACCCACTTGCCACCATTTGATCAGCCAATCATGCGAGATCCTTGCTTGACACACCTGCTATCGTCCTGAACACTCAGAACGATTGTCCTAAACATTCAGAACGCTCGTCGTGAAAAGACGCTAAACATTGCAGTTTTCACCAAATTAAATTGGCCACAGAAGAGCCCGTAGACTCCTGTTGCCATAAGTCTTTGCACCTAAGAAGGCACCGGATTTGAAAAATCCATTTTGGGCTGACCCACCCTGACCCAACAAGCCATAGTTGCCCCAACAGTTGGGGCCCATCCTACTAGGCGCCACTCGGCCCTGTTCTGGATGCGAGGGAGGGTTACTGACTGTATTTCGCCACCTCTGTCAATCTAGATGTTGTCTGCAAATCCCAAAGGCTGCTTGTTTCCATTAGAGTTAAATCGGCGCCATGCAGAATTGGTGGGGAATTCCGCAGAATCCTACCCCCCCTAGTCACCACTATATCCCCACCACTATACCCGCTGTGCGTTCTTGCTCCGCTTGCTCGGGTCAGGGTTATACTTCAGGTGCCATGAAATGGCTTTCACCATCTAAATGTCTAGTAATGTCACAGAAAAAGTCGATAAATGTGCTAAATTGCCTGGTACTTCCCCAAGGCTTCATATTTGTCAAGGGTAGGGGTAGGGCCATCTTATTGCACCCCCCTCCAAAAAAAAGCGCCACTCCCGGAGGGACGGGGTGGATTTTCAGGCAAGAAGGAGGAAAAAAATAGAAAATATTTCCACATTCGATCAACAAAGTTTGTTAATGCCCCGAGAAAAGTTCTACAATGTCCCGAATGCTTCCAACCAGTGCCCATCCAGGAAAGTCTCGTAATGTCCCGAATTTGTGGTCGAGAAGATTTTTTAATGTCCTAATGTCTTGATTTCCCGGGACATTTTTCTTTTTAAAAGAGGCGAAGGCACGAAACAAACAAACCAGAACTGGAGCACTTGTGGCTGGATCATCCATGCACCTTTTAGTTGTACCCAATGGGAAGGTACAGCCGTAATGGTCGATGGTGGTACCATTTTTTTTGAAAAAAATTCGTTGTCATAAGTAGGGACCGTAGCCAAGTGCAGTAAAAATGTACAATAATGTATGCCTGGCCGTAGGCGGTGAAGCAATTTTGGGGGGGAACGACCAAAATACATCCTTGAGATCCCCCCCCCCTGAAAAAACAAAGAATCCATCCGACTGTTGTGGCCCACAATATTTTAGAAAAAGGATAAGGAAAAAGGAGAACCTTAGCCGAGGCCATTACTATTTCGCTCCAATTTTGTGGTAGCACAACCACAAGCACTACGCATACCACAGTGGCCAATTGTCTTTTTTTTTAAAAAAAGAAAAGAAGAAATAAAATTTGCCAAGGCCTCCACTGCTGCTCGTTGTCCCTCCATGTAGGAGCGATCGCATTAGTTTGGTGAGGCAAGCGTTTGCGTGAGCCTCACCAATGGCACCTCCGGCGGTGAGTTTCCACAACTCTCGCAAGCGACGGGAACTTAGGAAGGTCCAGGGTTATGGGGCATAGATATGCTGAATAGTCTAGCTCGACTTGGCTCCCTTCCCTCTTCTCGTTTGCTTGAAGGAATAGGAAATTGCCAACTTGCTTTTTACATGGGTCGAATCATGGATCCCGACAATGGGACTTGTCATCATGTATCTATTTTTTTTTCGAAGATTTGATTATTCCTTGGCATGACCATGTAGAGGGAAGAGGGGAAGGCGGGGGAAGGGCACAAGATAGGTCCCTGACAGAGCCTTCAACTTGAACCGGAGCATGTTGGAAGAATGAATTTGGACTGCTTTTTTGCACAATTTCATGATGAATAGTTGGATTGCTCATGTTTATTGGCCCACTGCAGTTGCCCATCAACATACCGGATCGTTGAATAAAAGTTCGATCACTAAGCACTTCATGGTGCTCCATATGGTTGGAACGGGGGGGGGATCTCGTGACAATCTTTTTTTGAAAAGGATTCGTGCAAAGTGTACCCCATGGAAACTACAAGACCACCGATCCACTCGGAAGTAATCTTGTTTTTTAGCAACACGTGGGGTTGAAGTTCTTTGCACTAGAGCAACGGACAACGCACATATACATGTACAACAGGGAAGATGAAACCCCATGCACGTGAATATTGTGTGCGATGCATCGAACACTTGCGTGCAAAATGTGAGGATACGTGGCGACAGTGCACCATTCGCTACACGTTGTACTGCAGAGGGTGCCCTCCCTGCATCCCCCCCATGTCCTCCCCTGCGTCCCCCCGCGTCCCACTGTATTGTCAAAACGATCATATTTGTCTTGATTACAACCCATAGGGAAGAGCCCCAAGAGATGGTTTAGTGATGCTTGAATTTTGAGAGGATTTATTGCCCCAAGGATTTTTTTGAACGACATGCGTCATTACTTGGTGCACATTAATTGGGCAATTATTTTGCAGAAGACTACATCACTCTTGGGCTTCTAACCGTTTTTTGAACAACATGAGGATCATTTATTTCTTTCCTTTTGCGCGCCACACAATGCTAGTGTTTGGTCAAAGGCTGGTGTTTGGTCACACACTCTTGAAGGGGGGGGCCCAAGGTGTCCCCCCCTCCGTTGAGCAGGTGGAATATGAAGTTCCGGCATCGGTCCTTGATGGTGAGAGTGAGGATGAACCCGAAAGTGATGAGGGAGGGACAGGTTCGACTGAATGTTGCCCCTCGGAGGGTTGCCAAGCAAGGTTCTCCAAATGTGCCAAAAGCTTTGCAAAGTTGGTTGCAACTGGGGGCTACTGCCCAAACCCGCGCATCCTCTTCTCAAAGGTTACGTGTTTGGCAACCACGGCTCCCCCGCTGTGAGGCGGAAACAATGCGGAACAACGTACCATTGAGTGCAGCTGACCTTGACCGCTTTCTACACATGGATGAATGATCCAATATCGACCTAGCGCACCGTCACATTCATGTTTCCATGTGTTGTGCCTTGTGGCATGGAGTACGATGAGTGCATGTTGAGAATGCTTACCCTTCCAAATGCCTGGGAATGTGCCTGCAATGGCTTTTGAAGACGGGCCATGTTGTGGCACAGGATTCCGGTGGATGGTTGTGATCCAAAGGGCCATCCTGTGTTGTTTTGTGTTGTATTGAAGGATAGGAGGGCCTAGGAGGGCATAAGCCAACTCAAACCCTCCACAATAGTTACATATCTATGTCAGCAAGCGAAAAAAATCGACACTTAGGACACACAGCAAACGAAACAAGCAAAGACTGATCACATGCGCATTACCTTGCGAGGGCCCTGGACGCAGGGGGGATGCAGGGCAGGGACACGCGGAGGACGCGGCGAGGGTATGAAGTTGGCCGTTTTCAAGGATGTAGCCTTTCTTCTTGTCCTCGCTCTTTGTGCCGTTGAAGTATGCAAAGTAAGGATTGCCCAACAGTCAAGTATTCCATGGATGTATGAGAGAGACTCAAGCAGAAAACGAGCTGCCCATTTGATTCTCCAAAATTGGGAATCCACAAGGGTATTACAATATGTAGATGAATTATCTCAGAAACTTCCTGAGAAAATGCGTGAAGCAAGTGCACCGCGAATTCTTGGCACGTGATCTAGCTCAGCCTTGCAGTACCATGGACAACCTTTCAAGGAGCCCCCCAAACCTTTATTGCCAAATGTTGAAGAAGTGTGGATTCGTTGCCACCTTGTGCCATTTTGCACCCCGGCAAAACCTCAACAAGGTATCTTACCAAAAAGAATTCATGGATTGCTTGTTGCCTTGGTTTATACTGGGGTGGTGATCCGTCATCCATGGCCCCCCAAAGGAGGTTGGGAACTTTGAACTCGTGCCTCACTCCTTCATGGGGGTTGGTGTGGCATCCACTAGCGTCCACCAGTTGGTTTTGGGGTTTGGAGATCACCGATTTGCGGGCTCCAAAGCTTCCCTTCCCGCCCCCCCCTTTCTAACCCCCAAATTTGGGTGTACGGGGTCACGGGTAGTGGGTGGGTGGGGGCTTCTAGCTTGACTTGCCAGCGCTGCTAATAGGCTTGGGTTGGTCCGACTTTTTCATCGGTCCCCCCCCTAGCAACCAGCCACATCTCGTCATACCTAGCTCGCCGTAGACTCGCGCAGGGGTTAAGCTGCCAAGCAATGAATGAATATCCAGCGAGCCGCGGGGTGCAAATGTCATAACCATTCGGCACGGCGAGCTACGATGGGTAGATAATCAATGAAGGCAGCAACAACTTGATTTGGCAGCCTTTTGGTAAGCAGATGGGTGGATATGAAATTTTGATCAAGAACCTTGTCGTTGTTTTTTGTCCGAACCAAGACATGTGTGCTATGTGACACGTTAACGGCCTTATCAACTTGTCAGCGGATCAAAAACTTTGTGGTGGAGCAAGAACCCACGTAATCCGCTTTCTTGGATCAAGAACATTGTTGCAATTGTGTGCTCTGCTCAACTAGTTGTAATCTTTGCAGGAATAGTCAACACCTACTACATTTTAGGGCATGGCGCCCCCATCCCCAGGCCCAGCGAGGCACTACCCAGGGTCTCCGGCCCCAGGGCTTTATTTGTCCCCCTCCGGTCCCTCCCGCCGCAGGCGGCAATCGGAGTATCCCGCCACACAAAAAACAGCCCATGGCCACCACCGGAGGGCCTATTCCCAAAGCCCCAAAAGGGAGCAATATCGCGATCTTGAGGGTTGTACCGACGACCTCATCAAGGTACACGCCCAGCTGCAAGTCCCCAAGAGCAACGCGGGTAAAGAGGCGGTTGTGAAGACCCGGACAGCGGAGGTAGCGCGGCAGAAGTGGTTGGTACGCGACCTAGTGGGGCAGTTGCAAACCCTTCGCCAACGGGTTTGTGAATTGGAGGGGGCACTTGAGGCCAAACAAGCGGACCAGTCGGAGCAAGAAAACCGAAGGTGTGCGATTCGGGTTGTAATGGTACGGATTCCCTTGTACACCGTCCTGTCCATCATTCAGTGGTGGACACTTCCACTTTGTAACACAGTAGAGCCTGTGCTTGTTTCATTGCTTTGCATTGTGTTGAACACGTTTTCGTGAACTCGGCCATCCATAGCTGCGTAGCGTGGGGCGGCTAACAGAAATGTCTAGAAGGATGCGAAATCGGGCTTGAGGGATGTGTTCAAATCTTGACAATCGGTGCATGCGGCGTCAACCCCCTTGGGTTAAGCCCCCTTTTGCTGTGATTTTGGGGAGAAAGCCTGGTTTTTGTTCCCGGAGGTTGCGGGGGACCTGGAGCGCACTCTGGGAGGTCTTTGACACCTCCTTCGGCCACTTCCTTGCAGCATTGTGGGAGGCTCTGAAAACAGGACGAGGATTCGTCTTTGTGGCAATGCGTCACGGTGCCTTTCGGTGGGAGGAGCACAGCACGACACAACATTGGCATGGCACAGCGCCCAACACCATTCCAGAGCCTGAGTATATTGAGATGCGAAGCCAGAAGAAGTGCTTGAGGCCCTTGCCACTTTTCGTCGTACATACTGCGTTACCTGTGCTTGCCTGCGCTGTTTTGCAACCATATTGGCCTTCTAATTGCCATCTGGCTGGAGCATACCTCGATTGGTGACCTATGGTGACGCAGCTGACAGATGACGATTTTGGAACAATCGGGCCTGACATATAACTTCCGTCCCAGACCTGAGATTGCCAGATGCATGCCTGTGGTGTGCATCGCGTCCACCCGCTGGGCAAGACCCATCTGCGCGTACCCTGAGTAAGGCAGGCCATTGGTCAACAAAAGGCAGGGTACGAAGCAGGACAAGCCCTGCCAAACGCAGCAGGACCCTAAACCAGTGGACTTTAGGTGTGGCCTCAGCTGTAAATGTAAGGGCACAGGCGAGAGAGGGGGGGTGGGGGGCGCAGGGGATCAGGCACCCAGAGGGCCAATCCTGGGGCCCCTGCAGCGCAACATGACTGTTCACCTGCGCCCAGGGGATCCAGCACCCAGTAGGCGCCCTGTGTAAAGTGGTGGGCCAGGAAAGGGACATCACTGTTTGCCTGCGCCCAGGGGATCCGGCACCCAGTGGGCCACCACTGGGGCCCCTGAGGCGTTCTGTGGAGCTATCAGTGCACGCAGGGGATCAGGCACCCAGAGGGCCAATCCTGGGGCCTCTGCAGCGCAACATGGCTGTTCGCCTGCGCCCAGGGGATCCAGCACCCAGTGGGCCACCACTGGGGCCCCTGAGGCGCCCTGTGTAAAGGAGTGGTGGGCCAGGAAGGGGAAGGAACGTCCAACAAAACTGGGGTGGGCAGACTCAAGGACGACGGCGCAGCCACCGTGCAGTGTAAATCACCCAGGACACCACGCAGGCGCACACACCACCCGGGTCAACCATAACAGAGCGCACGCCACCCGCGACCATCAAGGAGCGCACCATGCGCACGCGTGATCCACGGAGTGGTGCAGCGCATGGGGTGGATGGCCGGTACAACGCGTGGAGGAGTGGGGCACCTGGGCCTCACGCACACGGGAACGCGACAAGGCAGGTGGTGGATGACCGGAGGGCGGAGGTGCGTGGGCAGCGAAAACCGTCAAACGACCCCCGCAACAACCAGCACCACCTCGGTACACCAACTACTGGGCACCGCTCACGCACAAACGGCACCCGCCACAACCAGCACAGCCCCGCTGCACCAACTACTGGGCTCCACAAACGCGGAAACGACACCAGCAAGAGCACCGGCCGCAGCGGCCAACAGAAAGCAGCGACCCGACGCAACATGCGAAGGGAAGAACGGGTGACCGTCCAGGGCCCCGTAAAGGAGCAACAACCAGACGGAATGTCACACAGGGGGGCTGAGAGAGGGGGGGCGGGAGAGGGAGCGAGAGAGAGAGCGAGACAGAGACAGAGGGAGAAAGAAAAAGAGAGACAGAGAGAGAGAGAGAGAGAGAGAGAGAGAGAGAGAGAGAGAGAGACAGGAGAGGGAGGTGACCGGAGGTGGGATTAGGGGATTGTGCTTCAAAGTACAGAGCTGGGACCTGTATTGCACTGTAAAGGCCATCGTGCGCGCCATCGTGTGCACTGGCGTTCTGCAACTGGGGTAGGTTAAACCCCTGCCACCTGCCCCCATAGGGTCATGCAGATGTCACGTCTGTAGGGATGCAGGCTTGACTGCAGATCCAAACAACACTGTGCTGGAGCACGGAGGGGCTGAAGACTTGTCCCAGGCTGCAGCTGCAGAATCTATGGAGGCCCGGATCATGTCCCTTGAGTGGCAGCTTCAGGACTCTGTGAAAGCAAACGAGGAGCTGCTGAGGGATCTGGAGTTGGCGAAGGAGTCACAAGCAGAGGCCCATGCGCAGGTGGCTGCCGTAGAGGTGCAGCGTGTGGAGGCTGTGGAGGCCCAGCAGCACCTGAAACAGCTCTGTGCGGCCCTTAAAGCCGGGCCCAGGGGCTGCGACGCACTTCTGGAGAGTATGCAGGAGGAGGTGCTGTTGCAGCGACGAACGCGTGACCTTGAGATTTCTGCGCTCCGCAGCTTTGTGGACGTGTTTGTGTGCGACGTGCAGGAGGCGATACGGGATCGTATTGAGCAGCAGGAGCAGATTGAACGAGAGTACCGGGAGCAGTCTTTGGCTCTTATGGATATGGCGGAGCAGCTCCAGAAAGACAGGTGCATAGGGTTGGTGCATACTGTTGGTGCCGGGCACACCCCCTTCCCCCTCTCACAGTGCAGCCCTTCGTGCCTGGGGGACGGATATCCCATGATCAGGCGCTGAGTCCACAGGGCGGTTACGCCATACACACAAAGCCAGCAAAGGCGGGCACGAAGCAAACTCTTATGGGTGCAAAAAAAAACAAAAACAAAACACGATTTCCTTGTGAAAAAAGGTCGATTTGACAATCCAAATTAGTGCAGATACTCCAGGGTAGCGCGTACATGGCAGTCCCGTGGATTATCTATGCAATACGCAACGCTTGTGGTAGTTTGCACCAGGACAAAGTGCGGGCGCTGGTGCCCGCGCAAACGACAATAGGTGTTGCATATTGGTTGCAAAAGAGGTTACTTGCCCAGGAAAACCTCCTCTTGGCAACCTGCAACCCCACCACAACCAGCCTCTGTGGAACCCCCTGAGGGGAAGTAGAGAGGGTGTGATAGGCCAAGGAGGAAGGCTGGGACACAGCGTTCATGGGAGAATGTTCTGGGTGCCATGGTCAAGCATCCTCTTGGGGTGCATAAAGTAGTGGATGCTAAGGCACTGACCCCGATCAAGAGATAGGATCACAAACACATGCCTCAAGGATTCTGGAGAGAATTTTGGAGGCTCCATTCACCACGTCATATGGGTCCTTTGTCAGAAGGGTTCAAGCAGACACCACACACACACACACACACACACACACACACACACACACACACACACACACACACACACACACACACACACGTAGATGAAGCAAAGTGACCAAATCCCAGCACAAGCAAAAGTAGGGCAGGCACCGGTCGGAGTAGGGAGAGTAGGGAGAGTAGAGAGACACCACCACTCGTCACGCCACAGACAGTCAAAGAAAAGTCATGGCCATCGGTGACTAGGCGCCTTTGTGAAGTAGACCGTTGTAGCAGCTGGGAAGCAGCGCACTGTGCATCTGCAAAGCACAGATATGCTGCACTCGTCTTGCAGTGCAGCACATGTGCATGGTCAGGGCAAGGCATCAAGACAAGTGTGCCTCCGGGGCTTACTACTGCCCCGAGGCCTGTATGCACCATGTAGACATGCATGATCACGGCTGTTCACACCCGCAGGTGAGGGCGGTCGAACTCCACTGTTCCCAGGGCGTACTGGGTGCTGGAGACCTGTATGCACTATGCGCACTCGCACGTGTGACCCTTCACACCCATAGGTGATGGTGGTTACTTCCTCTGCCACCGACGGTCTACAGCATAAGGTGATCCTAGTGGCTACAACTAGCATGTATTGCTGCACTCACTGGTAAGCCTCATACCTCCCGTCACTGGATTGCACGCACACAACCGGCCTGCGGACAGCAGGCAGTGATCATCACACCCAATGCAGCAAAGTCTGTGCTCCATGTAGGTTGGTAGGCGTGCAACAGCGCGTCTTCCCACTGAAACCAGGATGTATGTTCCTCACCTCTCCAGCCCGCCCTTGCACGTAACCACTCTTGCAGTTGTCTCAGCAAGATGCACTTTTTGGCAGGCATGCTATACGACATGTGGCATACTACTTTGATTGCCCCCTGCACATTGTGAGGAATTTCGGTGTACGCGCAGTGTATACACACACACACACACCGTTCTGTGCATGCTACACAGACTTGTCCCAGCTGCAAGAGGCTGAAGAAGATCTTCTCAAGCTGCTTTGAAGCCATTCACCGTTCAACGGGGGTTTTCAACCATTCAACCATTCAGACCAATCAATTACTGTTGTGCCCACAGCAGCACCCCTGCTAGGGTGGCCCAGTGAGCACGTCCTTTTCAGCGACAGGGAGGACTGCGGCACTGATGTTAGCGATGTCCGTCCCAAGGCGCAAATCTCAAACATGTCGTCAGTACAGCATGCAGACCCAGGGTGTTCCAAATAGCTCTTTTGAAGGGCTTGTTGAATGTACCGCACAATACCCTACCTCCGGAACACTCAATGGGCACAAACGAGGCAACACTGGCACCGACCCCCGAAATCCCACCAAGTTGGCACAATCATCAACGTCCCCGAGAGGTTTGGATCACACACGTGCAATAGCCCAGCATTCCTTAGGGGGTGAGAGAGAGGTCGCACCTGTGAATCCATCAGCTGAAACACTGCATCATGAGGTACATGCCAGATAGCCGCATTGCGCACAATCAAACAATGGACACTGCATTCGGTGTGCACAAAGTCATTGCACAGCAGCCCTCATGGCGGATGCACGTGCATGTATGCGTTTGCACACGTGCACGTGTGGCAAGCAATGTTCATGGCAAAGGTTGTGCATGTGTGACTGTGTGTGGATGTCCAGGGCCATGCGGCAGATGTACGCCCGGATGTTGGAGAGTGGGTGTGCCTCCTCCTCTGAGGGGGCTGCGGGCACTGTCAAGGGGATCCCCGAACGCAGCGGACAGACATTGCAGGAGGCTCTTGAACGCGAGCGAATGCTGCACGAGGACGAGTTGACGCTGGCGTACTGCCGGCACCAGGAGGAGGTGCAGCGTCTGGAGCACCAGCTGCGACGTGTTTCTCACGAACTGGCGCTCGTGCGCGCTGTGTCTTTCGCGAAGGGGCGGGAGGTTGTGCTCCTTCAGCATGAGCGGAGGTACGACAGGGGGCAGGAGGGCAAAGATGCCGACGCTGGGCCTCCCCCAGAAGCCGGGCTTACAGTCTGCGAGACGCCGCAGGACACGGTCGAAGACCGGAGGATGCAGGCGGCGACCTGCGGCGAAATTGTTGGAGCGGGGATCTCGAGAAAGAAGCCGATTCGGCAGCCCGTCCGGCGGATGGGAGGCTCGATGTTTGGATCGATTTTCAGCGCCGGGTAGGACACAGGTACAGCGCTGGGGATGAGGGGGGGATGGCAGGGCACAGGGACGGCGCTGGCATTGGGGGAGGATGTATTCCTCTGCAGCTTTTGTTCCCTGTGAATCGATGGCGCTGAACACAGCCGATATTGGCCTCGCGCTCCTATGCATCATCGCCCTCATGGCGGTCACGCGTGCAGTGTATGCCGCATGTGTCTATGTTTAACCGCTTTGGAGTAAACCAATTTTATTCAGCACCGGAGGGATGGCTGTTTGCCCAAGACTCCGTCCACATCGCTTCACTCCCAGTCTCTTGCCGCAGATCCCCGCAGATCTGGTCTGTTCCCAGTGTATGGGCGTTCACATTGGCCTGCCGCCGCGGCCTACCCTCAGTCTACTCACAGCGCTGCTGCTGTTGCTGCTACAGTGTCCCACATGTTTGCACAGGGCTGGGCACTGGCAGAGGATGCCGTCGTCCTTTGCTGCCTGCACGGCCGTGGGGGGCCCCTGTTCGCGTTCTGAAAGCCCCCCTTTTCCTTGTCCCGGTACACGTAACGAAATGCGTCAAAGGGGTGGCCTTTGGAGACGGGTCAAAGCCCCAAGCCTCAGGAACTGGGCTTTGGGAATGCTCCGATCCCTGTCCTACTCCGGGGCCCTCTGGTTCGGCCCCTGCCCCATGCACTTGTGTGTGACGAAGGATCCTAAACACGGAAATGCAACCCAATGGAGGTTGCAGCCCATGTTCTGGACGCCGCTGGACCGTGATGTGGAGGGGCGTCCCCCTTGTGCCCGCTCTTAAGGATGGAAGGGCGGCGATGGGCCCTCGGGAAAGGGACCACCAGGAGGTCAGGGGAGTGGGGCAGCGCCCATGGGTATGAGCCAGTTCACCTCGGATCGATCCAATGCGGGCGGTCAAAGAAGGGGCGGTGGTTGTTCCAAGGAAATATGCAGTGGGTCGGCCAACACTATTTGAGCCCAAAGGGTATAGGCCCAAAGGCTAAGCCACCGGATGCAAATGGGCAGCAGGTAAGACACACGGAATTCCACTATAGCGGAGCTTCTGCTCCCAGGCACCCGTGTCCGGACCATTTCCGGGTCCATGAGGAACGTGGGACCTAAAAACAAAAACACTGACGATGGTGTTTTTGAAATGTTGCGTTGCAGTTAGACCTATTTGAGCGCAATGAGACCTGTTTTGATTCAAGAATTGCTTTCTTAAGCTTCGAAAAATGGCCATTTCTGCATTGGGACGCTGGACCCCATTTTCCCAGGGAGGCAACAATGTCCTCCGCACCCAAGGACTACAGTTTTCTGGTGTGTTGGGCCAAAATTTTGTCAGTGTGTAGTATCGTCTGAGTAGCTCGTAATCCAAAGGAACGTTTGGGACCGAAGTGGAACTCGGACCAATGATGTAGTACTCTCCTCTGCGCCAAAAATGTACGGAAAACGGACCACTGTCTGTTTGACATGCGAATTTGCTGTGTTGTGTGCCTTGTGGCGACTGGACAATACCACACATCTGGGCTGGGGAACTGCCAGTCTCGTTGTCCGTAGAAGCCCAGTTGCTGCCAGCATAACGCCTGCTTCGGCTGGCACAAGCCCCGTTGCGGCCAGAAGAAGCCCCGTTCCGGTGGCTGGATTTTAGGGAGTGCAACCCCAAGGCTGGGGGTTTTGGGGTTTGTCCAAAAAGGGGGCTCGCTGCCCCCCTCCCGTGCCCATGCAAAGGTCTCCGAGCCCCAGTGCTCAAAGGCTTCAGGTCATGTCCATTCACATGAGCTGCGGCGGCGCCATGCCCTATGTGCCCATGTCCCACGCCTCAAAGTGCACGTTGCCTGCACCCCGTGAGAAAGATGAAGGGTGGGTGGCCAAGACGGAAACGAACGCGCGGTGCGCACAGTTTTGCGCGCGGTATTTCATGAATGCACTATTTTTTCATTTAGTCACCGCAGGCTGCAAACACTACTCTCCCACGAGCAGAAGTAGAGCTTGTGGGAAGGCAGCGGGATCGAAAATTGGCCATCACCCACCTCCTTCGGCAAGGGGAGGCACACCTAGAGACCGTCGCCCCTGACGATGATGGGTGTGGAGTTGTGGGCTTCGGGCTCGTCCCTCACTTCTGCTGAGGAGGATGATGCGGAGAATGAGGAGGAGGACTCCAACTGAGTGACATGAACACCTGGAACCTCATAGGCCGCAGCACCCTTGGGGCACCTTACGGGAATGAGCACCCTGTGAGGTTTGAACTGCGAAACATGTCGAAGTGACTGCTCCACAGGCTTGGGCACCCTGTGGGGAACCCTGTGTGTGCCGGAGAGGTCTCTTTATGCTCAATACCCCCCCCCCCCCCGACAGGGGGTGTGGGCGGCTACAACCGCCATGACATTGGTCAGGAGGTAGAGTGGAGGCCTTCATTGTTGTATGCCAACCCAGGTGGCCACTGCGTCCCTGCCACCCTGAAAATCTGTCAGAATTGCGTAAAATAGCAACGAAGAACGAGCCCGCGGTGCGCTCGTGGTGCGTTTGTTTCTCTCCAAGGGAACATCTGATTTACGTATATTATTCCACTAAGCGACTGGCCGGCGACTACCTTGCCCCTCCCACCCCCCCGGGGCGCAAGTACAGGCTTGTCTGAATCCACGATCTTGCGGTCCTGTTGTTTTAGGCGCGGTCCCAAAGCTCCACATGAAACATTTTGATGGCGCGAGCCGTCTTGCTTCGAGCCCTGGTTTGAAAACTAGTCATATTCTGGTCATCCATTGGATGTCCACCCGGACGCGGCAGTTCCCCGCCCCAGTACAAGCGTCAACCGTGCTAATCCAGCGGTGCTTCCACGCCCTGGACGACTCGCTATGTCGTATCATTACCGTTCACATGATTCCGGTGTGAACACTGACGAGGCACATGTAAGTCTAGCAGAAAACAGGAACAGACTACAACCTTGATTCTGACCGACCTACCCCTTTTCAGCCCCTTTGTTCATCGTTCCCCTCGTCACCCCAGCTCACCTTTGTGCCATTATTGCTACAATCGTCCTGCATGTAATCGTAATCGATGCTGTGAGTGAGTTTGTTTTTGGATATTTTCTCGTGCGACGCTGGTTGGCCCGAGTTTCTAGCAGGGCCTTGCTTCTCGAGCCCAATGTGCTTCGGCCATGGATGACTTGGTGAGTCCTGATCAGCATTCGCTGTGTTTCTCTGTACCTCTGCTACTTCTGTCTGTGGCTGGTCCACTACAGTTGTCTTTTCCTGTCACATCCCTCTCTCCCTCTCGCTTACCCTTTCTCTTTCCCTCCCTCCCTCCCTCCCTCTCTCTCTCTCTCTGTGTGTGTGTGTGTGTGTGTGTGTGTGCGTATGTGTGTGCAGCAGATACGCACCCCAAAGTCCGCAGGACGTGCAAGACAGCGACAAATTTGCGTTGGAAGTCCGCACGCAAGGGCGGAGACTAGGCCGTGCGGCGTGCGCATGGGGCATACGGGTCACAGCAAACATTGCGTTGCGTGCGTTGTGTGTGTCAGAATCGGCGGATATTCTGCCTCAACATTGGCGATTCTGTGTCCGAATTCCGCGATTTCGGGTATGTTTCTGTTACAGCCGTAACCAGCCGAAACCCTCTGGAAGCGCTTCAGCCCGCCCCCCCCCCCCCACCGTGTGCACCGTACAGTTGATCATGGGCTTCCGAGTAATGCCCAAAGTGCAGCAGCAAAGCAAAGTATCCCTTCAGTTGTGCTGATGCGTCGTGCCCTTTGGACGTCAACAGGGCACAGATCTGGTTGTGTGGAAGCCTAAGCCTGTTGCGTGCAGGGAAGACTACCGCGCTCCCCATGTCCAATCAGCACTTGGCGTTGTTTCCATCAGTTTTTGCACCATGGATTTTGGCGTTGCAGGTTAGCAATCAGAGATTTCGCTTTCCTGTGGGGTGCTGTGGGCATGGGGATGATGTTTGTGGTATGCTCTGCCCCTGGCCTTCGGAATAGTGCACCATTTCTTGTCAATGGACATGTGGACTGCAGCGCACGGACCACACTTGTCTCAAGAGGGAGGCGGGGGGGCGACGTACGGTGCAGCCCTGGAGCCCCAGGGAGCTGCACCGGATGCGGCGGCAGATTTGTTGGACCCTGTTGCACCAAATCTTTGACCAGGTGACTGACTGTCTTGGGGCCTGTACAAATATTTCGAGGCACAGCCTCACCCAAGGGCATTCTGTCGCGGCACTCCGGCGCTGGAAGTTTTGGCATCATTGGACGTTTGAGAGGCCATCGTTTCGTTTGCCTTGCACCGGCATGCGGGTATTTCTTCTGCAGGTAATTCTTTATGAGATGGTACAAATACTGCCCCTTACCCTGACACAAATGCTCACAGTCACAGTCCCCTTGACTTGGCGCCTTCGCCTGCACCAGGATTCCAATGGGGTCGCAGATACCCTTTGGGCTATCAGCGTTTCTCCAGTGTCAATACATAATTTTGCAAATGCGTAATGTTGACACTCGATGCGTTTGTAAATGCATTGCCCGTTGGAAGTGATGCTAAGAACGGCCAAAGATATGGGGAAGAATTCGTGCACATGCGATCCCGTCTTTTACCATTTTCCATGTCTTGGCACAGTGCTGGATTGTCTGTGTCGTTCGCTCTCGCACTGTATTTGTATCGGTGAGCGTGCTGGATTGTCGTGCACAACATGCGTGAGCTCTGCGCATCATGTGCTTCACAGGACGTGCACGCTTCTGAGGGCCCCCTTGAAAGAAAAGAAGCGGGGCAGGAATGAAAAGAGTGTGTGCAGTGTGGGTGAGCACCGGAAGTGGTGCGCTCATGGTGCGGAAATTGAACGCGGCAGACCCTAGGCAGCCATGCTTCAAGGGTTTTGGGCAGAGGTTGACGTGTGCCTTCCGCACAGTTTCCATTATTTGTGTCACTCAGGGGACTTGTCGAAACCCCTTTCAGGTGTCTGCAAACCGGGACGAGTTGCATGAGCACATTAGGAAGTGTGAACCGCCGCCATTGCTGGAGCACTGTGTCTTTGTGTTTTGCTGTTTTGTGCCTGTTGGTGGGGCTCTTTACATGGTGGAAATGGGCCACTTTCCCAGTGAAATAGTCTCCAAGGTGCACGCAGTGAAATGCAGGTCAACATCATTTTGAGCCGATTGTAATGGAGCACGCCTGTGCGCCGTGGCATTTTGCACAGATGGGCAACAGGAAGTACAGGATATGGATGCATAACAGCTTGTCGGGTGTTACGGGTGTGCACGCCATCAGGAACAGTTTCAACGCTCGGCTTCAGGACACCCCATAGTGGGAGCCGGATTGGGCCAGGACCTGCAAGTTCAGCAGGATTGAGTTCATCAGCTGATGCCTCAGGCATTTCCCCAATCAAGATGAGCTTGGGGGGGCGAATCACTGCACACGAGGAGGCGTTTTCAGGGTCCAACCGGACCCTGGTTGAGGAGATAGGTCCCAGCAGGCACATGGCCCAAAGAGTGGGAGTGCGTGTTGACAATCCTCAACGATCGTCAATATGCTCAAGAGCCCCCAATGACCCTCAAAAACTTCTACGGCATCCAAGAATTTTTAGTATTAGTCTCCATTTTAAGCATGGCCTTGGCTAAGCATGGTCTGAACGAGGGTGTTATGATGGAGAACACCAGATGACATGGATGTGAGCCTGTTTTTGGAAGTGTCTGTGCAACTAAATTCTGCCATGAGGATGCACAAGGTGGAGTGGAATGGGGCCGGCAATTCATTCGCATTCAGCTGTGTGTCGAAATACTCGCTTGTTGCAGGGAAGCACCGCCTTCACAGAGCACAGGACCGTCTGACCATTCTTGTCCCTGACCTGGGCTGTGATCACACAAGGGGGACAGGGAATACTTGAAATACGTGCCATCTAATGGCGCCTAAAGGCGCGCCACGCAAGTGATAAGTTTTCTTTGATGGTGGTCGTTCATTGATCTGTGACACATGTTGTGCAAGTGGCTGAGACAGGGACCATGCAATCAACATGATGCAGAAGCCATCACGCCTCTTCTCTATGGCACGGAAAGACGGATGACAGGGATGCGGTGTACCAAGGCAGAGATGCAGTGTCACGCAGAAACATACGCAGAGAGGGCCCACTGGAGTAGCTGGAGGCGAGGGCGGGCTGAGGAACAAACTGTAGAGGGTTGAAGGGTTGGGTAACTAGGAGGTGACCAAAGTTTGCCCAGACCGCTATTGTTTCCTTGCTCTCTCCTTCGCCTCATGTTACAGGCCCCTGCAGCCTCCAAGACAGTGGCCCAGGTGTTTGTTGTACACTTGGTTCTATGTGCACATGGCTCCCCAAGTTTGTGGAAGGTGAATGGTCGTTCGGGCAGCACGACGAAGAGGTCCTTCACCGACCGTCACAGGAACCCAGCTTGCCACACTCTATTTATCTATTTACCAGACCAACCCACTCTCCCCGACCCTGCCCCACCCTTGATTTCAATTGCTGTGTGCTCAGGCACCACTTGTGCCGTGGAGTAGCTCTGAGGAAAATTTCTGCAATTTTTGGCACTCGCCTGAAAGTGATTGGCGCGTTGCAGTGATCGTTCTGGGGGGGGCACTTGAAGGCCTAATGCTCACAAAGTGGACATGTGCCCACAGGCCAAGGGGATTGGAAGCAGTGTGCCCAAAAAGAAAGGAAGGGAAGGGCATCCCCTTCTCCACTCCTGATGACTCGCGTAGGTCGATTGTGCAGCGGCGGGGTGCCAGCCCACTGGGCCCGGCCTGGGGACACGACCGCTCCCCCTCCTTCTTGAAAGTTGGTTGCCAAGTGGTGACCGAGAAAGCCCACAAGAAGAGGACGATAGAAAGTTTCTTCAGTGGGCTCAATTGCAAGTTTGAGGTGCGTATGTGACCCCTCCTGGGGCACCGCCAACTAGAGTGTTGGTGGGCATCCCATCCTGGACTGTCACAGAGGGGGGGTGGGGGGATCATTTTACAAAGGTCTGAGGTGCGCCGGGCTTGGTGTGTGTTGGGGCTGGGTTTTAGAAGCTGCATGTTGCCATCAGCAGTAACAGGGACATTTCCTTGGCCTGGGTCCACCCGCCCGTCCCAACCCGTTACAGGGGGGTCCTCTTACATGGGGGAGAGGTCTGGGGCCGGCACGGGATGTCCCCGCCTCCTGATCAATTTGCAGCTAGCCTTGCCCCCCCCCCCCCCCCCCCAAGCACCACCCACCCAGCCTTCCTTGTCGACCGACAGTTGGTGGGTGGGTCACAATGGAAGCAGTACGGTGCCTCACAGGACCACGCGCTCGCTGCTTTCAAACGGCAACTAGGGAGACATACAATGGTCACCCAGGTGAAGCGCGGAGCTGGGGACTAGGACAGATAGGGCAGAGGGGGGGATGTACATCACATCGTGTGCCCCCTGGGGAAGGCGAAAAAAGATTTGTGCGCGGGGGGGAGGGGGGTCGTATGAGCCCCTGAAGGAGGTGGGGGAGGTTTTGATCGGGACTATTCATAGCACAAAC
Organism: Eutreptiella sp. 'Long Island Sound 2002'; assembly: GCA_964036045.1. Classification (NCBI taxonomy): domain Eukaryota; phylum Euglenozoa; class Euglenophyceae; order Eutreptiales; family Eutreptiaceae; genus Eutreptiella; species Eutreptiella sp. 'Long Island Sound 2002'. The sequence goes on from OZ038378.1 coordinate 168,158,517, forward strand.
ATTTGGGAATTTTTTCCCCACTGGACTGAAAAATTTTCGGGAACTAACTACCACCAGTCCCTCCGCGGTATTAAAGGGGCACGGGCAGGGCCTAGGGGGCAGTTCCCTAGTGCGCTCAACCGTGATGGGCAATGTCTGACTTGTGTAACACCCTTTTTTGGCAGATCCAACTAGGGGGAAAAAGAAAAAAGTCTGGAATGGGGGCACCTGGGCTCCTCCTTAGGAGAATGCCTAACCCTAAGCTGAGCGAAATACACACTCAGACCCCCCCCCCATACCTCGGGGGCTATAAAGATGGATGCGACCTTTTCTTCTGACACTTTGCCTCTGAGACTCAGATAATGCACCGTCAATGCGTGCTGCATCTTCTAGTGCTACTTCCATGTCCACTTCCACTTCTAGCTCAAGCACTGACTCTGACTCTAACCCGACAAGTTTGGTTCTGCTTCTTATAGCAGTAGTCCCAAATTTGATTCCTCTGATTTGTTAGATTCTTCATCTGACGCTGAGTTGTAGTGCCAACACGAGGCTATGGTGGGGCGCCGCATCCCTTTTTTTTGTTTGTTTTTGGGATGTAGCCGGAATTGACCGGACATAAGTACCACCACGGTTGGTGGGGGGCGGGAATCACATTTCATCCTTGAAGGGTCCCTCTTCTATTGTGGAGTCCATTCTGGTTGCCCGACGTTTGAGCCCCGAATGGGGGGGGTCTAGGAAAGGGGCTGAAACGGCCCCCGCCCGCGCAAACCTTTTTTTTCCCACCCCTGTCGATGTGTGGATGCGCCCTTGCCCGCACGATGTGGTATGGGCGCATTGGCCTTCCCTAGGAGCCCTCGTGGTGAGCCGCGCCAGCCTAGAGTTCGAACACTATTTGAACTATGCACTTTTAGTGTGATACACTGTGGACAGCGCCAAGAGATCTGCATAACATGCACAAAGCCCGTGTATTTTCTATATACAAAATACTGACAAACCTTTGCACAAAGACAGGGAATTGCCCGCAGAGTCTTCTTTCACCGCACGCATCACTCCCCCATTTTCCAGCCCCTGGGCAGGTGTGGCCCCCGGGGAAGGTGCTGCATGCATAGCCGATTGACCCTTGTAACCTTATGCCCCCTCTGTGTGAGGACGGCGGGTAGGGTAGGTGGTAGGGCTGACAACGTACTGTTTCAGACAATGAGTCTGAAGTTCTGGAACAATTTCAAACAGTTGTTGATGGTACCAGACAATTCAAAAAAAAAAAACTTACAAATCTGTGTGTCAAACTAAAGAACTGACGCAAAATGATGCAGAACCCCCACACAAAGCCATTTCAGATATCAGTAGCAGAAATCGGCCTCCTGGCAGCCTAATGCAACCCAACACCGGACCACATGCAAATGGGGCAGCTATCATCGGATCCCCAGATCAGATCCGTACAAACCGCAGTGCAGTGCATCCAAACTACCCATGCACCCGGATTGTAGGGTTTGTTCTCAAAGATACCCCCATTCTCCGCATGGGCTAAGCTTCTTGGCTTTGTGCACCCCCAAATGAGTACCGCCCTGGGCAAACAATGCCCTGTCCAAACAACACCAAGCGCTGTTATCCCAAGTCTTTGAAGCATGCCGTTGTTCGGTAAGTGCAGAGATGAGGTCGCTCTGGCATGTGTCTGTGCTTTGTTGCTCATTTGTGAATGTCTGTGGTACCCGCCATTGTCCCTTGCAGTGCACAATTCTGGTGCACATACCTGTAGGCTTGTGCGCATGCAACAGCCTGATCAAGCAGTACCAGATGTTGGTTCTGCGACTAGTGGTGCTTGTTCCGTTGTTTGCGCAATGGGGGCAGTGTGTTCGCGCCCACGACGCATGGGGGGCAACAGTCTGTTGCAGTCCTCCCTTGTACCAGGTGATCCTGCATCCGAATGGGGCGCACCTTCACGTTACGACGAACAACTACACTTCAACAAGCGGCGTAATCTGGCCATGCGTATGCCCATTTTTCTCACCTCCATCCAGTCCAGTCGTGTGCTTGCATACCTCTTCTTGACCAGACCTGAAGATGCATTCGAGGTTTCATAAAAATGAGAATCCGCCGGGTAGTGGGGATGGAGAAGGCCCACCTTCATCTTGTTTTGGTAGGGGTTCATCTAGGCGGGGAACCGTGACTAATGAGTCATCAGTGCTGCTAACTAACGGCTCCCCGGGTGTGCAATGTGCCCAAAGGTGCCCTGGCTCTTGTCTGTAGGCCTCTCTGATGCTGCAGTATCTCGGTAACTTGCCGGTCCATTTCTGGCCATCAAAGCAAGTGCTGGAGCTTGGGGCTGGCACGGGGCTGCTGGGCATCTACGTGGCAACGCAGGGTGTGCCTAACATAGGGAAGCTACGGACAGCGAACCAGTATGTGTGACGCGGATTTACCCTTCCGAATGTGCGAAGGGAGTCACACATGCCTTGATGCAGGGGGTGACCGTCACGTGGCGATGATGGAGCGTTCTTGTGTGCTTGCATTGTGCTTTTGTGCCATTCCCATTGTCCGTATGATACCGCTGTTGCCAGTGCCAGCTCAAGGCTTTTTGGGCGTGCTGGGCCCAGAGGGGGCGCTCAGGTGTAAACCGTAACCCCCCCTCCACCCCACCCCCTCCAGCGAGTAAAAAAATATTCGTGTGGTCAGACCCTCAAATGGCGCAACAGACGCGGAAACTCTTCCCCACCCTGCGGGTCAATGCACCACTCCTGTTTTCAGGGAGGCAGGGGGAGCGGGGGGCTTTATTGTTTGGGTTTAAGGTTCACTGGCCCCCTGAGCTCAACACCTACTGTCGGTCGTCAGAATGTGGGATACCAGCGTATCAAAGTGGTCATTGTGCGAGCTCGGCCAGGGGGGCTCTAATCCTTACGCTGCCACTCCTTCAACTGATTGGCTTAGCACAGGCTTACCGTGCGTCGGGCTCACTGTGTCCGTGTGTGTGAGTAACAGTGCTCAGGCTGGCGGCTGTATATTATGATGCCGCACGCCACACCACGTGAATTGCGGTCTGTATCGGAGCAGATTCACCCCGTCGAGGCTTCGTTCTGGTGTTGTGGTTGCAGGGGCCTCCGTCACAATAACTGATCGACCGGAGGTTGTCCCGCTGTTGCAGAAGAACATAGATCTGACCGCTGCAAAGTCTTGCGTGGCCGAGGCACTGGCTTGGTGTGCCTCTGCTCCGCCAGTTCGAACTCGTGCCGTGTGTATCATGTCCCTCACGTCGCCGGTGTCACAAGTATCACTCCCCGCACAGGCCCGCGGCCCTTACGACGCCAGCAACTCGCTGTCGGGTTATGCAGCGTGACACCCCACCAGCACACTGTGTACCGCACATTCCACACACAACGCCTGAGTCACTGCTTCGAAGAAAGGTGATGCACTACGGTAACAGCGTTGTACAGACCGGACACTTCAGACACCGCTTTTGTGCTTGGCTTCGCTCACCACCAAATTTTAGGGAGAACGCATGCAGCTCTGTGAGCGAGTTGGACGTGCTCCTCGTGTGTGAGTGTCTGTACAGCGACCTGTATTATGAGGCTCTTGCTCATACTATCAAGTCTTACACCGCGAGCCGCACTGTCGTTGTCTTCGGTTACAAGCGTCGTGATGAAGATCGGGAGCGGAAATTCTTTGCATTGCTGGAGCCGAGCATGCACATTCATCAGGTGCACGCCCAAGCCACTGGCTTCAAGCTGGCCATTGTCTACTGCAGAACTTTTTTATGCGCCCCAGCCTCGGAAAGTAGCCACGAGTTATGCATAGATCTGATTCCAATGGGGCTACACACAGCTGCAGTGGTACACAACACATACAGAAACACGTGCAGAACCCATGAGGCTCAAGCGATGAAGTATCATGCAGTCTCTCGTTGGAGAGATGCGTGCCAAGCTCTATGTAGGGAATGTTGTAGTGTGTATGCAGTGCAAAGCTTTCTAAATTGACCACGACCCAGACCCTAGTTTTGGGACTTTTCCATGAGCCACTAGATTTCTTGAGTGGAAAATTAGTTTAATTCTGTTGATGGCATCCATGTGGGGAAATAGGGCGCATGTAGGGGGCTGTAGAGCGGCTGTAAAGGGGGCATAGATAGCAATCAGAGGGGATGTGGATGGACAGTAGAAAGGAAGCAGAGAACTAGAGGTGGGGTCCGGGCTTTTAGTTACTGCCCATCCCCCTTTTGTCTTCTACACACTCCTCTATGATACCCCTCTACGACCTCGCGCTAGAGGTCTTGGTGCCAGTGTGGGGGTCCAGCAGGCTTCCAGCTATCAAGGCGGGGGAGGGATAGCACAGGCGCCCAGCCAGCTTATCCCGCTAAAACCGTTCCCAACCCTTCGCAACAGCATTCAGAATCTTAATAAGCCGTTGCCCTCAGAAATTGACGTCAGCACGCACACATGCACACGCGCACGCGCACACACGCACATCAATGGACTTCAAAGAATTGCCATTGGCGAGAATTGAACGCAATGAAAACACCCCCGTGGTGGGGCGGTTGGCAAATTGGCAGACACGCACACACACATGCAGACCCTAACCTTAACCCTGCCTTAGGCGAGAACTGATTGCGTTGAAAACAACCCCGTGGTGGGGCAATTGGCAATTGGCACACATGCAGACGTGGCACACAAAGGATTGGTGTGACAAATAGGGACTTGGCAAATTCGGTACAGATCTCATTTGAGAAACATCAGCCGATATGATTGGCCGCAACAAGACCCTGATATGCAGCAAAGTGATGGAGCGCTGCAAACCCTAAATTGTAGCGACTGCGTGGTCAACTTGAACACACACTTCCCTTCAAGTCAGGAACGCCTTTAGAACAAAGGGCCGGGGGTAGAGAGGTGAGTGGGTGGGTGGATTGGTCCAAAGATTTGCCGTTTTGGCCAACAGCCATCCCATCCGGGCGGGGGGGGGGGGGTTGAATGGGATACTTTGGCATGATTCCTCAAAGGTAATGCGGGAGTTGGGAGTGGCAGAAGTGGTTCAAATCGAAGTCCATGTGACATTACAACTTGTGAACCTCAAATAACTGGTCGGCTTAGTCGGTTTATACATTAGGCAACAGTTGCAGGGTTCCTGTTGGTGTTGGGCACAAATCTTTTTGATCTTCATTAATCTACTTGTTTCACCAGGGTACACTTGGTGCGCAGCATGGTGAGGCAAAACATCAACCCCTGCCCTTATATAGGGTTGACAGGCCACCAAGCAATAGCCTGACAGAACATCAACTACTACTCAGTGGCTGCATGTGACTCTCTACTATGGCTGTGCATTGTTCCATAGCAGCACTATGGCAGTGCACTGCGCACCATGCTTGTGCTGGCTGTGTTATGGCTCAGCATTGCCACACTTTGGTGAGACACTGTGGCGTAGTGGCAGAGCATTGCTGCACATGGCGTGGCTGTCAGGAATCTTGTGCTCATGTTATGCTCATGAATGCGTGAGGTTGTAAGGCTTGTCAATGGATACAGGTCCACATATCTGCGTTTGTGTCGGCCATTCATGTATATATGTGAACAGCAACGCAGGCGTGCACTGCACAATGCCACTCCACCAGATTGCGACCATGCCTACAATTACTGGTGCCCCCCCCTAAGAAAACGCCGCAAAGTAAAAGAGCAGCACATTGCATTGCTGCTGGCCAGTCTGTGAAGCGAATGTCAAGCAGAGAGTGCGCGGACATGTAAGTCCTCAAAAAAGCCTCCTGGCGCTCTCCGAGTGGGATTCCAATGATTGACCTCTAATACACCTACAGGGCACTGCGAGCACGCCACGGCTGTTTCACAAATGGTGCCCCGCCACAATGGCCGGTCCACACTCGGAGTGCGAGCCCACCCCACGACACAATATACCGCTCAGCCACCGCCGTCAGCTGCAGATCACAGTCACGTGTTAGCGGATGAGTCAGAAGCCTATGCCAGGAGGCAACCAGCAAGCCAGCCAGATAGACAGCGCGGCAGGCAGGCAGGCAGACAAAAGGGGAGGCGACGGGAGGGAACAATAGTTTGCTTTGCCCTAGCCAAGGTTTGATTGTCAATTCTGCAGGTTTTCGATGAACCCTCCACCCGATGCGTCCTGCTGCTGTTGGTATTGAAGCCGCAGGCCGCCACGCAGAGTGAAGCCTCGCAGTCTCCGAAAGGTCGTTTATTTCAGGATCCAGCTGCCAACCTTTTGGACTTGCGCCCCCCGCACGCCTGCACACACATGCAATCCGGCGCCGGAGGAGAGAAGCTTTGTCGGAAACAATTTTTTTGTGTCGTCTTTGCAGTCTTCTTCAGTGCGAATTGAAGCATAGGTCCTTTCAGGGGTGATTATTGATGCGCTGACGGTATCGTGTGCTGATCTCTGAAGGAGAGACGGGGCAACAGTCCCCTTAAGGACTGCATTTGGTGTCAAGTGTCTTTCCCTCCTGCTGGAGGGCCACAGGGAACCGGGTCATAGAAATAAACGATGCGGTTGTTCACTGCTGTTGCACGTGCTAACGTTCTTTTGGGATGGAGCTCCAGTGCGTGTGGACCCCTGCATCTGGCTCTCGACTCTGATTCCGGCTCTGCTAACTGTGACCCTGAAGGGTCATCGGCATGTGTCACCCTGAAGCGTCACGGAGGCATGTAGATGCCTCCGTGACACATGATCTTCTGGGTGCCAATGGAAGGCCAAAGTACAGCGCTGAATGGTGGGCCCCACGAAACTTGGTGTTGTGCCCTCAAATAAACCCACTACTATCAAATGCTCGACCCTGTTCATGCGGAGTATTTTTCGCGGCCCTCGGGATCCCCTAGGGTACTGGGAAACGGTGCGCTTGTGCCAGCCCATGGGGGGACGGGGAGGTCACGGGTTCGAATGTCTTCTCCCCTGCAGAATGGAATTTTCCCTTTCCCCATTTGGTTCGTGCATACGCGGTGCATGTGATCATGTGCAGTGAAATTTCAAGGCGTTGAGCCACCCATGTGCTGCAAGCTTTTGGCAAGGTTCACGGTGTGCATGGGCTGGTAGCCAGTCGGGATGGTTCCGTCTTTGTCTCAGAGGCCACCAGTATGCTGTGCTAGTTTTATGAGCATCCAACTGTTAGGACTCCCTTTAGGTGTAGAGATTCACTCTTGTTGAGAGTAGTGCTTCAGAAGGCGTGGAATTCCCATTCTTTGACTTATTCGGCCCTCATTCCAACATTCTGTCAATTATGCTGGTCTGGCATCCAGACATGTCATTGTGCTTCAGGGACAGCCTGTGGACCTTTGCTGGAGCCGTGGTTCGGGCCATTCTGCCGCGTGAGCCCGGAGGATGTGCAATCGCAAGAGACTGCAGCACGTGACGTGTGTGAACACATTGCGTGTAGGATGGGCGCACGCTGTTGGTAAGTAAGGGCAATGACAGGGACACTTGGCACAGCACAGGGGATGCTTGGTGGCAACCTGCTTTTCCCTGTACCTGCTCGTCCCGGCTAGGGGATTTTGTGCAGAGCGATCAGCTGAACCTGGTGCAAGTCCAAGACGTTAGTGGCGACGCTGAGGACCGTTGTTGGTCCGATTGCAATGGGGAGGTCCGCAATTTTTGCAGTTTCCCGCAACGTCGAAATTTTGCGCTATTTTCGCAATTTCCCGCAATTCATCGTAGTTTACCGCGATGGTTTCGCAAATGCTTCGGGATTGTCCATCTTGCAAGCCTGTTGGTGCCCTTTGCTGTCAATGTGCAATGATACAACTACTGCAGAACAAATAATCTTCAATCTTGTCCCCGCCTCAAAATGAGTGAATGGTTCATTCTTCTGCCACAGCGTCGTGTTGCAATGTGTGTCTGTCAATGTGCAACTGTCATTTGCTGGTGTGCAACGTGATTACCACACTCTGTTTCCCTTTTGTTGCACCCAACAATATGGCATCAGTCAATACAGCTGACGAGGTGCTGCCTTCGTTTGATGCTTCAATTCCATGGTGATTTTGAGGGCCAGCTCCTGCGACAATGGAAAAAAAACCGTTAGCCACCTGTCCAGGAGTGTTGTTCCCCGAGGGTTAAGGAGGGTTGCTTGCGCCATCGCAATTTTCCCGCAATTTTCCGCAATTTATCGCAATTGGATTGGACGTCCCATGTCCACAACCCCCCCCCTCTGGCCCTCGTTTGAGATGTGCTGCAGAGCAGCAGGTCAAACAATGAACTGAGGTTTGTGGCGATGACCATATGCCTGTGACACGGGGGTACATGTGAGCTCTGTATCCGTTGCTTTATGGCCGCACGCCCACCGGTTGGGAGTATCGCAAACAAAAGCTTTCCGATCTGCAGTGATGAGCATGGTTCTACAGATGAGGCGAGCGATGCGCATAACAGAGGGAGTTTGGCACAGAGATGTGCCCATAGCCACCTTCCATGCCCATTCTCCCAGGCTCAGCCATCTTTGCCTCGCTCTAAGAGCAGGTCAGACAGTGAAGGTCTTCGTGACCATCAAAACCGTCCACACAGTTTTCTGGGCACAACCAAACCAGAACCTGCAGCTTTGTCGACGTGTGCCCACTGGCTATTTCCTCGAAATGGACCTTTGCAGGCAATTCTACTGCGATGTCGTTTTGATAGATGTAGGGAAGGAGGGGGCAAGAGGGGGAGGGAGGGGGTAGGGGTGGAGGTCGCGACAAGTAATGGGAGGAGCCACCGTGGGAGGAAGTATGGGAGGAGGTCGCAGATGGAGGCAGGGAGATAGGAAGGGAGAGGGGTAAGAATTGAGGGAGGAGGAGGGGGTTAAGGGAGGGAACGAAAAGGAGAAGGTAGAGACTGCAGTTCATGATGGCATGGGGTTGCATTAACAAGTCCCTCTCGTGGTCCGATGCGGGCGTGGTGGCAGCCCAAGAGGAATGTTTTCACTCATGCAATGGCCTCAGCCCATCCTCCTCCTTTGACCTCACAGAATTGCTCCATTTGCAAAGAGGCACATTTGGCCCGGCAGCAATTCCATGTCACCCAGCAGCAGACGGTAGCTGTGTTGGTGGCTGTGGCCCTTTGCATTGCTGCTGCCAAGGCGACACACCAAACGCCGGTATTGTACTTTTGCCCCACATTTGCTCGTCACCTCGAACCTCCCCTCACCTCCCCATTCTTCCAATAGTGGATTCCTTGCAGCCTTACATTTTAGAGTTACAGGCAGTATCATTGTGAGAGGTCGCCCGGACGAAGCTGATATAGGTGCGGCCATTCAGGCCCAATCACATTGTTAACTCCAACGGGAGGCTGCAGGGCGTGGTGTTTGTGCGCCCCAAGTGTGTTGGCCACAGTGCCGATCTGCAGACGGGCCAATCACCAATCGGGGTCACAATTTTCGATTCTTGGGCCAAAACGCACGTTCAAAGCAAAAACCGGTGTCAAAATGGTCGACTCTGGGGTGTTGGAGACATAACTTCTGGGTGGTTTTGGAATTGGTTCTGATTCCGCATCTCTAATTTTGGGATCATCCATCATCCTCATCCATCATCAAATCCCCAAACAAGGTCCTGCCTGTGTGTGTCCTGGGAAGGAAGGACCACCTGTGCACGCCGACGGGTCCCACTCCTGTGCCTGTGGTTGTGTGCTAAGGGGTAGGGGGCAAGGACCTGCAGGCACCCGTGGTTGCTCCATCGTGGGTAAAGGGTTGTGTGTGTGCCTGGTGCTCCAGGTCCCAGAGGGGAGCCTTACGCTGAGCCCACCGGGGGAGACATGGGCCCAGGCACGCTACCTCTAGGTCTCAGGGACATGCTTCAAAGCCATCCCACAGCTGTGTGGGCGTGGGGATGGCTGAGGCATGACGTTCGACTGATCGTTGCCTGTTGGCGCAGGTGGTGCTGCCGGTTGGCCTGGCCCTCATGCTCATGGCGAAGTGCCTCGGACAGTTGAAGGGGACCTGATGCGTGCAGAGCGCTGCCCTGCCCCAGGACCTACCCAGGCGAGGGCACCGGAGGGCACACCACCTGAGTGACCCCTCCATGGAGAGGGGGCAGGGGATACTAAAGCCTGACTAAGGTGAGCTAAGCAAAGGTGTAGGGGGAACCTTTGGTAGACTTACCCTGGTTGACATAACCACCTACCAAGAGCTACTGGATTGCAACCACACAAAGGCACATAACTTTAAAGAGGAGTGGGAAGGAGAGACAATGCAAATTGGTGTATGAAAAACGCAATGTTGAAATGCCCCGTCAAAGCAAGAACACACTGCATATCTGCTGTTCGGCCTGTTGTATGCAAGAAAATGTTGCAAGAAGGGGGGGGGGGGGGCATACAGGCAATGTGACTGTTGGCGGCCAAACGGTGGTATTGCTTCACAGCAGCACAGTGCTCACCTGTGCAGATCAGATGAGAGGGGTGCTTGCGTCAAACGCCCGATCCCACTATGTTAAAAGCCTCCCTCTTCCACTCTTTCTCCCTGTGGTACTCTCAGTTTCAGGGGTGAGAGACGCTGGGGACCACAATGTCAGTTGAACAGGGGACTCAATAAAGGCTCCTAATGGAACACATCCACTTTTGGGGGGAAGGGGTACATTGAATGGATGATGACGATGAATGATCCCGACATCAGAGTTGCTGAATCCCCAAAACGACTTGTTTGGTTGTGTTTGTACCAGTGTAAAGTGGACCTTTTTTGAGGTCTGTTTTGGTGTGAAAGTGGGTTTTGGCCTGAGCATGTAAAATTGTGACCCTGATTGGGGTTTGGATGATGGATGATCCCAATGTTGCAGGTGCTGAATCCCCACAACCACTTGTACAGTTGTGTCTGTAACAATGTAGAGTGGACCTGTTTGGATGGTTGTTGTGGTGTGAAAGTAGTTTTTGGCCTGAGATTTGTAAATGGTGAGCCTGATCGGGATGATGGATGATGGATGAGGATGATGGATGATCCCAAAATTCGCAGATGCTGAATCGCGCAAACAAATTATACAGTTGTGTCTGCAATAGAGTGGACCTGTATTGACATTGGGTTGGTGTGAATGCAGGGTCTGGCCCGAGCGTCTAAAATCGTGGCCCTGATTGGGGTATGGATGATGGATGATGATGATGGATGATCTCAAAATGACAGCAGTGCAGAGCGGACCTGTTTTGACGTTGGCCTGGTGTGACAGTGGGTTTTGGCCTGAGATTCTAAAATCGTGACCCTGATCGTGGATTGAACGACGGATGATCAAATATGCCGGAGCCTTAGAGTTCAGGAAGCGTGCACGCAAATACACCGGACCATGACACAGAAAGCATTTCCCAAAAACACTCCAGTCTTCGAAGCTGATTGTTGTTGTAATGGAAGAATGATGCAATAGATGGCTGCCCCATTTTCCGTTGAGGGACAGCAGGCTCAGCACAAGGTCATATTGAAGTTGCTTAGTCACCTCATCCTTCTCAGCATACTTATAAGCGCTGGGGATAGTGAACATTTTCATCAAACTGGTGTGCTGGGTGTAAATATAGCCAAAATGTACAAGTTTTTGAACTATGGTTGGCTCCAGAGCACACATTGGTTCCTCGTGTGCTTCTGCAAATAAGCAATCAAACTGCAATGCAACCACGCATGAAAAAAAAATTGCACCAAATTCGGTGAGGCACATCAAAGAGGGATTTTTGTGATGGGTTTGCTCTTGTTGGTGGGACATGCATTGTGAGTCCTCCAGCCCCCCCTTGTCCTTTTAGATTCTTGAGCCAAAAGTCACTTTCATACTAAACCGACCTCAAAATGGGCCCACTATAGACTGTTGCATCATGATCTGGGGGGGGTCTCTTCAAAACAGGGGAGGGTTGCTATGATGCAAGTTGAGAATGGCACCAAGCCCGTACGGCACCAAGCCGGTATTGCTAATCCTCCCTGGCACCATGACACTAAGCTTGGTGCCACGGAAATCATGCCATGTGGGCTGAATGTAAGCCTAGTGCCATGCTAACGCTGCATAATTCTACGGCAGGCTGGCACTATTGCACGGCCTCAGGCTTGTGCCATGTATTTGTAGGCCCAGCGCCATGCAAGCTTAGTGCCATGTTGGCTTGGTGCGTTGCCGCATTGTGTTTTGTAGATGTGGTTCAGTTTGGTTGACTGATTTGGTACACCTGATTTTGATGGAGAAACATCAAAAAACGACTGTGCTCCGTTGCAACTATTTTGCATTATTGGACACACACATACACACACAGACCATTCCTTGGTTCCACGAAAGAACCGGGTCTCAGTAAAGCTGAATGGCTGAAATATGCAAAGACGGTGCGCAAAGGTCGGGAGATGATAACAGATGCCTGGGACGTGTCAATGACACGCCATTGATGGGTCGTTGGCGTGTCAAGACAGTTGAGTGCATAACCCCATGCAGATGGAACATGGAACAACAAGTTGTGATATTGCCACAGATTGCAGAGTGAACGGTTGCAACTAAGTATTGACCCTTTTTTGAAAGCAAAGATATTCACCCAGAGTGACTATTGGTTTTAAGCACTATAAACAACTCTTTGAACCAACATGAAGTCCCAGGGGCCTGCCATGCAGGCTTAGTGCAATTTGCACTCCGAAGGTTCAGCTGTAGACACTGCCCTCTACGGCTGAGTTGGCCCCGAGGCATTTGTGTACGTGGTTCCCCTTCGTCGAAGCGCAATGCTGTCAACTACCGCTGCTGTAGGTACGGCCCGCGGCACCTGCGTTTCTGAATGGTGTCAGCAAATCGGAGCGCAAGCGGCGCGTTCAGAATCGGTTGACACAGCAGATGAATGAACGCGTGGCTGCAGGCGAGGCCTCATACAACGATTTCACCTACGGACTTTGCCCCAAAGCAGTATCTTGAGTTTTGGTTTACTGAATTGCAGTCTTTTTCTTTTACCAAAGGCCACCCTGGGCCCATTGAATGTGTTGGTCACAGGCGTCCTTGGCCTTTGGGTCTGCACAACCGACCCTCCATCCCTCCATTCCTCGTTTCGCAACCCTGTCTCAGTAGCAACCCCAAAGGGGCCCAAATGGCCCACGAATCAGTTCAATTTGTCCCAGCAACCAACAAACCAACCGCCCCCCCCTTCCTGGCTGTCTGCATGACCCGCAGTCGTGATGCCCCTCCAGGTGCAGCAGGTCATGAATCAGTTCAGGCACTGGGCCCAATGAAATGCAGCAAAACATATGTTCACGACAAGAGGGTCTGCTGCTGAGCACTCTTTGCCGTCAAGTCACGTTGTCTGTGGCTCTGTGGCCCTGTGGTCAAGTCGAATCTCCACCGACGCTATCCACGGACAATTCCGACCAACCACTTGCACTGGGGGCTCTATGTGTGTGTTGGTGTCTTTTTGAGAGATGGAAACCATGAAACATGGAGGGTTGCGGATTTTTTGCCCTCATATTCGGATTAAGAGCCACACAGCCCAAGATATAGCCCAATTTCCGGTTGGCCGCGGGTTCTGGTAGTATTTTGGGGGTCGCATCCCGTGGGCACAGGCACCACGCTCTGACTACTTCCCACCCTGGACGTAGCCATGGGTGCTCGGGCACTCTCGGCGCACCCCCGCCCCCGGTGCGCTGAATCTGGCAAAAGGCCCTTGTGGGCTCGGGGGGCACATTTAGGTGAAGAGTGCCCCCCCTCAGTGCCGTCCGACCAGTTCATATCACACCCCCACCCCACACTGTCCACCACGGGCCTCCCCAGCAACGGTGGGCAATTTGGGGCAGCCAGGGCCCCCGTGACTGCCGAAGAAATTTCGGGCAATGTAAAGCATCCAGACCCCCCCCCCGTCTTTGGAACGGCGGTACAGCTAACAGAAGGAGGGTCGAGGGCTGAACTTGGGATCACAACTCGCACTGTGGACATGCCGTACAATGGCAGATGGACAGAAGGCGATGACAGCCGTGGGGCAGGCGCAGCCTGAGCCTAATGCGGACACTGCAACCCAACCTTTTGAGGTCCTCCTTGGATGCCAATGTGGCTAGGGCCACTCTCTGGACATCATGGGGCCCGAGGATAGAGGATAGGAGGGAGAGGGAGGAGGTGAGGGAGGGGGGGATTCGCGACTGTACACTCACCCTGTTTGGTGGCCTCGCTTGCTCTGCAGCACCCCAGGCCACTTCCCCAGGCTACTCCCGTAAGGGCGACTCACTAGGGGCCACTCCCTATGGTACTGCAGGACAACCGGGTTCCGTGTAGCCCCCCCTCCTCACCCCCCTCCAGACCCCCCGACCGACGTCAACGGGGAACGGCAGGTGTGCCAATGGGGGACCACCCACCACACATTGAACAGCCAGCGCGGTTGTGGCAAAGGCCCGTGGGGCAATTGAGCGGAGGAAGGTGTGGCGGATGGTGAGTAGTAAACGGGATTGTGTACCCCGACTTTTGTGTGCCCGAAATGCTCAGAATGAAACAGGGAATTCAAATGTGCCCCCAAAACCCGAACCTCCGCCGCACTTCCCCCTCCGGACCCCCATGCTCATGCTGCGGGGTTCGGAACTGAATCCCCACCCCCACCCGTGCGGATGGCGACTCTCTGCAGCGTGCACATTGCACTTGCATGCCTTATCAATATCACAGCCTTCCTTACAGCACGGTGTAGTCCATGGGTTCTCAATGCCTCGGATCCGCGCCACTGCCTCAGACAGAGCTTGCACTACGGTGCTGGCCTGGACTGCCTGTTGTTCTTGTTGTTTTCGCGTTACCCCAATGGGAGGGGTTTGGATCATTTGGGGGAATGTGTGTCACCGGGCGGCATGGTCAGTATTGTGACATGGTCAGTACTGTGAGCACAAGTTGAGTTGTAAATATGGATATCCTGCCATGGCTGTTTGTCAAGACGGTGTGCGTTCTGACGCACCAACACCTCCGTCCTGAATCGCTGGCATTAGATATGGTGCAAGGCAATCCTGCAGGCTGAGACAATCTTGTTCACACCGTGTCCCTTCGCACGCGGTGGTCGGATCCGTCATCGCTGAATCAGCCTGTTGCATGCCCGAAGATGTGGTGATGTGCGCCGCGCTCATGCATGTTGTCGTTGATTGGGAAGGCTATTTTGTGTAAGTCGAGGCACATGGTCCACAGGTCGAATCTGTATTTCCTGGTGACCATTTGAATCCAGTTTTTGTTGCTTCTGATTAATCGCCCTCTGAGTCTATGTACCTTGGTTTCCCCACACGCTTTAGCCTGTTCAAGCTCTAGCTGCAATGGTCACACTTGCACGGGGAAATGGCAGAGGCTACATTGACCGCGCTGGACAAACGCAGTCCGGTTTCACGACCCGATTCCATTCCGCGTGTGCCTAGACCTGCTTGTGATAGTGTTGAGTCGCCCAACCTGTGCGCCGGCGACAGATGACTCTGCCCAGCAGCCAGCCGCGGGGCAGCAGTTGCTGCAGGTTTTGGGTGTTGATATCGTGGCAGGCATAATCATAAAAGTAGGCGCGGGTGCATCAGCAAGGCCTGAAGACCGACTTCTGGCAGCTGCTGGAATCATGGAGGAGCAGCCAGATGCCAGATGAAACCGCGCTGTGGATGCGGGCATAACCCCAACGCAGGGGAATTAACACATGGGAATTGCTCGGTTTTGGAGTACAGGACCCCTGGCTTTCTTTGCTTTGTATGTGCAGAGTGTGCTGTGATTGCCGGTTGTTGCAGTCAAACAAACAGCCATTTTTCAGGGGACACAGCAATCACTGTCGATGCAGTGGAAACACCTGTGGGTATGCTTTGTCGTACCAAATTAGATTAAATTACAGTAACCAACTTAACTCAGAAACCAAATTAGCACGTTACAAACACAACGACTGCTCAGAACGGGAATGCGCCTGCCCTGCAGTGGTGCATAGCCAACCATTTTCTCGAGGCCTCATCATCCGAGGGTGGATAAAGCCTACCTGGGCCCACTGTATCAAAGAAGAGTCATCCTATCCAAATAAACTACGGCCGGAAACTTCTGCTAATCATCCATGACATTACACCCTCGGCATCCACAATTGCACGGAGCCCCTCATAATCTACAACTGGACGCAGCCCCTCACAGTGCACAGCTAGATGCGGCCCCTTATCATCTAAAACTTTTTGACTAATTTTTTCGCCTGATTTTCGCTCATTGATGGAGCCCTGGGCACAGTCTGAGAGCTAACGCAAGGGCTGAGAATGTTTCAGGAGCTTGAACTGGTTCATTGCACGCGGTAAGCCCTCCCAGGCAAATTGAGACAATCAGCACAGCAGCAGTGATGCAGGTGGCATGTATGATTGGAGCTGGCAGCGCGTGCATGTGTATGATGCAGATGACGTGTGAGGTAAATGCATACACTACATTACAGCTCTGACTGCCCATCATGCTCTCCGGGTATTGTATTTCTCTGGGTATTGTATTTCTCTGTGGATAGGAGTACACTTGGTACAGCAGTGTACATACTGGTTGTTGTGTTGTAGATTGTTGTTGTGTTTTCGTCCTGGCTTCAAAATGATGTTTGATCCAATTGGAGCCAATAATGATGGTAGTAGTGGATTGTATGGAATTATCCCGGAATTTCGAAAACAGCGGAAAGGGCAGTGAATCTTCTCCTGTGGGGGCAGCGAAGACCCCCGCACCCGTGTTTGGACCCCAACCCCAATAATTCCCGCGGATTGTTGGTGATTCTAAAGGGGCGCCTTAAACGCACTGCGACTATGTGTGCGTGTGGCCATACTAGAAACCCATACTTTGTGATACTATGGGCATCATTGTTGTTTGACAGCGGGTTTTGATGCTTCTTCCACATTGGGGATATGGCATTTTCACCCGGTTTCACCCAGTTTCACCCCTTTTCACACATTTTGTGCTCATTTCCACCACATCCAATCCTGTCTAGGTTGATTTCTCCCCACCATGGGGACGCTGAGAAGGCAGGGGTTATGTAGCCATATTGACACATATTCTGTCGGTCCCTTCACTGATCATCAAACAGGGATTGTGAAGAGAAAATGAAGAGTATGTGGCATGTTAGACATCTTATGTGTGATGTTGATGTGAGATGCATGCCATGATTGTGTGATATTGTGTCGGTACGCAATGTCCTAGTACAAGGAATACCAGCACACACAAGTTTCAGTGGAGTAAAACCCATCAAATTACGTGTGCTATGTGTGCTGATTGCCAAGACCCCTCTCCAGTGCAGCTATGTTATAAAAAGCTGTGAGATGACTGTGTAGGCAACCATGTTGTTGAATGCTTTGACATGGAATAGTACAACCTAAACCACAATGTGAACAGAGTGTCAAATTTTCCTTTGAGCATCCTATCACAGTTGCATTTCTTGCTGCTCTTTGATTCAAGTAGCAAGCCGGGTAGGGGGATTCTTTTGATATTTGGGGGAATCCTTGCACTGCGCACTGCTGTTAGACCAGATCCCCCCCGAAGAACCCCCAGGCACGCCTCTTCCAAACGACCTTAAAATTAGGCAACCCCTACTACCCTAGCCTTGGGGGTGCAAAGTAGCCGAGGGGTGTAAAAATTGCAATCTGACATGGAAAATCTTTTTTTTTCATTTTCTTCACTGAAAAATGTTGCATCCAGGTCATCAGCTTTGTCAGCATTGTCAGCACACACGTGCCGAGGATGTGTAAGCCAGAATTCCATCACAGAAACCTGATTGCCACACGATAGCAAATCCTCTGGCAAAGGCAGTTGTTGTAGATTGTCGTTGTCAAAATTTTCTGCCTCGGCAGCAAAGCATGAATACAGCATTTATTCGGCTTGGCTCGTTTGGCTGCTGTCCCCTCCGGGTACTTGCCCTCAGAGCAGTGGTCACGCCTTCAGGACTCCCAAGCGGGGGGTGTTTCTCAGCTTAGTGCCCTACCCTTGTTGTAGAGTGCTGGGTCTACTTCAGGAGCTTCTGTAGCCAGTTCCCTCAGAGGCACACAACTGACATCAGTTGCTGTTTGTTTTTGCACTCAAGAAGGGGCAGGGAAGGGAGGGGAGGCTAGTAGGAACCTCTGCCTCCCACTGCCATGCAAGGCCACAGGAATCAAGGAAGAGTGGTGTTTTTGTTTTGCTCAACTGTCGAGTGTGCGACTGTTGTGACAGAACATCTGCAGATCGATGAGAGTGCTCAGCAACAACCCGGGAATCCGGTATACCCCAGGAGTGATGTCTAGCACCGTGTATGTGGTGTACATTGGTTGCAACTGCCGTTCTGTTAAATAGGGAACAGCCTTTTGGAGGCCTCCGTCCACAAGGACTATCTGTTGATCTGTTCATGTGTACCTTCTGCACACACACACACGAGTTCGTTCCATTGGCTTTGTGCCAACTACTGATGGGCTTTGGTTGTTTGCCTTTCTATGCCCTGCAAAGGTGAGGATACCACAGTTCCCCCCTCGCCCCACAGTATGGGGCGGCATGGCACAGTGAGTATCAGTGGCCAAGTGTATGGGCCCTGTGAAGCCTGCACAGGGTTCATCGGCCTCTTTGAGGGGGCGAGGGTGGGGGTAGAACAGAACATCAACAGCACCAAGGCCAACTACAGCGTAGCTTTAGACTTCACAACCTCTCCTCATAACCACAGCGCAACCACAGACCCCAGTCACAGGAGGCATCACCTGCCTGATTATGCAACCCCAACGTTAACTACTCAGGTGCAGCACAACCTCACCCAACAGAGGGCGCCTTGTGCGCTATGTGCAATCTTGTGTGTCTCCGGTGCTTCCGGGTACAGGTGCCAATGTTCACATTTGGTATTGGTCTGGCCCGCAATGGATGAACGAGCAGTGGTTGGGGTTCCAGGTTCAAATTGCAGTCGTCTGTTGTATCTTTTGGCCCCTGCATGTGGTGGTTTAGGGGGTTGGTGGTTTTGGGGTTGGTTGCGGCAATGTCTACCAGGTGACTGGCTCTGTGCACGCGCTGTGCCTGTGTTGTGCACCAAACTCTCTTACAACGGGGGATTTTCTGGTGGCGGCTGTACATAAATGGGGGTGATTGTTCCTGCCTTGGCAGGAGCGCACCACATGCCCTTTGTCCAGACACGCATACCCGTGCACCTTCGAGTACAGCGGGTGCTGTCATGCCTATCAGCATTTTGGTCTTGTGTTGTTCAAATATTGGCTGACTACAGCCTGGCGTCCTGGCGTCCAATGGACACTAAACTCTCAGGACACACTTGTGGGTTAATGTCATTGTATGGTATTGCATCCGGCGCAAGTGGGCATCAGACAAATACACTCCAGTGTCCAGGGGGGCCATAATGGTCAACAAGAGGTAGTAAAGATCTTGACAGGGTGTGCAGGAGGCTCGTCGACTGGAAAGGTCACATTTGCATCAACCAAGAAACATATCTGTGGAGACATGATGCACCTGAGCTTCAGACCGTAGAATGGATGAGGAGGACCATGCCAGACAGCAACAATAATGGTTGGGACTTGAAAGTCGAACTCACGGTCCTCGAGTAGGAGGTGGGGGCTCATCCCTATGTTTGCACTTGTGACTTCGGGGGGGGGGGGTCACAACAGTGCATTTCCGTTTGCATGACAGTGGAGGTTATCATGTCATGCCTGGCACGTTTCACTGGGGGAGCACAAGTTTGTATAGTGTTTGTGCCCCAACCGAAGGAAGAGTGTTATCTGCGAGGTATGTGGGAGCAGACATAACCCCGCTCAAAATTCGAGGATTGGAAATTTTTTTGACATGAACGAGTACTTAGGGTGTTAAAGAGGGCCTCCCCTGGGCCCTGTTGTGGCCAACAGAGCCAGACCCGACCGGCCACCCCATCTGGCGGCCCAGGGTTTCGTATCTCACATGCATTGTACACTCATGGACATTGAAGCTGGGTGGAGCCTGGTCCAATGTCTTGCAGAACGTGTAACCAAAACCTGGCACACCAAGGTTCATTGAATTTTTCATTTCGGTTTCTTTGTGCCAAACATCATACAAACCAGCCCAGTGGTTTCTTCATCCAGCAACAAGGTGCTCGTCAATTAGGAAGTGAGACCACTGTGAATGAAATTCAATAGAAGAATGCCTAGTTCCTAAACTTTCACCAATTTGGTGATGTGTCAGGTTGCTTGCAAAACCAGTCTCAGTCTGTGTATGTGTGCAATTGCACAGCAGCTGGCAAGCGCCTTCAGCGATTCATCCCAATTTTCTTTGTTGGCCACATCCTCTCGCTCCATAACACATGTGCTATCCGAGCCCAACCAATACTGTCTCTCATCCCAAGAAATCTTCCATCCTGTGGCCTTGAGGATGAGAACAACGCTCATGATTTGTTGCCCACCACATCTAACAATACACATTTGCTGGTCTTGGTGGTTTTTGGTGGTTTCTGGTGCCATTGTTTCAAAATGACCGACGCAATATGAATACTGGCGTGTCGCACAATGATGATGAGGATCTGGTGTTGTGTTTCCTTCTGACGACAACTTGTCAGAACATGACCTGCTGCCCTCCGAGCAGGCTTTGCATTGCTAAAGGTGACCATTCTAATGTGTGCAGTGCTGATGGAAACAGTGTTTATGGCCAACCAAACAACCAGCAGGACACAGATGAAGATTGAAGATGTTGCCAACGAATCTGTGGCAAAAATGCGCCACCTTTGACCAAAATGATGGACACAAGTGTGTCGGATTGCAAAGCACCAGCGCACGCAAGAAGAGCCAAATGATTTACCAATGATTTGGCCAGCCTACCAACCTTGATTATTAACCCCCTGAGCCAATGATTGGGCCAGGGGGGGGGGGGGTTGCACAAAATTCTGCAAAATGATTGCACACAAATGCATGCATGCTCTCAAAGAATCTATGTGTACTCTTAGAGTGCTTATCCAAGGGCTTGACAAGTGTGACAAAAGTGCTCACAACAGCAATTGTGGTATAGCATTTATGAATTGGATTGAATTTTCCAACACTTTTCTCCTGCACATAAGGGGTACCTCTTGTGCACCGTATATCTTGGAGTTAGTTGAGGTTTTTGTCAGCGAATGCATCATAATTAGTGTAGCCAGGTCATCCAAACACGACCTTGTATCGCTCATGGCCGATGATCTACTCACGTGTTTTAGAGGGTTTCTGCCGTTTTGTTGGCCTCCGCAGTGCCTTTTTTGTGGGGGTGGCCATGAAGCAATGGCTGCAGAATCCTTTCAAAGGAGGAACAGACAAACCGCACGACCCTCGGATGAAGTGGGCGGCACACAAATATGACAATGGTGTGAGCATGTGCGTGCGTGCACGTGTGTGTCTGTGTTTGCCTGTATGTCTGCTCACGGCCCACCCTGAGCATGCAAGGGATCCTGTCACCTTGTGAAATGCTGTCAGTTTGCGGACAAGAAACCTTGCTGCCGATCGATGACACAGGGCTGTGTGTGAGCCTTTGATGCTCCTGCAGCTGTTGAGGGATGTGCAGGTCACAGCAGCAACAGAAGGCACCGCAGACCCCGAGCTGAACGGTGCAAAGCGGAGGTTTCTTCAAGGAACACGTTTTCTTTTGATGAATGGGATATGGGATATCCGGGACCACAGCCAGCAGTTGACCGTAACTGCTCAGCGCTCAGCAATCATAACCTCAGCAACCCGAATCCCAGCAACCCTGGCCCCTGCAACTCTAACCTACGCACTCTAAACCCAACAAGCCTGACCTCAACAACTCTCACCCCAGCAACCCTAACCCCACATCCCTAACCCCACCGCCCATCCCTAGCAACCTTAAAACCCCTGACCGCGGCAACCGTAACCCCAAAATCCTAATCCCAATAATGCTACCCACAACAACCCTGGCCCAGTAACCCCAAACCCCGCAATCATTACTCCAGCAACTCTATCCCCAGCAACCATAACCCCAGCAACCCTAACCACAACATCCCCAACGCACGCAACCCTGACTCCATCAATTAGCAGCCCACTGTTGCGAGCGAAAGCTCACCCTGGCGGGCATGTGAGAATGCGCCCGATGGGGATGTCCCACAAGAAGTGGAACACCCACTTGCGATCCCTGGACTATGATAAGGAAGTCTTCCCCACGTTGATCCTCCGGGCATTAACTTTGTACATATGTGAATACAGCCATAGGGATACGCAAGTAGACCAACCGACCAACTGATCGACTGACCAACCAACTGCAATTAAGAATTTCCCGTACTTAATTACTTGGTTACTTAATTACTTGGTGGCCCTAAATTGACGAAAAAAAGAAGCTACCTCACTACGTAAAGAAGGTGCAAAGCAACCTCACTACGTGTCAGATCCGCTACCACAGCCACTGTTGGATCATCATAGCACTGGACAGCTCTGAACCTTGATACCAAGAGGTTCTGTAGAGTGAGCAGGCTACGCCAGCTCATCTTGGTCTGAGAAAAAAAATAGAAGAAGAAGAAGGTGCAAAGCCACCTCTGCAAAAATGCCAAATACCAATAACTGCCATCTGACGGCCAGCTGTGCATGACCTTCAAGAACGTGCTGGTGCAGCTGTTGCAAGTGGTGGAGGACATCAAAGTGTGGCTAGATAGGGTGGCCGAGGGGCTCACCTCCTCAATCCTCAAAGGGGAAGGGGGCGGGCATTTTTTGGGACCGCTGACAGTCTCGCCTGATATTTTTTTTAAGACAAAAGGCAATCACATCATAGCGGCCTACCCATGGGCATATGAGCGTTCATGGCGAGCCGAAGTCCGAGAGGTCAGCCCTATGTACACATGTCAACCATCTACGGAAGGTTAGGCTATGTACAACGGGATCTCCCAATTTACTGCTTGCCTGCCCCCGGAACCTATGTAACCGGCACCGGTATTTATGTACATGGTGGCCAAGTAACCACAAACACCCAAAAGGGGATCGCTGAAAAGCAATCAGATTTGTTAGTCAACCACGGGACCCTGCCTGGCGCGCACAGACACATTTCCGCCCACGTTGACAACTGGCAAGAGCCAACTTGGTAGAGACCAACCGTTAACTAGGGGAATACGGTGGGAGGTGAGGAGGACCACGCCTACCGTCTACCCATGGTATGGGCTCGGTCTAAGCCACTCCGTGTCTACCCTGGGTATCACGGGGATCACGCTTGGGACCTCGCCTTGCACACCGGTGGGGACCGCACTCGCGGCAAGGAGGGGCATGAGAGGGCCCATGTCACATTTTGTCAACAAAATGGCCTTAAACTACGTGATTGCGGGCGTGAGTCTGAGAGTGTGAGCCTGCACATCTCAGATGCTTTCCATGCACTGGTGGGAGTCCTTGCAAGTGGCAAAGCTCGCACCTAGCGGCCGAGCCGCTGAAGGGGCCCAATCATATAGCCAAGGAAGCCAATGCTCACCCGATGGGAGGCCCCACAAACACGCCATAGTACTCATACCAGATGGCAAAGGGGAGTAGGTGCCGCATATACCCTCCAGGAAGGCCTATCAAAATGCCCGAGATGCAGAACGGGAGGCGTTGGCCAACCATACCATGGGCACACCTTGGGTTCAGCTAGCAAGGCACTGCCTCTGCATGTTGTGCACCATGGAGTGACACGGTGCAACCATCTGAGAGCCAGGGACTCCAAGCTGCCAACCATGCAATCCAAGTGCATGCACCGCCAGAAGTACTCAGGAGCGTTGCATGCAATGTATGCATGCACATATGTATGAATGCATATGTTTGATCCATGTGTGTACAGCGGGGAGTCATGCAACAGAGACCCCTCGAAGACGTGCACAGAGGCCCTAAAGTGGAATAGAGGCTAAACAAGCAAAGCCGATGCAATTTTTCCCGTGCACAGAAAGTACCCACCCATGCTTTCTGGAACCGCTGGGGAGTAGGACACGCTTCGCAAAAGGGCTCGAAACAGGATCCTTTCCAGGATATTCATGAGTTTGATTGGTGTTTTTTTTACATGAATCACCACTTCTTCTGTGACGTAATGGACCTGAAACCGGGGGTCATATGTAGTGCAAATAAAACCCTTATTTTCAAGGGACAGCCCTGATTGGACATTGAGTCTTCTGATTACCAATTCTTTTCTGAACAACAGATGCAAGTCGGCCGGGAACCGACAGGTCAGGTCAGCCCTCTGTAGGGGTCCAGATGGGGCTGGGCTTGAGGGCCAGGGAGGCTGAAGGGGGTCTCAAGAGCTGTTGCAAAGCGTTTGACATCGATTGCAAAAGCAGTTTGGGGGCAGTTTGGCGGTTACAAAATGGATAGAGGGCCATTGGGGCGGCAGACACCAGCAGTTGCAGCAAAAAGCAAATTATCACATGCAAGGCAATGGGATCCTCCTTGATCCACAGACGTGGGTCCAGGCGTACTGAAGGTAGGCAAATTTTCTTTCTTGCTTTTCATAAAAGGACAACTCTTCGTCAATACACCCGATCCGTCCCCCTCTTGCTACTCCGTGCACTCTGCAGTTGCACAGCAGCCCCCTCCTTCGTGGGTGCGGGGCAAACCGACGTCCGCTGCAGACCCCACGTCCAAATCCAAGCCCCTGGCTCCACGGAACTCCCCACGACCGAAGCCCCAGACCCCCCGAGCGTCCTACTCGCCGACCCGCAGCCGACCCAACGCGCAGTCCGCCAGCCCAACCCCTGCCCCACGCCCCTCGTCTCGTTCACAGTCTCGTGCCGCGTCCCCTCCGCCACGATCCCAGTCCCCCGCCCCTCCTACCCAGTCCCCCGCCCCTCGTACCCAGTCACCCGCCCCTCGTACCCAGTCCCCTGCCCCTCGTACCCAGTCCCCCGCCCCTCGTACCCAGTCCCCTGCCCCTCGTGCGGAGGCCCCCGCCCTTGGTTCGCACCGTCGCACGCAGTCTCCCTCTCGCCCCGATCCTGCTGGCCCACCCCCGCAGTCCTACCGCGGGACTTCTCAGTCCGTTTTCCCCGCTGCACAGGCCGCCTCCCCACCCCCTCAGTCGCACTCCCCCGCTCCGGTGCCGCAGCCGTCGGACCCGTTTATGGACCCCTACGACCAATACTCACAGCACACGGACCACTATTCTCACCCTCCGGACCAATACCCGCCACGCCCCGACTCCCTCTCACAGCCCCCGTACTCCCAGCCCCAGGGCCGCTACACACAACCCCATGCCCCTCCTCCGGACCCCCCCAGCCCGGCCATACCGCACCAGCCCGACCCGTACTCCCAGCCCCAGGGCCGCTACACACAACCCCATGCCCCTCCTCCGGACCCCCCCAGCCCGGCCATACCGCACCAGCCCGACCCGTACTCCCAGCCCCAGGGCCGCTACACACAACCCCATGCCCCTCCTCCGGACCCCCCCGGCCCAGGCAAACAACTTCAGTCACAGGCTGCAACTGCACGCCAACGCCCTCCTCCTGCTGACCTCTCAGTGCCTCCGCAGCAGCGTCTTTGGGTCGACAACGAGCCGGTGCCCCCTCCGCCGGTCACACCCCACCAATCGCTGTCTTCGCCTCGATCCCGGTCGTCCAGAGCAACGCAAGCCTTGGGCCCGAATGAGTCGGTCCAGGCCCGCGCACAGGCACAGATGCGGGCGCAGGTGCAAGCGCAGGCACAGGTGCGGGCACAGGCACGTGCCGACGCACAAGTATGCTCAACACTAGGCCTGTGTGAAACAGTGGCCATGCCAACGAGGATCCTCCGCCCCTGCCCCCTGTGCTGAATTGCTTCCGAACTCCCGTGCAGTGTGGGGGTGGAAGCCCCTCGCGCATAGCAAACATGCTGCCCCTGAAACACCTGCTAAAAAAGCTGCCTGCGAACGATCGGAGCATTTTTTTTGAATATTTCCTCCCTCCTCCACGGTGGATCGCGTAATGGTTGGGACAACCCTGTGCCGCCCCGCCCCCCCCCTTTCCCACCACCCAACCACCCTGAATTCAGTTGATGCTGAGCCCTAGAAATGTTGTCGGACAAAATAGTGCATTACAAATGTTGGTGGGGTATCTCCTTTACCGGTTTATTTTAGAGTTTTTGCCTGTAAAGAGCCATCATGCATTATTTTAGCCCGCCATTATCATTACCCACCTTTCTTACCGTGTTCTATTGTGGCTGAAGGCTGTCCCTGTCCTGTGCTCGTGATACTCTGTTTCTTCTTGCTTGAGTTTCTGGTGCATGGTGCTGTGGGCCTCGTCATCTTCAAGTTACAACAACCCCACAAACGTTGCTACTATTGTGCACGCTTCTGATGCTAGTGCTTGGGATTCAATCATAGGGGATCCCAACTTTGTTTTGAAAACGCATGTCCTGTGAAAACAGGCACAGAAAGGACAACGCTGGTTTGGCCATTGCCCCAGCCACCCAAAACTACACGTGATAAGGCGCAGTGCACATGTTGCGTGCCTTATCATCTTATCATCTTGCCCAGGGAACAAACCCTGGCACCCAGGGCTAAAATGTTGACATGCATTCCAAGAGGCATACCGCTTCTCAACGTAGAAAGCACGTGTCATGACACATTGCTCCATGATGAGAGTTCAAGGGTGCACAATGCCCTAGGATACCATGTCTTCCCTCAGAAAACCACCAGGTGAATGGTTGCACCTCATTCCTGCAGATGGAAAAGGGCAAAAAAGTGCCAAGGTCTGAAATTCCTTCTGCCCACCCCACTCCTGGGAATGGAGCTGTTTTCCTTGCAATTGCTGGCCTCCCTTGGGGGTTGGTACACTTTGCTCACTCAGACCCCGCTTGCGGGGTGCCACAAAGGGGGGCTAGACCCATGATGTGTTTCCAGCTGGCAGTATCCTAGGCCGGGCCTAGGAAGCCTCCGGCGGCCCCCGGCAAAAGCTGTTCCCAACCAATGACAAGCAAAGGCATCGCCTCAGGCACTGGGTGTGTGTGTATGAGCCAACTACTCATTCACAACGCAACTTCGCACATCCAAGTACCACATTTGATAGATGTGATGGAAAAGGAACCTTGGATTATGCACATTTTCATCCAATGTGCATCCCATTAGCATAGGTCACACTGTTTGCAAGTCCCTAGCACTCATTTTCGTTTTGTTTTCTGAGACATGCAAAGCGTTGGAAGTGATCGCTTTGGTGCGCCACCCTGGTCCAAACTCTCTGGTCATTTGAAGTAGCAGTTGGCTGCCATGGGCTGTGGACTATGCCCGTAAGTAGTATGAGCTGGTTCTACACTTGTCGCAAGAGGAGACATTATCGGAGGCCACAATATACTACGAAGCACATGTGAGATGGTACGCTACTGGTAGTAAATGTGGCCGCAACAGAGACCATATGTGTCTGGTTAGGTGATATGAATGTTCTTGCCCAAGGGGGTTTGTTATGCTTTTGCACAGGTCGGCAGCTTGGAAGGGGGGGGGGGGGGCTGAAGGTGGCATCAGGAACTCTGGTGGCCGCTGTAGCGAAAAGGAAGCAAGTGTTGTCTCCGGGATTTAACACCTCAGCCACTGCCGTATACTTTTTGAGCGAGAATATGTGCTTGGTTTGTGTATTTACACATGTGCTAACCCCAGCCCCACCTTCTTGCTACACACCATTCGCATGATTTTGTAAGTGTTGCTGAACATGCTCGTGGATTTTTGTGGATGTTGTGAGTGGTACAATGTTTAAACAAATGGGCCCTTTTCGGCACCATTCCGTGGTCCACTCTACCCCCCTACACGCACAGCAGTGTCGTCCACAACACCAAAGGATGGGTGCAAGTTCGGCGCACAGTGGAGGGGTGTAGTTGTATGTCAGGATGGTCAGCCAAGGTACCCCCCCCCCCCTGCGCTAACACGGGCTTGTCCAAACACGGAGACCCCGTGTTTCCGCACTTTTGGTCCTTTTTTTGAACCGTCGTTTTTGCGGTTCTGATCCAATAGGCCAGCCCAAAAGGCAAGCATGTCCAGCTTTTCAAGATGAAGCGGAAGGTTGGCAATCTATTCAATGCCTGTCAATCAGAATGAAAGTGACTGAGTGACACCTGAGTTGTGTGGCTAAAGAAAAATGACTTGTGCTATCATGTTGGGAGGGTTAAGGTTGGGCTATGGCTGCAACTTGTGTTCCGCAGTACGTGCCGCGCGCTAACACGGGCTTGTCCAAACACGGGGACCCCGTGTTTCCGCACTTTTGGTCCTGGAACCAGAACCTGGCCCGTGTTTGCGCAAAGGGGGGGGGGGGGTAGCCTACTGGCAGTGAAGGGACAAAGAGCGTTGGTTGCAGTGCGAGGGGATGAGTGCCGTGAACCCCTTGGGCCTCGAAGTTGAGGGCGCATATGACACCGATTGCACTGGATTTTCCCCCGCATATGGTCAGGAGTAGAAAATGCATTTGCTATGCCATGTTTATGCTCGAAATGCACCGCATCCTATTGGGGAATGAGGTCATGCAAGAAGGCAAAAAACACCAACCCCTTTGCAACAGTGTAAGTTGAACTGCAGCCTGGTACAGGGATGTATTAGAACGGCTGACAACCATAGGAGGAGCCCCCCCCCCCCCCCTGGACCCCACTCCCCCCCCCACTCAGACTCCCCCCTCCTCCCCTTCCACTGTTTGAGTCAAAATTTTCTTCCATGCCTTTGGCGCAAGAGGATTCAGCCTGAAAAAAAAATTCAGGTGCCAGGGTCGGGGGGACCATAGGAGGAGGGGGGCTCCGGCCAAACCCCCCCCCCTCTCTTCCAATACATCCCTGGCCTGGTACCAATAGTTCTATCCGCTCTAGCTCTGCGTGCAGCTTTGGCTGTAGTAGCAGCTGAGTAAAAAGCAATGTGTCTGAGCATTACCCCTCAGAGCCCGTCTCACAGCCGGCCACTTTGATGTGTGGCTCAGGCAGTCGCCACGCAAAGCTGTGCAACGTTCCATCCTCCTAGTCTCTGATTGGTGTTGGCCTTATGAACGGCCCCTGTTTTAAGTTCGAGGTACATGAGACAGCAGAAGACAAGAGGAGAGCGCAGTATGCAATAAAGCTTACAAACGACAACAAAGGAAACGCTTGTCAGCATCATGAAGTTGAAAGAATGCATTCCTCATGAGAATCAGTCGTGGGATAGATACGGGAAGAGAAGACATTTTGTTGTGGCGAGGAGCCTTACTGCATGGCTGCATCCCTCCTCCCAGGGGGAGGGGGGGGTCCTCAATGTTTCGCAATTTTCCGCGATTTGTCCGCAATTGCTTTTGCTTGTCCACCTTGCGGGCTTGTTGGTGCCCTGTGTGTCCCCTCTGCACAAGTGTTGCTCCTTGAGGCTTCGGGAAGTTTGGTTACGGCAATTTGTCCGCAATTTTCCGCAGCTTTGCGCAATTTTTTGCAGTTGGATTTGATGCTCCCTCACCACAACCCCCCCCCCCCCCCGCTCCTACCCCCCCTTACCCGTCAGGCCGCAGCGTCCCAATTCCGAGGGGAGTCCGAGTACTACGCCACTGCGGCCCAGAAGGCGGAGACTGAGGCCCAAATGCTGAGCAAGGCCCTGTCCCATGCTCAGGACCCGGGCCAAGTGGACTACTTGACCCAGGCGCTGGCCAAGGCCCAGGCCGAGGCCCAGAAGTACTCCTTGGCCTACGTGGACGCCGCCGGCCGCGCGGAACAGTGCCTGCAGGCGCACCGCGACGCCCAGGCGCGCGTGGCGTGCCTGCAGGACGCGTTGGCCGCCCGGGAGCTGATCGGCGCCGCGCCCGCTGCGCCGCCGCTGCCTCCGGTGGCCGACGCCCGGGCGGGGCCCAGCGCCGCGTTGGATGCACCGCTGGAGCGGCGGGCGTCGCTGCTCGTGGCCGAGACGCAGCGGGCGCCGGGGGAGCGACCGCCCTCAGCCGCGTCTTTAGACGCGTTGCCGGACGTGCGACCGCTGTCTGGCGCGCCATTTGAGCCACTGCCCGCCGCCGATCCCGCGCGGCAGTCCGTCAGTGCGTCTCGGGCGCAGTCAATGGCGCCGTTTGAAGGGCCAATCGCGTCTTCTCCGCCGTCTACGGCGGATCTGCGGAGGCAGCCCGTTGGGACTTCTGATGCGCAGGGGCCGGGGCAGTCTGTGTTTGGCTTCAGCGGAGAGTCTGTCGCTGCGGTGCACGGCACCGTGCAGAACGGTGTGCTACAGCGTGGGTGTGTGCGTGCGTGCGTACGGACCGCGCGTGAAATGGTCCGGTTGATGCCGTCGCCACATCCCGGCCGCAGAATGTGCCGTCGGTCTGCATGACACTGCCCTGCCCCCAAGAGACTGAGGCAGTGGCGTGGCGATGGCATGGGACCGTGCTTCTATTGCGAGGACGGGCGATGCTTTGCAGACTTCGCAGAGGACTGGGAACAGATGGAGGCTGAGGGGGCGCGCAAATTTGTTGGACGCGCAAAATTTTGCAGTTGGAATGCATCTGCATTCCACTGCACAGCCCCCCGCCTGTTTCCCACTTCTCCATAGCCAAACGACTCATCAGAGACTCGGGGGCTTTGTTGGGGGTTGCTGCCCCGCTTCTCTGGGCACCGGAGGATAGCCCTGCCTCAGGGGCCTGTGGGTAGACTGGCCCCTCCCCAAGTGCTCACATGCATCTGCAGTGATGCACGCCAGCGGTCCCCCTCGCTGACGATGGAACACCCCCTCCGCCCTTAGGCCCGTACTACCTCATCGCCCTGTGCCCCTGTACTGCACAAATACACGAACCCATCCACACCAGTGGTCTGCAGTCCATCCACACCCCTGCCCCTCGGCGCCCATCGGTATCCGCGGTGCCTCTTTCAAGAGTAACCCCCCGGCCCAACCCATGTTTCCAGGGCAGTGGCCGGTGACCCCCCCTCCCCCCACGGGACAATACATCCAGACCGTCCCCCAGTCGATTCTCAGTATCGCTTCGATCCTGTGACCTGCTTCTTATCGTTTGGGGGTTTTCACGTACTGCTTTTGGTTGGCTTCCTATCCGCCATCTCCATTCATCACCGTGGCCCTGTTGGAGGCTGCGATGAGGTTTATACGTGACGTGTTGGATGACCCCATAGAAAGACGGAGGTCTGTCACGGAGCAGATGCAGTTGTTATTACAAAGCCCCAAAGTGCCATGAGGAGCAGGGCTAGCGTTGGCGACGGCCCAAAATGCCCAAGGCAAACGCAGCGCGGTTTCTGTATATCCCACAGGCTACCAAGCTCCACACTCTCTGCCCACGGACGCAGTGGACTTCTGCGCGCAATGCGGTGTTGCCTGGCCCATTGCCAACAATTTCTTCTACTCCCCGAACACGTGCAATGCGTGTATGCGCCCAGAGGACCAGCGGGCTGCTCCGCCACAGCCACCAACGCAGCCACAGATGCCGCCATATGGAGCGCCGGTGCAACAGCAAGAGCGAGGTCCTCGTTTTCTGTCCTCCAGCCTGACCACGCCTCGGTGCTGTGCGTTTCAGTTGGCCACAGACGGACACACGTCCTCTGTCAGCATCTGCGACACACCCCAGTGCGACACACCCGGCCCATAGGAGAGGATCCTGCATTGCAAGGAGGGGCAAATGGGAACAACGGCGGCGGATGGGCTGGATCTATCGCCAATGCGGCTGCTGCGTCAGCTATGCATGACGTTCTGGAACGTGCTGTTGCAAGTAGAGGGTGGCTAGATAGGGTGGCCGAGGGGTTCACCTCCTCGATCCCCAAAGGGGAAGGGGGCGGGCATGATTTTGAGACCGCTGACAGTCTCGCCTGATATTCACTGAGTCCAGGTAGGAGTGCGCCTTGAAGATGCCATGCAATGGCAGGAGCAGTGGGCCAATGAGGAGTTGTGTGCCTTGTGCTTGGGGAGAGGATCAACGGACGCAGCGACAGGCCTCACCCTCTTAATGGAGCTGGCACAGGCGCTAGGGGCAACATTGGTCAGTGCAGGGTGGACTGCAGGAAATGATGCACGAAATGTTGCGATTTAATCTCCTAAGCCATCTCCCTCTCCATGGCCAAGGAGTAGGTGATGTTCGCAGGCACCGTCCGTGGAATGTATCAACGGTTGCAAAGGGGCTTCAAGGTCAAGGGATGTCCAGGAGTCTAGTGATATGCAATCAATGGGTTGTTACAAGGGTGCATCCCTAGTCTGTCATCAATGTGCTCACTAGCACTCGGAAGTGCATCATTGATGATCTCCAAAGACCGGTATCGGTGCACACCCAGGGACGCCCACCGGCACCGGCACGAAAACACCACAAAACTGGAGGTTAGGAGACGGTCGCGGTGGACATGGACGTGTGAGGCACGCTTGATGTCCACGCCGCGCTTGCTGAGGGTCCGCCGTTTCCTCTTGGTGGCCGGTCTGTGCCTTGGCATTCTGTGGTGGGCCAACCGGCATTACCGTGTGGAGCTCCTCGCGGGGGTCGCCCGGGGGTGTTCGGCATGTCCCGGGGAGCACCACGTCCCACTGCCGCACACATTGAGCACTGTGGTCTGGCATGCGTGGGGGAGGCAGGACTGGGGGCGCAGAGCGACCCCTCAAGTGGGTGCAAGGGCCCACACGGAGACAAACAAAGCGCAGCACACACGCGCTGGGACGGAGGCCACATAATCTTGCACCGAGGGGGGTTCGCCCCAACGTGCCAGCTCTAGGGACAGGGGCCGTCTGGTGGCCTGGCGGCCAGACTCGGCATGGCTCATGATCCCGTGGGCAAGCTGACCCAGCTGACCCATTCTAGTGTCCATCCGTAGTATGGGTCTCCCCTCCTGCAGAACGCGCACACACACACATGTGCCTAGCCTCTGTGAGGTCTGTGTTTCTGATTGTGTGTCTCATCGCGCCGGCTCACTTTCTTGTGGATTTTTTCGTGGATTTTTTGTCTGGTAATCTTTTTGGGACCCCTCGTCCCCAAGAAATTTGCCGCCCACTTGTAGTTTTTTTTTTTAGTCCCCCCTCCTTTTGCCTCCTGATCGATCAATGGCAAAGATGTTGGGTCGCAGTATGACGGCCTCTTGACATTCGTGGGATTTGCTGTCCTGAGGACGCAACAGTTCTTATTGGCCATTCTTAGGTGCCTCACCCACCGGCGATGAGACACAGATGTGCAAGAAATGCGGTCTTGAGCTGTCGCTCCAGACGGACTTCAATGTGGCCTCTGATGCCGTCTGCAACAACTGCGCCGCCGGCACTCATTACGAAACAGGTCATTGTGCACTCAACCTCTTTGTCAATGCCGGCGGCCCTTGGGATGTCTGCCGGGCTTCGGGATTGGCTGTTGGGCAGGGCCTCGGGAATGAAGTGGGTGGTGTGGCGAGGCTCTTCCTGCAGAACAGGTTGGTGGCTCTTTGAGGTGGACACCAAGTGGAGCAGCCCGCTGCCGACAACGAGTTGTATCCACAAGTGCCTCCGAGTGGTTGTCAGGTCATGGGCAGCTTCTGTGGCATGGGCAGCTCGCACCTAACGACTCTTTGACGGTTGGGAGGTTCCGCGTGACTACCCCTCGGCCCTTGCGGGATGGCACGTGACTGCCCACGGTTTCTTGGGGCCAAAGGGTTAGTCGCGTTGCATCCTCCAACGGCCAAGGTTGGTGCGATGGGGTAGTCATAGTCAGGGCACATGGGGTCGTTACGTGCCATCCCCCAAGCGCCCGCTGGGGCATGCATGTGACTACCGCATGGCCCTTTGGGAATGCCTGGCTTAACCCGTCACGTGACTACCCCTGTGGGTCGACTCTGGGTCGTCCGGAACCCATTCTATCATTGCCCATTCCCAAGCAGTGGCCTGAATCGCTGGCAGGTCCAGGCCAGAAACAAAATGCAACACATACAACAATTCAGTCACAAGTCTCCTCACCACCGTGTGGCAATAGCCGGGGCCTGGCAACCATTCAAGCACTCCCTTGTTTGTCTTGGATATTTTGGCTACCGTGCATAATTTGTTCACCCTTGTTTATTGCCCCCATCCCCCTCCCCGCCCCCGGGTGATGGCCATCAGTGTTGATTGGTTGTGGTCTTGCCTCTCTGTAAGTGGACTGCATTGTGGTGTTTTCACCAGAAATGAAGATTAACCCCGAGTCCTGGTTCGAGGACAATTGGAAGTATGTCACAAATATGTTTTTGGAGCTGGAGAAGCGGTGGCAGCAGTGGGGCTTGGATTGCATCAGCTTCCGGGATTTGATCTCGAGGTACATGTGATGTGCCTGTTTCACTGTCCGCCCATTGCTTTGCCCATGAGCTTCAGGATTACTGAGGTTGGGGCAGCAAGAATGTGGGGGAACTCGACGCTGTTGGTGCAACATTGCGGAGTTGGTCGACTGGACTCTTCTGGGTCAGTTAGATGATGTGCCGGCAGTTGACAGGTCAGCCGCATTTGTCAATTGGTAATGCCACCATCTGATCCTCTGATCAAACGGCAAAATTGGTAGTGATGTGGGTGGGTAGTGATGTGGTTGGCTGTAGACATTGGTTTCTCTTGGGCTGACGCATCTCCACTCTGTTTACTCAGTGGAAGGTGGAAGAACTCAAATGTCTGCAATACACATACCCGCAAGATCAAAAGCCCTGCATGGGAAAATATCCGTAGGCAGTGCTCTGAATGAGGAAATTTCATTGTCTACCTGATCGCTTTCTGCGTACGTTGCAGGAAGAAGGAGCACCACCTTGTTCGCGTTCAACATGATCACCCACCGTTGTGCCATGGGTGTGGTGCACGGCCAGGTATACTGCGGCTGCTGTCATAATGGTGCGTCTCGTTCGTGTTCCTTTGGTATTCGTGGCAATGCTCATGAATGCTGCTGGGAATGCATGCTGTTGTTGTTGTGGGTTGTGGTGACGGCAGTGTGGTGGTGGTGCTGCCCGCTGTCTACTCCCAATGTTTGCTTCCCAAAGCAGCTTCTGATGTTCCTGTGGATATCAGTGATTGCAGTAATGATAGTAATGGCTCAAGCAGTTCCTTCCAATTGATCAAAATAGGACGTTATTGAAAAGTGGATTAAAGGCTGGCACATGAAGCATGATGTGCAAAGCGCAGGGTGCTTTGTAGCGAGGGTGCATTTCCTTCAACAACAGTCATCATCCCTCGCAGGTGCTTTCTGCCTTGCGATTCTTGTGGCAGTGATTGTGGTCGGGACAGTGACAGGATTGGCAAATAGCGGCTGTGGTGGCTGTGCCTGTGGTCACTTGCCCTCTCCCCGCGTGTTCAGGAACATGGGCATGTCCACCGAATTTGTTGCAAATTGAATGCCACCGCAGGCATTGGGCCTGTGATGTGTGCCATGATGGGGTATGCACTCTGATGATAAGGCACGAGTGTGATGCAAGTGCGATGCTTACTGATGCGTTTCACTTGAGAATGTACACAGTGTTTCTGCGTATTTGTGTTGAGCAAGCCTCCGTGAAGACCGCGGAGTTTGTAGATTGCCTGTGCCATCGACCCCGCTCATCACGTTCTAAAACTTTCGTGGTGTTTGTGTGATGATGTCTTTGCAATGTATATGATTCCGTGTGGCTCCTCGGTGCAGTGGCGTGGTAAATCGTCCCGCACAATGATATGTCGGAACGCAGCAAGGGATTGAAGTTTCCATGGACGGCCCTGAGGCAGGCACATCTTTGTCTGCGTGCAGCTGATTCTGTGCACACCCGCTTTGACACACAGTACTCCCAGGTTGCCCAGAGATGGTCCAAACAGTAGGGCCTCCTCTAAGAGGGTACGTCAGCCACAAGCCACTGTAGTGTGGCACCAAATCGATGGTCATCCTGAGAAGCAACGTTATCTTTGGTGCAATTTTCACATTTTTCTGTTTGTAGGTACTTTCAAGCGGTTTGTCCTGACACCCTTTTTCACATGTTCACATGCCCCTAGATTTAAATTCATACGGTCCGGACGAGTAGTACTGCTCGTCCAAGGATACGCAAGGCGAACGTACTTGTTGAGTTCAGCCCAAATTAGATTCGGTTCCGATTTCCAAATGAGAGGAAATTTGCAGGGGTTCGTATGCATTTTCAGAGGTCTGCTAGTTACAGTTGTTACTTGTCCTTGGGCTACCTCTTTTTGATTTATGCCGCAGCAACCTCCTTGTGTCCAGCATTTGTCTTCAAAATGATTTGATGGACAGGGTTTCATAGCCTGATAGACAGGGTGTTCCACATGCGAACGAATGGGAAACGCATACCTGCGGCCATCATGGGGTTTGGCTTTCAGCATTTGGGGCGAACCTTTTTCACGGTCGGTTGACTATGCAAAGGGATCTCATGCAAACTGCTCCATTTTGCAATTCATCAAAATGTTTTGCATTCATTTTCTGGCTTTGGACAAGGGAAGCCCCAGCTCACAGTTGGCATCGTTTTGCCTATGTTGCGGCTGCCACGTGTGGGCTACGGCTTGTCTCAGATACAGCGGGCGCATGTACCGTATGATTTTGAACCTTGGACAAAATGGGGGGATGGTACCCCGGCAGATTTCGGAGAGTACCCAGTGTTCAGCACCAGACCTGAAGGAACACGGCTGCTGGGATTTTTGAGAACTTGCATCAAAGTGTTTGCATTCATCACGCACTCTGTTTGGGTCCCATGCCACTCCCATGTCGCTCACACTTTCTTCCAAGTTCTTGGCACCCAATTGTCCCCTTTCCTCACTCTTCTGTGATCCAAACGAAGGTGGAGAGTCCAGAGGTTTAGCGGTAGGACGCTTGCCGTGCCTCCCCTTTGGCCCAGGGACGAGGCCAGTGGTGCATTGACACGCTGTGCATTCACAGGGGTACCAGGTGCATGCCGGTCCGTTGGGGGGCAAGAACCGAGTGTATATCCTGACCGTGTTGAGGCAGGCCTTCAACCAGGTTTGTACTTTCTTTGTGCATGCAGTTTTCTGCCTCTTGCATACCACGTCTTGCACGGGTCACCAAGGGTGCGGATCGGGGGCCAAAATAGTGCGTGCTTGCTGCTGTGCATGGCCAATGGTCTACGCTGTGCTGCACTACACGCTGTGCCTGCTGACTGCGAATTTTATGGAGCACCTGCTGAGTGCTGATTCTACTGCCACCCCGTGCTACTTGCTGCTGTCTTCGCTGAATCCACACTGGTCCAACACGTCAGCACGCCTACAGCGTGCAGTTTGCGGCGTATTTGAATTCCGGAGTACATCAGCTTTGTGTGTTCCAGGCAGCCAGAAGCAGCAAAGAGTGTGCACGGGGCTGCAGACAGCGAATGAGAGCTTGACATTGTGGCATGCACCACACGCTCTTGGGGCAGCAGACAGTAGGCTTTGCGCCAAGGCCTTGTGGTGCACCAGCTGCATCTGGCTGTGGCTTGGAGGGATTGGAAAACCGTGTTTTTGGCTTGCGGTGATGTCTGATTTGTTGTAGGGATTGGTGGTGTGGTCTTCTGGGATCGACGGAGGCTGGCCTCTGTTGATAATTTCTGGTGACGGTGCATGTCCAGTCACCAACGGTGCTTGTCAAGTAATTAACAAACGCTGTCCAGTAACCGATAGTGTTTGTTCCACAGTCAATAGAGGCTGTGCAGTAACCAACAGCGCTTTTGGGGCAATGGTGTCCTGTATTGGACGCCTGTAATGCCCTCTCCGCAGCTCTCAACAGACTCATGCCGAAATGCATCCACTGGTCTGCCTGTGGGTTGTGCCAGTTGGACCTGGACTCTGCACACAAGCACCCCTCTGCCTGGAGAATGTTATTTCAAGGTTGCTGTGGAGGAGGGACCTCTGTGACCCGTCAACAAATAACAACAAATTGCAGAAAATCTGAAAAATACGGCTAACAACAAGTCAAAGGAAGTTTGGAGGCACTGTTTCTTATAGCGTAATGACACGCTATGGGAACAGGGTCATGTGCCTCGGGTCCTATTTTCCGTTTTCCAATTTGATTTGAGTCTTGTCTCCCAAGGATGGCATATGCAGCTGGTGGACCAAAATTTTCGTAGCTCTTGTGCTTTGTTCCGATGGTACACAGTTTGGCAAGCACTGGGTCACAGTTTCAGTATTTGTTGCTTCTCTTTAGCTGCAGTATTTTCAAACAAAGAGTTTTCCCTGGTTCCACCCGCGATATTTCTTTCATCCGAAACAACGAGGCTAGTCACGACGAACCAACATTTGTACCCCCAAAGGCCGAAACTCGAGGGAACTCTGGGAGATGGCCTCGAAGGCACAGTTGCTCAGCACTGGACACAGTGAAGTCAAGGGGGGGGGGGGATTTCCTTCGTTTTGTTCTGTGCAACGCCCCAGGGCCACACCTCGACAGCGCCTTTCACACGATCTGGCAGGCGGACATCAACGGTGACGGTGTACTGTCGTTTCTGGAGTACATTTACCTCATCACTTGTGTTGCGAGGCGCAAGGGCAGTAACCTTCACGGCTTCTCCGTCGCCGGGTCGCAGTACATCGTCATGACCTACGACAAATACGCAACGCGGGAGGGCCTTACCTTCGAGGGCCTGCAGGCCATCTTTCAGGGTATGGCAGGGCCAAGGGACCTGACCCTCGGCCCGCCGGCCCCGTGGTACCCCAAAGGGGGAGCGTGCGCCCTCGACTGTGCCACGTCGGATGTCTTCCCTGTTGCTGAGCCCGCACCGGGAGCGGCAGCACCAGCAGCGACAGTAGCACCGCCGGCGCCTTTTTCCGTTGGGCCCTTTGCTTGTCTTTCTCCCGAGGTTTGTTCGACGGCGTCGATGCCAAGCGCCGTTTGCCTTTGGCAATTTCTCAAACCCCCGGCGAGGGAGGGCAGGGGGATGCAACGTCGTACGGGGGCGCAAGGGGGGGGGGGGGTGGGGGGCTTGTCGTGTCTTACAGGGGCACAAGGGGGGGGGGGGGTTGTGGTTTTGGTTATTTGTGCGGGGCCCAACACGTGCGGGCGGGCACAGTGCTGGCACCCTCTCGTTGGGAAGGGCGCAGCGGCGTGCGTGCAACCCCCGGGGGGGGGGGGGGCGTCGGGGTTCATTTTGTGGCGTGGGGTGCGCGTGTGGGGCGTGTGGACGTGCGGCACGGGGCGGGTCGTGGCGCGAGGCATGACCCGGTCTGCGGCATCGCCGCACCTCTCGCGTTTCCGACGCCTCCTCTTGCGCTGCTTTTGGCGACTCGGGCGCTGCGTGTCGTGCTGCCGCTTGTGATTTTGTTGCTTCCGCGTGCGGTGCCGCTCGCGGCCCGTACGCTTCCCGTCGGCCTGCCGCCGATGCCCCACGGCTGCCTCCTGCCCCGCCGCTTGTGGTTCACGATGCCTCCCCTTGTGCCGCTGATGGCGGTCCCAATGCGCCTTCGTGCTTCGCCGGTCATGAGTTGGACGCCGCCTCTTGTGTTGCTGGTCCCCCTGCGCCGCCGCCTGTCATCCAGACGCTCCCTCTGGTCCCGCCGCTGGTATCACAGTCACAAGAGGCAGCACCAGGGGACACGCTGAAGTCAGAAGCCACAGCGCAAGGGGGGGCATAGGGGACGCAAGCCGTAGAAAACACGGACGAGGCCAAATGTACCAGCGGCGGCACAAGAGGACACGGCACAAACACAAATGCAATGGCGGCAGCACTCAAGGAAGCATCGCAATTACTCCGTCTCGTGTTGCCACTTGTGTTCCGGAAACGTCCCTTTGTGCTGCAGCTGGTGATTCTGACGCCCTTGTGTTGCTGCTCTTGGTTTGGATATTTTCTCTCGTGCGGCCGCTTCTGGCTCTGACGCTTCCACTTGCGCTGCTTCTTGTGATGCCGGTGTCTCCGCCTCTGTTGCCGCTTCCGATTCTGAGGCCTCTCCTTGCGGCGCCGTGTGCTTTGGTCACCCCCTCTTGCGTGCCGCTGATGTCTCCGGGTCTTGCTCTTGTGCTACCCCTTGAGATGCCCTCGCTCTTGCTCGTACGGCTGATCGTGATTCCTTCGCTTCTCTTGTGCTGCCGCCAGTGATTCGGCTGCCTCCTCCTGCGCTGGCGCTAATTCTCCCTCCGCCGCATGTCGCGTTGCTGCTCGTCCTCCCGACTCTGCTTCTTATTCGACCGCTTGTGGTCCCGACCCTTTCTCCCGCGCTGCGCCTTGTGGGCCCAATGCCCCCCCCCCCCCCCCTCCCTCCCTCCCCCTGAGCCGCTGCTCGTGGTCCCGTCGATTTTTCTGGTGCTGCTTCCCCTCGTTGCCTACGCTTCTTGTGGTGCTCTCTCTTGTGCTTTGACGTTCGCTCTGCTGCTGCTTGCGATGGTTCGGGCATACCCTACCGTGCTGCCTGTAGCCCAGTTGCGCCGCCGCTTGATTCACCCCCGCTCCTTGTGGCGCTGCCCGAAGCTCTGGTTTCCCCCTCTTGCCGCTTCCCATGGCGCTCGCGCCTCCTCTCGATGCTCCACCGTCCCCTGCTGCGTCCCCTGCGGTGGGGTGATGAGGCCTAGGCCCGCGAGAGGGCGACTGCCCCGTGCCCTCCCTGTCCCTGCCATGGTCGGTGCCGGCCGTCGTCGCTGCCCCTCGCTGTGTGGCGTTGGTGCTCTGGACGTGCACTTCGCATCCGCGCGGTGCCGCCGTCGTTGGTGTGGTGCCCTGCGGCTCGCGTGACTCCTCCCCCCTCGAAATGGGCCTCACTCTGTGTCGTGGTCCGTGGGGCCATGTGCGTTCATGGCAGAGCGACCCAGTGGGCAGGGGCGAGATCACTCCGGAGGCGGTGGCGTGTTGTGTTCCGGCCTCGCTTTGCTCCCCCGTCGGTGCGCGCTCTTGTTGGGGCTGACGGGCTGACCGGCCACTGTGGGCAAGGATCGCCGGGACCCCGGTTCTGGGGCCACAACAATTGGGCCCCTCCCCGGTGTGTGTTACCCAGCGGCCACCTCGCTTAAAACTCTGTGGGGGCGCAGGGAGGGGGGGGGGGGGCATGTAATGTGATAAAGGGGAGCAGAGGGGGTGGGATGTGGAATACAGGGAATACAGGGGCGCAGGGCAGGAGATGTAATGTCATGCAGGGGTGCAGGGGGTGGGGGGCTGCAAAGTGGTACAGGGGGCACAAAAGGGGGGGAACGTAATTTTGCACAGATCGGCGGGAGCATTGATGCAATACCATGCACGGAGGCGTAGGGTTGCAAAATCTGATGGTCCGACTGGGGGTCGGATCTTGCAATGACATTCCAGCCACCAGGTTTCGACGAACAAGCCCCCTGCAATATGGGGTGCTTGTTCGTGAACTCCATTCCACAATGCAGGAGCTCATTAGGGCTTCTGTCAAGTACACTCCGTGGGAGAAACAAGGCAAGCCAGCATCACAGACACGCATGTTGCCTTTCATTGTGGCCAGCCCCATATCACCTGTATGCACCCCATTGCACCCTTTGCGTGTCGCAGAGCATTTGGGCAAAACCACGGATCTTGTGTATTTGTGGTGCCTGTTTGCCAATGGGAAAGAGACCCTTCAGTTGCACCAGTTCATCTCGGTCCTCTACGCCAGTGCGCGCCCATGCTCCCCGTACCTTGCCCCAAAGAATATCACCACACGGTGTGTGCCCTTTCCCTTCCTCACATGGCAACGAGGAGTGCCCCTGCTCTTCTTTCCGAATCAGAATTTTTTCTTTTGCTTGGGACAGCCCAAGATTTTGATGCAGCGAATTGACGCGGTTGATGGTTTGCGGTCTGCTGACGGCAGTCAATGGTCAATCAATGTCGGTTGGCTCGTATCTGACAGCAGTCGGTCGCTTGTTGCTTGAGTTCCAGCTGTGCCAGAGTCCTGCAATGGTGTTGTCATTGTTTTGACTTTATGGACAGCCGAGTCCCAGAGGACATGATCAGGTCTCTGTGGCCAAGTTTCCAGCACCTACATGCTGTAGGCTGTCTCACCAACCAGAACATCACGGGCTGTTTCACCCGAACAGAACACCGTCTGGGATGTCTCACATCACCATGGGCTGTCCGACATGAGTAGAATCCATCCTAGATTGGGGGGTCTCAACAGTTGGATGGGGGGGAATAGCGTGCAGCGAGCGTGGGCCAGGGTTGCATGAGGAGGGCAGTACCATTTTGTTGCAGTGTACCGGCGCGACCGGCTTCCCGCGTCCTTCATGTAAGCATTCAGGGATATTTGGGCAGGGTAGGGTGGGGCATGTTGGCGAAGTGTACATTAGTGAGCCGGGGTAACGTAGGGTGCATGCCCTTAAACACAAGAACTGCCAATTTTGGGTCCTCAGCTTTGAGGGCTCTTATCGACTGAGCCACTTTTGAGGGGGTGGTCCTGGGAAGAGTCTCTGTCCCCTCAGGTGTGGGTGCCCATATTCTTCACTTCTTCTTTTTGGCCATGCCAAGAATGATGTTGGGTTGGGCAGCTCCTTGTCTCCAAACCCCCCCTTCTCCCAGGCTGAGGAGGGAAAGTGCAGTTTTGTGCAAATTGCCCACCTGCCGTGTCGCTTCCCAACAGGTTTGAGATCCCAGTCCTGCTCCCGAGACGGGAAATGGTGAAGATAGAGACCCCGGACATCCCCGTCTTTGACCCGCAGCTGATGAAGAAGCTGAAGGTGTTGCCAGCACTTTAGCCTTCCAGCATGCATGGACTGGCTTTTTCAACCATCTCTTTTGTCCTGCCCACCTGTGGAAAAGGCAAAGAATGAGGCAGTGGTGGGCTGATGTCGTTCACCATCTTTTCATCCTCCGAGCAGTTGCTGATGGTGTTGTTTTCTGTCTTGACAGCGGTGCGCTGTGGCATGGTTCATAATGGGGAAAGCGACAATTCAGCCCCTTCGTGGCCCGTCGGGGAAGAGCCCTTGGCATATACCATGGTGCTTGGAGCAGCTCAGTCCAAGCCAAATATTTTTTTGCCAATCAAAGGCCTGCCTGGTAGTGGCTGGTGGGGTTTGGTGGTGGGTTCCCAGTTAGGTAGGCAAGACGTTTTGGTGGATGGGGCATGATGGGCCAAAATCGTGCCATGTCCATGGGGGGGCCGTCTCCTCAGTTCGGGTACGCGACCCCCCCCCCCTCCCTGCCCTCCCGGGCCCACTTAGTTACCAAGGGTCAATAGCTACTGGCCATACATATGGTGGCGCCGAAGGCACCCAAAATTTTTTTCCCTTGCCCATGTAGCACCCCTCCCCGCCCAAGCGGCGGAGCACCCCAACACTATCCTTGAACCCAACCTTGACTCTAACGCCATCCCAACCCTCAGCCTACTCCTAACCCCACACCTAACCCTA
The DNA here is from genome assembly GCA_964036045.1 of Eutreptiella sp. 'Long Island Sound 2002'. Lineage (NCBI taxonomy): Eukaryota > Euglenozoa > Euglenophyceae > Eutreptiales > Eutreptiaceae > Eutreptiella > Eutreptiella sp. 'Long Island Sound 2002'. Next base: position 168,201,321 of record OZ038378.1, read on the forward strand.
ATCAAGGCTGAATATTGGGACCGAGCTGGTGGGGGAGGGAACATCAGCTATGACTGGTGAGGGACATCAAGAATGATTCACACATTGATGGTTCTTGACAAAGTGAAATCAGCTTGCAAGTGAACCCCATCACCACGAGGCCCACTTTCAAGGCTTTTTGGACTTCTGAGGGGCCAAAATGCCCCAAAATGGGCTCATTTCACCCGTTTGTGCACCCCAAATGGTCTAGGATGATTTTTGGAAAAATGTGTTTTTGACCCATTTTTGACCCATTTTTGGTCCCAAAACAGCCCGTTTTCAAGGCATTTTGGGATTTTCGGAGGACCAAAATGGGCCACCACAAGCTCAAAACAGTCCAAAAACACTTGTTTTAGCGTCGCACATGGTCAAGGATCATTTATAAGAAAAGTCATCTTTTTGCCCTACCGGACCCTGTTGCACCCACCTGTTTGGGCTACCTCTTGCAGCTTGCCGCAGCCTAGTGGGCCTAGGTATTGGGGTCTAGGCGTCTATTTGGGCAATTTTGAGGGGTGGAAGCCACAAAAAGTGGGGGGTTGCGGGTGGAGTAGGTGCCCTCGGAATCGCATTTTGAGCCATGTAGCCAAAGATATGGCCCATTCTTGGTTTGTGGCTGTCGGCATTTGGAGCTTCTGGGGGCCTTTTTGGGCCGTTTCCGGGACATATCATGGAGTTAGAGGGCCGCAAAGAGCTCGTTGACACGGGGAAGTCAAGCCGCACGTGTAGTGTACCCACCGTTTCCCTTCGTTTGGCCGTTTTGAATGTGTTCCGGGGCTTTTTTGGCCCAAAAATGGCTGTTTTTGGCCCCAAACTGCAGTTTTGGAACATGAGGTCCGCCACTTGCGAATCCCGTTCCCGGCCGCCACCGTTGAGTTTCTTGCTCAAACTTTATGTGATTGTATTTCACACCCATAGGTGTCATCCACCAAAATTTCACCCGAATCTGAAGCACCACAACGGAAGCCTGATTTTTACCCATTTCGCGCGTGCTGCTTGCTTGCTGCTTGCTGCTTGCTGCTTGCTTGCTGCTGCTTGCTGCTGCTAAACCTGGTAGGTCCACCCTAGACACTAAAAAGGGTTATAAAACCAAGACTGGTTCCACCAGCTCGGTGACCCTAATCAAGACTTAATATTGGGACCGAGCTGGTGGGGGAGGGAACATCAGCTATGACTGGTGAGGGACATCAAGAATGATTCACACATTGATGGCTCTTAACAAAGTGAAATCAGCTTGCAAGTGAACCCCATCACCACGAGGCCCACTTTCAAGGCTTTTTGGACTTCTGAGGGGCCAAAATGCCCCAAAATGGGCTCATTTCACCCGTTTGTGCACCCCAAATGGTCTAGGATGATTTTTGGAAAAATGTGTTTTTGACCCATTTTTGACCCATTTTTGGTCCCAAAACAGCCCGTTTTCAAGGCATTTTGGGATTTTCGGAGGACCAAAATGGGCCACCACAAGCTCAAAACAGTCCAAAAACACTTGTTTTAGCGTCGCACATGGTCAAGGATCATTTATAAGAAAAGTCATCTTTTTGCCCCTACCGGACCCTGTTGACCCATTTGGGCACCCACCTGTTTGGGCTACCTCTTGCAGCTTGCCGCAGCCTAGTGGGCCTAGGTATTGGGGTCTAGGCGTCTATTTGGGCAATTTTGAGGGGTGGAAGCCACAAAAAGTGGGGGGTTGCGGGTGGAGTAGGTGCCCTCGGAATCGCATTTTGAGCCATGTAGCCAAAGATATGGCCCATTCTTGGTTTGTGGCTGTCGGCATTTGGAGCTTCTGGGGGCCTTTTTGGGCCGTTTCCGGGACATATCATGGAGTTAGAGGGCCGCAAAGAGCTCGTTGACACGGGGAAGTCAAGCCGCACGTGTAGTGTACCCACCGTTTCCCTTCGTTTGGCCGTTTTGAATGTGTTCCGGGGCTTTTTTGGCCCAAAAATGGCTGTTTTTGGCCCCAAACTGCAGTTTTGGAACATGAGGTCCGCCACTTGCGAATCCCGTTCCCGGCCGCCACCGTTGAGTTTCTTGCTCAAACTTTATGTGGTTGTACTTCACACCCATAGGTATCATCCACCAAAATTTCACCCGAATCTGAAGCATTTCGCGCGTGCTGCTTGCTTGCTTGCTGCTTGCTTGCTTGCTAAACCTGGTAGGTCCACCCTAGACACTAAAAAGGGTTATAAAACCAAGACTGGTTCCACCAGCTCGGTGACCCTAACCCTAGCCCTAGCTCTCACCCTAGGCTAGGGTTAGAGTGAGTATTGGGGTCCAAAATGGAGAGCAATGATGTGGCAAAAGCAGCCATGAATGAAATTTGGTGGATGATGTTCAGCCCAATCAACATGGCTAGCATGGCCAAACCAGGTTGCTGCAAAGGTTAGGGTTAGGTTTATGGTGATGGTATGGTTAGAGGGAGGGCAAGGGGAGGTACGCGGAGCCCCCCCCCCCCAAGCTAACCACCAAGGCCTTGTGCCAGCCCCCCCCCCCAACCACCCCAAATTGCCCCACCTGGAACCCCCCCCCCAACCGACCCTCCCGACTGCCCCCCATCGCCCCTCCCTGAAACCCCCCCCCCCTCCCCCCAAGGGGCCTTTGGCCCACTTCTACTGGGGGGGGGGGGGGAGTCGCATACAAAAGCGAGGAGACGGCCCCCCGTGGCCATGTCGCATCTGCCAGGCAATGGAGTTTGGTGGAGTTTGGCAATCAAGAGCATTTAAGGCCTCGCCACAGCCCTCTTCGCAAATGAACGCGAGCGCCATCTGCTGGGGGTAAGTGCAGCTTTGTTCAGGGGCGAGGGTTACGGTCATGTGTATTGGAAAGTACTGCAGCGTTGACAAGGAGACAATCTGATGAACCAGCGTGGCATGCACCAGCACCGCTTTGTGTCCGTTGCAGTGAGACCTAGGGTTGTGGTGACAGTGCTGCGCACAGTCGGTGTTGGTATAATTCTTTGCAGGTGCTTGGACAAGGCGGCATGAGCGTGGCGTGGCTTATCGAATATGAGGGAACCCAATGTGTGGCCAAGTGTCCTTTGCCGGTCACTGACCCACATACCCGAGGTATTGTATGGGCAATTCCTCCTACTGCTTCTATTGGCAACACTTGTCCTGTGGGTGTTCACCAACCGAGAGGGATATGGTCTAGTTTTGTGCAGGAATGGTGAGAGAACTGTACCACTTTTCCGGTACTGTGGCTGCCTCGATCGTTTTGCATGCAACGCCATGGAGGTGCTGCCCTGGCCAGCACTGCAGTGATCCGCTGGCGTGGTCTCCGGGTGTCTCGGTTACTTTTCTGCAACTTGGTTGCCAATTTCTATTGAAGTTGTCAATTCTCCGCGTTCTACTGCTTTACATATCTCTCGTTGTCTGTGTCTTCCAATCAACCTGTGCATTTTGTGTAAATGTAAGTTGTGTTTGTGTAAGGCTGGAATCAGGGTCTCTGCAGTTGCGGTTGGATGTGTGTGCATGACTTTGACACAAGGCTCTTCTGTGTTATATGTATTTCCATAACATCAATTCCAATACATCTATATTACCACATCCTCCTCCCCATAAATCCGCCACAAGCAAGCAAGCAGCAGCAGCAGCAGCAGCAGCAGCAGCAACAAGCACTTCACCAATCCATATTATTTTTGGCAGGAAAAGTCGGCTCCACGCTGGCCGCGATTCTCTTGGCTTAAACCCCCACACGTGGATTTGCCAAATCACAAAATTGAGCAAAAAGCTCAACGGTGGCAGCCCAAGGCGCCGGCTGCCAATTGGGGGTCCACCCTCCAAAGGTGGCCCGCTTCTGGTCAAGAAGGGCCTTTGTTTTTGCCCAAAACAACCCTGAAATGGCCTCGAACCACGAGAAAGAGTGGAAAGAAAGAGTGGTTTGAACTGCGGTGTTTTGGTCATGCCAACAAAGCTTGTTTTCTGCACGAAATGTCTGGGCAATGCCCCCGAAAGGGTCTCAAATAGCCCCAAATCTGCACAATCTGGTCCTAAACAGCTAAATTTGGCCCCAAAAGGTCTTGAAAAGCCATCTACATGGCCAACCCACAAGAAATGCTAGTCACCCTACTGCATCATCTTGCTTTCCAGGTGTTGATAAAGCTTGTTTCCCATTGTACCTTGACGATACCCCCCCCCTCTCATGCCACAACAGCAACTCCACAAAAGAACAGAGTGGTACCCTTCGCAAAGCAAGGTTGTTGCGATAAATGCACACACCCACAGAGCCCGAACGGCGAGTGCATTGTTGTCCCCAACGTTTCCGGACCCCCACGCCACTACTCCCTCCGCTGTCTCCCACAAGTTCTGGTGCAACATGGGGCTGTTGGGTGCCTGTGGTGTTAGGGGTCAACACAGTCCACCCACCCTTTAGCACCCGTGCACTAAATGGCACTGTCAGATCATTACTAACATTTTACACATGGAGGCCTGTAAGTCCCATGTTGCGGCTTTGACCATACGCCCAAACATCCTACCGTGGCACATCGCACATTTTGTCTCAACCACAGCTCCATCCCATGAGAGTCAGAGTCATATACTAAATCCCCATCACTCTAATTCGTGAAGGACACGCCACAACATGGTCGCCAGCTGTCACGTGCGGCTAGCATAGCAAAGTCCCGCCATTTGCCATGACCACTAATTGACTGGTCACTAGCTGCTTCGTCTAGGGCGGGACGGCAAGACAATGAGGAATTCCACCCTCTACCCCTGACACTTTTAACCCCTTTGTTTGAGGAGCTTGTAGAGAATGATCCCCGAGCAGAGTATGATGCCTCCCCCCCCTCCTTGGGCGACTTGTATGCAGTCATGCTAGTTTCACAGCCACCGCACCCAGTGGACCAACAGGACACTCTAGTGGCACAGTACAAGGCCCCGTTTGCTCCACGGCCACTGTGCCCAATGCTGCCACAACCCACTAGTTCTTTACAGATTCCGCTGTTGACACCACCGTCCAAGATCCCTATCCAAGACACGGCACAATGGTGACCAACATGGTGCCCATTGCTGACAATGGCGACCACAGGTTGAGCTCTATGGAGGGCCATGGGCAAGCATCCCATGAGCAAACGTAGCTTTTTTGCAATGAAGCCTCTGATCTAAAGGCATGGTGTTTTGTTCATCAGCTTGGCCCTCTTTGAGAGGTGGTGTCCACATGGGGAACGTATCACCCAGCCCATAGGCTATGCTCCTAAATATGATTCTTGTCTGCGTAAGACTATTAAGACAAGCTTCAAATAGGTTGAAAATACTGTCCAAAGCATCCCTAATGGTCTAGGTTCATTTTTGGGGAAACACATTTTTTATCATTGTTTGAGTTCGGTCCTAAACCGGCAATTGCTCAGGGTTTTTGAGACTTTTTCAGGGCCGAAACGCGTCAAACAGGTCAAAATTTTTTGAGCACCCCAAATCATCCAAGATCAATTTTGGAAAGACACACTTTAATCACTTTAGACCCTATTGGTTGCAAAATGGCTCTTTCAAGCTTTTGGGGGGTCTGTGGAGGGCTGAAAGAGCTCAAAATGGGCTCAAAACATGCTACAACCACTTGTTTGAGCATCTCAAGTGACTTTTGGAGAGCCCAAACGGGTCAAAACAGGGATTACTTGAGGTTCATCGACGAATAACGACGAACAACAACGAACAAGGACGAACCACTGAAAAAGTGCAAAAGACAAACAACGACGAATAACAACAAAGTGTGTGGCGACATATGCTTATTTGCTTTCAAACCAAGATAATTTTGGTGTCTTACATGCTGCCTAGTGTCCATTTGTGGTACGAAAAAAGACGACGAACAACGACGAACAATGACGAACAACGACGAACAACGACGAACCACATTTTAATCCCCAATGACGAACCTGAGGTAATCGCTGGTCAAAATAAGCCCAAACAGGCCAAAAACACTTGTTGCAGCATCCCAAGTATGCCACCCTTTTTTCCCCTCGTTTGGCATTTTGAATATGTTTCAGGGCTGTTTTGGGACAGAAATGACCGTTTCTGGCCCAAAACTGCGCAGATTTGGGAGGGCACCTCCCGACTTGGCGCCGCCATTGAGTTTTGAGGCGCCATCGTTGAGTTTTTGGCTCAAATTTTAGGTTTGACCAAGTCAACACATGGATGGCTAGTGTAGAGTAGAGCCTGAAGCACTGTCATGGAGTTTTTGGCAAAACGGCCGGGTGACATGATTGTGGTTGTGGTGGCGATGGTTGTGATTGTGGTTGGGTCCAGATTTAAGGGGAGAGGGGTGTAGTAATATATGTAGCCAGGATTATGCCGTGTTGTCCTCCTAATGAACAGTATGGCTCACTGAAGTGTTGGTGCTTTTTGTTGCTTGCATGCAGTGGATTTCGGGGGAGGAGGGTGTAGTAATACCTGGTTTTATACATTTGTGAACACTATGCATTGCTGATTCGTGTTTTTTGTGTACAGCAGGTATGTTGCATTGTGAAGATGCGCATGATTCTACTTAAATTTAGATTTTTTCATTTTTGTTGCAGTGGCGATGTTTGAGGCTGCGAGGCTGCAGGCCAGAATACGTCACCGCAATGTGCTGAAGGTGTGCTGTGTGGGTGTGCATCAAATGGTGGTCTGTGAAAGGCACTTGAATGACAAAGGACAGTGCCAGCACTTGAAGGCATAAGGACACAATACAAGGACAACCACTGAGTCGATGCATTGCTGAGCATAGTGCTCAATTTTTTTGCATGCGTGTGGCAAAGTACAGTGGCCCGCAGCATACTGTCACCAAGCTGGGACTGGAAATGCGTGCCGAGCCTCCGAGTCCAATGTCATGGAAACCCTGGCTCTGGCATAATGCAACTGTGTTACTCAATTTTGGATTGATGATGCAAAAGATCACCTGCCTGACATTCACTTTGTCTGCTGCACAGCCTCTGTTGAACTCAGAAAGCACCTCAATGTGCAGTCCGGAGAATTTTGCTTCGGACAGGCCATAAGGAAAAGAGGCCAAACAGGCAGTGTTTGGTGCACATCACCCCAAAGGCCGCCACGATATAGGCCGACGGTGGCGTTCCTGATTGGCAGAGCGCAGACAACTTACAAATGAAGGACACCAATCTCTCATAATTCTGCTTATGGCGGCAAAGGGCAAGGAGGCAAATTGATATGGTCGGCTGGGGACAACATGGCTGCTCTCCTAGCGCCCAAGCAACGAGCTGACACAGCTGCACACGGAGTGATGCAAAGGGTGCCTCCAAACACAAGCGTATCTGCCACCCCTGTTTCTCAAGGTCTTAGGTGTACATGAGCAGTGCATGTTCCCGGCGATTCTTTTGGAGGTGGCAAGTGGTGGTGACCTGTCTGACTGGTACACAGTGGAGGCTCATTTGGAGGCGCAGTGGAAAGTTTTCAGGTGTATGGCTTTTGCCTGCCGTTTGTCACTTTCTTCCTGAAAAACTTCCAATGTGGTCCCTTTTGCAGATCCAATCGTGCCACTCACCCACTTCCTGACGATGTCGGTAGAGGCACTATCGGAGAAGCCATGTCAGAATGGCTTTTGGTGTTGTGAGTGAGACCAAGACAGAAGATGAATAGGAGTATGAGATGATGTGTCTGGTTATGAGGCCGAGTATGGAGCGTGTCCCATGGGGGCGCATCGTGCGCCGTGCACAATTTAGCCCATTTTCCAACTCCCCACCACAATCAATGCAGACTGACATGGGCATATCCGGCACCATGGAAATGGTGAAGAAATGGGAAGCATCGTTGCTTCCGAAGCCGTACGGAGGCAGGAGTTGCGCGTAAAGGCGAACCAAGACGCAAAATTTTTGTGAAAAGCAGTTATCGCTTTTCTTTGCTGCCCCAACCGATGGTAGCACCTGGTGTTCGCAGACCTTGAGCAACGCACCACTGCGTTCATGTCTGTTGTTGGCAAAATGTGCATCGGCGTTCCTCCGGCGACTCTTCACACATCGGTCTCCGGTGCAGGCTCAGTCCCAGGCACAGTGTTCTGACTGTTCATGCGCTCGGCACCCTGTTTCTGACCTTTACACTGTTCCTACGCTGTTGGGGCACGCCACCACTACGACCGCTTGCTTGAAAGTGGACGAAAGGGAGAAATGTCAGGCAAGTTGCCACTTTGGGGAATAGCACCAGGCACCCCCAAAAAGCCAAGTTCAGCGACGGTTAATTTTCCCCTTGTGCCCTTGAGCCCAGGGGCAGCGTAGCTTGCGCACAGTAGATGTTGCAAACCAAGTGCCCTGCGCAGGACACACACCGCCCAATGTGCTCAATGTGGTGGGCACCACGGCCGGCAATACATTTTGACAATGGCTCTGGGCAGAAACCATTTCTGCCAGTGTCCCCGCCTCACGAGCAGTGGCCACATGGCGCTGTCAAGTGGACGAAATTTGGCCACATCCAAGCACCAACGGCAGCAGCATGCCGCAGCATGCTGCAGCATGCCGCAGCATGCCGCAGCGCCAGATTCTGGGAGCTGTTGGTGGGGGTTTTGAAGCATGCCGCAGCATGCCGCAGCGAGCCAAAATTTTCACAGGGTGGACTTTTTTTTCCATAACATGTCAAACCTCTGAACCCTTTGTTGCACAGATGTCTCAGAAGTGGATGGTAGCTCAGTTGTCTATATTAGGCGCCAGTTTGGAGAGTCCTGGGTTCCATTCTCGGGAAGGGTAAATTTTGGCCTGTCAGTTCTTCTCTATTGTTGCACAGATTTTCGCTTTTTTGGTGTTGTTTTGACATGTCAAGTCCTGAGGATACTCAAACTACCGAGGCATCACAGGTTTCGGAAAATGATGGTACCCTTGACCAACAGCTTGAAGCATGCCGCAGCATGCCGCAGCATGCCGCAGCGAGCCAAAATTTTCTTGGGGACCGTTGGTGCTTGGCCACATCTCCGATCCGCACCTCCTCAGACAAGTGGCCGATGCTTTGAACGCCCTACACACTGCCAACCCAAGAGTGGTCCATCGGGACCTGAAAGGTGTGTATTCTTGACGCATGGCCCTGTGGGAAAGGGGGTGTGGTCCGGATGCTGTCGTACAGGGACTGTGGTACAGGGGCCCCTGCCCGGGTGGTGTTGACGGGGACAAGGTTGCCAGCGCTCTGCCGCAGGGAAAACGGTTCTCTAGGCAGCGGGAACTCTGTGTAGCCAAGTTCTAGGGGGCATCAGTGGAGCCATTGGGCGGTGGCTGCTGATGAAACCGGCCACTGTGGGCGTGACCAGAGTTCCGCTTCAGACGCAGTCCCTCCGCCAGAGCAAGTAGGAGTCGACTGCCATAGTAAGTGCGAGGCCAAGGGTTGCTAACGAAGCAGGCCAACTCAGCGACTCACCCACAGGCTCCTGTGCATTCGATCGTTGCCCTTGTGGTGGTACAGGGACATCACCACAGTGAAGCTCTGCCGTGGTCGCACAGGACAACGACTGGACGTGAAGGGTATGCTAGTCCTTGATCACTGAAGCCTGGTGCCTTGATCACGGGCCACTGGAGCCTATTGCGTCTCCGGACCCTGAGGCTCTCAGACCGCCAGGGCCACCAGCAAAGTGGTGGGTGGAACGGCATTAGGGGGAACGTACGATTGTGTAATTTCACGGTGGCTGTCACGGGAGGGGAGGGCTGGTGACCGCCGGGGTGGTCCGCACGAACCAGGTACACGAGGCATCAAGGCCTCTGTGCACCCTTGGTTGTGGCACCAGGCTCCACCAGAGACCATGATGGGTGGCCCCTGGGCGGCCCGAAAATTGCTTTGCGGGGGGGGATGGCATGGGCGCCCGGCGAAGGAGGGGGGGGGGGGGGGGTTCCAGAAATGGGCTTCCGTGCCGGGCCCTTTGTTTTGTGTAAGGACCGTTGTTGCCACCAAAGGCGCCGGAACACAAATTTTGGCCCGGAAAATTTTTTTTCACGAAAAAATTTTCCCCCACATATGTGTAGTCAAAATGATCAGCACGACGTGGGGATCATTTTGAGCCATGTATGTTGGGGTCGGACCCCCCCCCCCCCCGGCACGGCAGGTAGGGCAGCCCCAGCCCAAACCCCCCTCCCGGCACGGCGACCAAGGAGGGGGAGGGGGGGGTTGGACAAATGGGCTTCCGTGCCATCCCCCCCCCGGCAAAGCAATTTTCTTCCCGCCCTGTTTGCTTCCTTTGGGCTCCGAGCCACTTGGAAGTGTACTGAATTGGGAAGGGAGGACCACCTGAGCTGACCACCTCGGGGGGCCAGTTCCCCATGCCCTTCGTTGTCATAACCTCTCCCTACACACAGGCACTGGGTCTAGGGTGGGGAACAGTGGGAAGGGCGCAGTGGCCTAGGGGTGCCAGGCCTCTGGGAGGGTTCGGAGGGCTCAGCCCGGCATAGGGCACCACCCACAAGTCGTAGGCGCCAGGCCACAAGGAGGTAAGCGCACAAGAGCTCAGACACCCCAGTGCGTTAGGCCACTGGAAGGCTTTGGAGGGTTCTGCTGCGCATAGGGCACCACCCACTAGTTTGTGAAGGGAGGGAAAACCACCTCGGGCTGGCCACCGTGACCATCTCCCCAGTTGTCGCACACTCTGGTGGTACCAGCTTCCGTAGGCTCGCTCACATGATAAGCTGCAATGTGAAGGCGGGCATTGTGGGTTGGGCGGGGCTGCGTGGGGGGGGGGGGGGGGAAGGTCGGTAGCCCCCACCTTTTTATCTCTGTGCAGGGCGATGGCACACGGTCCACCCACCTGGTTTTCCGGGCTCTCAAACGGGATATCAGCCCACGGCCAGCACCTTCATTTTGTGGTGGCTAAAATTTGGGCTGACTGAGTGGACGCGGAGGAGCAGAACTGACAGCAGCAACAGCAGGATCCGCAGCAGGGGTAGTCTTAGGGGGAGATAGCAGCACGGGCACAATAAACCCCCAGGCAGCAATGGTCAAGCAGAGCCATGGGGGAAAGACGGACATGTATCAGGGACGCCGTGTACCAGGGCAGTGTGCACGAGGGGAGGGGGGTCTCAGACCGCCACCATCACCTCCCTTTGACTCCACCTACCCCCAGAAGTTGCTGGGGAAATGTCCCTCACCGCCTTCGGTGCAAATTTGAGATGCCGTTCTGGATGTGTGGCTGCAGTGCCAATGACCCATGACTCCTCTTGGAGCCTTGTGCTCAGAAAGTACCAGACCCCCGGAGGGATGGGATGGGATGGGAGAATGTCCAACACCTGACAAGCGCGTAGCCCAACAGACCCAGTCCGTTGGTGGCCCCTGACATAGGCTGCCCCGCACTGGACTCGGAGCCACACAAACCACCACAGACCCAGTCTGAGACTGGCGCAGTGAAAATTCCACACACGATGCCCATGCACATGCGCACATGCATGCACAACCATGTTAATCCATGATCCTGACCGGGGGCGCTGGGGGACCCACACAAAGCAGTCAGCGGAATATCTGCGCTCACCCGCAAGTTGTAACGTGCCACAGTGTCGGAGACACATGGGCAGCAGACCACAGTCCGAGACATGATGCACAAGGTTGGGGCTGAGCCACCAGACCACAGGACCAGGTCTGCAAGTCTTGGGGCTGGTGAGGCTTGCCAGAGGACATCACACTTACCACAGCTCCTGAGGGAGATACCCCGCCAAAGCGACTTCCGTCGGTCGAGAGGTCAGAGCACTTGAGTCCTACACACATGGCTCCAGGTTCAAATCCCAGGATGGGAAGGTTCCCCTCAACCGGCGCTGGAAGGAAAGCTGCCGCTGCCGCCTTTGAACATTCCTAAAGACCCCCTGGTCAAGAGTTCGCAGCCGGGATTCTGCGCCGACGGAAACACGCATAATTGTGCGCTAGCGTGTCAGGGATTGGTCATAACCCATCCCACCCCTTGCAGAATGACCCCTGTGTGCAACGGCTGCCCCTGGTCAAACGGCGCTTTTCCTGACAAGTTCTTTTGACAGAACCATTTTTTTCATGGCTGTGGGAAGAGTTGTGGTGGCTGCAGGATGTCAATTGAGGCAGCAGGGATGCTCAACATGAGATTTCATGGGATGAGACATCGGTGTTCATCGGGGTCAAGCAGCGCTTTTTGGCCTGAAAACACTGTCCAACGACCACCCGCTGGTCAAGCGGTGAAGCATCGCTGGTTGTTGGGCAAACAAGGGGGGGGGGGGGTTAAGACATAGGATTCATGGCCCATGCCCTGAAGTCCCTGACCCCCTCCAACCCCACCCACACCCCACACTCACCCACGTTAGACAGCAAACCACTCATAGTCTTGAGTGGGGCTGCCTTCTTGGAGGCACGCCAAGGCTCACGCCCGGTGCAGCAACAGCCCCAAAGCCCTTGTTCGGTCGGACGTGCAGGACAAAACGTGTTCCTCACCGAAGACCACACCGTGAAGCTGGCCGACTTCGATCTCGCAGTTGAGCTGCACCCGCCGCATTACAAGACCACCGGCCTCTGCGGTACGCCCCTCTGCCGCTTTCATCGGTTTGCGTCGGGGCTGGGCGGCCGAAAGGCGATCGCTGGTGAAAGGCGCCCCCAAAACCCGGATTCCGAAAAACAAAGGAGCACTTGTGGGCGGCCACTCAGTCCATTGCGAGTTGTGCCTCTGCAGATGACGTCATGCGCACTGGCCCCGAAATATGTGCCGCCCAGAAATGACTTCCCCCCCTCAGAGACCATTTCCCCCCCCCCCGGCGCGGCCTCACGCAAACGCCTCCATTGTGAAATGGCGTCGCCTGCGCTGTTTCCGGTCCTGCTCCACTTCCCAACTCCCGCTGCTTTCTCTCTGCCCCCCGCGGGTAGCAAGGGGAATGAAGGAATTTGCTCAGGCGGACTCAGAATAGGCGTATGTCGGTCACAAAAACAAAGCATCCACCAGTGCGGCACTGACTTCTGGGTTTGATATTGGTGGGTAGTGTGGTTGTGTTTGTCGATGTGCAGGGGACGGGGCTGTGGTGGTTTGGGGGGTGTTTGTCGTTATGAATGTATGCCCGTTGGGTTTGTCTTTACCACCACCACCACCACCACCACCACCACCACCACTACCACCACCACCACCACCCACCTACCACCACCCACCTACCGCCACCGCCGCCGCCGCCACGACTGGAGTGCCGCCCCCCTCCCGTCCCCTGGTCCCCGCACATCTTTTGCCCAGGTCTCTCTCGCCAGCGTTCGGTTCAGAACCCTCCGTTCCTCTGGACGACCCCATCTCCTCAAATCTGTGCCCGTTGCCCCACACCCTCATTCTGAGCGCACACGAGCACCGGATGAGCACGTTGCATGAGATACCGGCACAGAGCACATGTCGTGGATTACCCCAGCGCAGTGCACCTCTTTGGGGGGGGGGGGGGGTGCAAACAGCAATGGGACCGGGGTGTGCACCTGCTGGAGAAGAGCTGCACGGACCCACGTGTACATGGGTGCGTTGATGAAAAGCCTTAAGAATCCACACGAAACCAGAGGAGCACACGAGAGAACGGCAACGGTCGAAGGAAACCGGGTGACTGCCCGATGAGGACTCGCGTGTCAGTATTCACATTGAAAGTGTCAACGTACAACCGCCGTTCCGTGTGCATCTGTGCAACGAGAGGGCGCCCTATTCCTTCGTGATGAGTCTGCACCCATCTGCAGACTGCGCCCCATTGGTCGCCTCCACATGCGGCGCCATCATGTTCTTGCAGGGACCCCTGGATTTATGGCCCCGGAGGTGCTATCCAACGAGCCATATGACTGTCAGGTGTGGGGTGGTCCTCATTGGGCGGAGGTTGTAGATCAGTTGCAGTCCATCGTGGTGGTCGGGACCGGGTCGTTGGTCCTTGTCACCGGCACTGACCCCCCCCCCCCCCCCCCGCATTGCGATGCTCGAAATGGACAGCAGTCCGCAAGAGGAGGACATATTGGTAGGGCTGGGGCAGGGCTATGGCTGCATTGCTGTGGAGAGGCGGAGGACGCCCTGGCACAAGTTTGGGGAAGCAGGGCACTTGCGGCAGATTGTGGCTTTGGCAGAGGTTGGTGCTCCCCCCAACCCCCCCTCTCTGCCGCCTCCGACGTTCTGGCCTGGACTCGTGTTTCCAACATCCGTGGCCCCGTTTCAAAGTTCACGGTCAGGGGAAAGATGTGCGGTCCCCGCAGGAAGGGGAGTGAACGCCATGGAGGCAGAAAGCTGTGTCCGCGAGCAGTTGTTCCAAACAGTTCGTCTGTCTCCCCCTCCTCCGTATGTCTGCAATGCGGTTGTCCAGTGGGGGTGGGCGATGGTACGGTGTGGAGGCACAGTCTTTCGATGTGGGCACCTGCCTATTAAGTGTTGCCCAGTCGGGTCTCGAGGTGCACTGCTACGGTGCGGGGGGGGCGGGGGGGCTTTCCGGCGTGACATTCCGCTGTGGGTGTGTGATCTTCCGGTGTGGGGGTTCCGTTCCGTTGTTGGGGGATGCAAACGTTCTTGTGGGGAAGGTGCGACATTACGGCGTGGGTACGTGGCACTCCGGTGTTGGAGTGTGACATTCCGGTGTGAGGGAGGCGGCATTCCGTTATAGTTGCACAACATTCCGGTGCCGGCGTGCGACAAGTTCGCGTGTCAACCCCGACATTCAGTGTTTGTCAATTTCCGTGATTCCTGTTTATTGCACCCGCATCTGTTGACGCCGACTCGATCATTCATTCCCGGGCTTCTTCCTATGGGAGGTGGGTTAGCACACTTTCAGTGAGACTGAAACCCCGACAACACAACTTGAAACGTCTCATGAACAGGACAATTCTTCGTGTTTTAGTGGTTCGTTGGTCCTGTGTTGCCTCAGGGCCAGCGTTGGAACGATACATTTCGCATAATCTCTCTTATGGATCTGATGCAGTGCGCGCAATGTATTGGATTGTATCGTCCGCTTGACGTGTCCTTCCCGATTTAGTTTTATTCTTGCTTCCTCTTTTGTAGTGCCTCACGGTAATGCTCTATTTCTCTCCCCATATTCAGGGTTTCTGGCTCTACATCCCTGACAAATTGTTTTTGAAACATCTTATACCTTCGATTTTTTTGTGGGGAGGGGTTTCATCTTTTGGAATGTCCTCCGCTTGCTTGTCAAACACCTTGCAGGTTTCCGGTGTTGGGATGCGACATCCAGTCGTGGCAGGTGCAACATTCCGGTGTGGGTGTGCCACATTCTGGCCCGCAATATTCTGGTGTCAGTGTACAGCGTTTCGGTGGGGCAGCAGCACTATTCAATATTCCGGGTTCGGGTGTGACATAAGTGCAGCATCCCTTTTCGGGTGCGCGGTCAGGGTAAGGCAGGGCAGGCCATCCCCGCAGGAACATCAGCATGGTGCCGATCTGCATATGCGCTCTTGCGTTCACACCGACCGCTTTCGCCACAGGCCGATGTGTTCAGTTACGGGTCGCTGCTGTACGAGATCTCGCACAGCACCTTTCCGTTTGGGAAAGAACTGGAAGACGACCATAGCATGGGCAGTTCCGGTTGGTTTGAGATGACGGCGTCCATGACTCTCCGAGGTCCTCCCCCTAATCCACATTCGCTTCGTTCAATATAGCCTTCATTTATATCATAACATTCGCTTTGAAAATCACAGCATGTGTCTTACCCATGTCTTACCCATGACACTGTTTACTCAATTCAGCCCAGTATCTGCCCCGAGGGCCACCCCGGATGAGGACTCAGGTGCCCATCCCTGGTGCGTATTCGGGTGTGGCTCGGGTATTCCCCGTTCAGAACTATTCTACCCGTCCCTTCGGTCCCTGTGGAGAGGAGACACAGGGGAGCCGCTCACGTTCGTGCCAGGCCCATCTGCCACGGTGAGCGTAAGCGAGGCTTCCCCCCCCTTCCCGCTCGATTACAAGGCGCATCTCATCATTGAACGACCACCACCACGGCGCCAGTGATAGATCGTCGTATTGCCAGGCTGGGCCCGAGAGTGCTGCGCTCCGACTTCGTCTCGGTTCCTCATGAGCCTTCTCTCTGCCCATTCGCGTTGGCTGTTTGTCGCTGCATTCGTGTTCGGGCTTTTCTCGTCTGTGGCCTCAACGCCTGAATGCCAGGGGCCCCACGGAAAGTGATGTGGCCGGCGTTTGTCGTCGGCCCACTTTTGATATCTTTTGCCTTTTGTTGGTCCGGGGGCGCCAGGATTTCTGCCCCCCAGAAGAATCCGCTTGTCGCTGACCTCCTGGGGACATTTCGAGGCATCTGAGTCGGAGCAGGGGTAGCAAACAAAGCGAATTCTGTGTTGCGCTGGGCGGATCAGCTGATGGACAAACAAATTCTGTGATGAACAAGGCAAACGCTTGAATGGATGAAGAGAGACATGTGATGACAGAAGTGGCAAAGCACAGTCTGTGCTGAACATAGTGTGTTGTGTGGTGGACAAAGTGGCTTTTGATGGGCTAAAGACGTTCTGTGATGGATAAAGCAAAGTTATGTGAAGGACAGAGCGAAATCTATGACAAATAAAGCGAAGTTGGTGATGGAAAAGGCGAAATCTGTGATGAATAAAGCGAAGTTTGCAATGGACTGTATGAAATCTGTGATGAACAAAGTGAATGTTGTGATGAGCTAAACAAAATCTGTTCGAACAGAACAGGCAATATGACAGGCAAAGCAAATGCTGTCATGGAAAAGGCGAATGTTATGATGAACTCAATGAAGGCTGTAATGCACAAAGCAAATTTGGCAACAAACTAAGCGAATTTTATGTAACACTGGGCAGATATACGGCGTCCGAAACGAATGTGGTGATGTGCACAGGGAAAACTGTGGTGAACAGAGCAAGTCATGCAATAAACACCGCAACATGTGACGAACAAGTCAAATGTCACGATAGCCAAGCAATTTCTGTGATGAACAAGGCAAATGTTTGGATGCGCGAAAAGAGACCTGTGATGAGAAAAACGGAATTCGCTTTGAGCAAGGCGAATCCTGTGATGAACGAAGTGAAATCTGTCACAAACAGAGTGAATGGTATGATGTACAAGCGAAGCCTGTGTCAAATGCTTGTACAAATTAATGGACAGAGCGACCCCTCCCCTGAGCCCCAGGAAAATTTCTACGAATGTGTGTAAAAAAGGAGACCTTCCCTCTTGCTCCATCCCGCACATCGTATCCTATGCCTATGACCCAATCCATACCCTTGTCCAATACTCTGGGTCTTCTGGTATTGGGTATAGTTGTGAAGGGCAGGAACCCGAAATGTGTGAAAACTAAGCGAATTGGAGGACACCCTGTGACGGTGTCTACCGGGGCTTGAAACAGATAGTACCTTGTCCACCATGACATGTGCTTTCGTTGTGACAGAATTTGCTTTACCCATCAAAATCCTTGCTCTGTTCAACCAGGCAGAGCAATAATTTTCAAACCCCTGTACACACCAGTACAGGGTAGAAGGATGGTTAATAAATTCTTTTACGCACCACCTGAGGGTGGCATAGTCCAAGGGGATATGAGACATGCACAGGGGTATGGAGATTGGCTGCACTGCCACGGCCAGCACCCCAACCCACAAAGCTGAGCTGACAAAAGCACTATAAGCAGCATAGAAGCATCGGTTTCCAAACCCCTGTACATATTGGCACAGAATTGATGTCCACACCAAGAGAGGGCGGCACACAGAAAAGAAATTGGACACATGCACAGGGGCCTAGAGGTTGGCTGCGCTCCATGTGCACCGCTGCAGTGCACTCTGGTAGCACTCTGGTGCAGGAATGCACTGCAAGAGCGCACTACAAGCGTACACTACAAGGGTAAGGGTGCAGGGTGCACTTCAAGGGTGCACTACAAGGGTGCATGACAAAAGTGTGTTACAAGGGTGCCCTACCAGGGTGCAATACTAGGATGCACTACAATGGTGCATGACAAGGGTGTGTTACAAGGGTGCGCTGTAACGGTACACTACAAGGGTTGGTAGTGCACCCCACTAGTGCATAGCTATAGTGCACCCTTGCAGTATACTGTTGTGGTGCTCCCTTGTAGTGCACCCTAATAGTGGAGAGGGACCAAGGAGACCATGGCTACTGATTGTTGTGCATGTGTCTTTGGAGGGACATACATGGAACCAAGCTGCTAGCGCATGCAGTGCCTTTTTAATGAACGGCAAGATATAAAGAGGGCCATGATGCAAGTGTTGATGCCCTAAGCATGTAGTGGGAGGGAAACAGAGCATGCCATTCCCCGACGATGTATTGTGCCCACAGAAAACTCTGTCATTGCTTCATATCATCAAGTTGATTTTGTCTCCTTCGAGGGCTCATATGGAGGTGGAATAAAGAGGATACTATGTGTTTTTGTAGCTGAGGAGCATGTCCATTCACTGGTCTGTGCTTTTGACGGCTGCAGTTTCTTTCAACACCCCCCACACCTTCCAACAATGCACCATGGTAGTGCACCCTTGTAGTACACCCTCATAGTGCAACCTTGTAGGGCACCCTATGCTCTGTGTTGTATTGTGCATGCTCTACATACGCTCTTTGCACTGTGTTGTGTTGTGCATTGTGCGCTCTATGTCCATTTGGTGTTGTTGGGCATGCTCTGTGTATGCTCACCACTGTTTGTGTATGCCATGTGTCCCTTTAGGGTCATTTGCTACTCCTAAACACGTGGGCAAAAGGCAAACAGAGCTGGTGAGTCATTGAGTCCCTAGGGAGGTGGGAAAAAGGTTTGCGGTGGGGGGGGGGGGGTCATTCGAGCCCCCTTACCCCCCCCAGGGGGGGGGGGTTGGAAAAGGGGCTCCCGTGACAGAACTGATGTCAAAGCAAAAATTTTACTGAATTTTTCCGGACTTCACTCCCGCCGGTCCCTACGGGGTATAAAAGGGGCACGGGCAGGGCCTAGGGGGGCAGTTCCGCTAGTGCGCTCAAGTGTGATGTCATTTAAAGTCATGTTTGGCAGGCGTTACACCCTTTTTTGGAGGATCCAAAGAGGGGAGGAGGGAAAAGAAAACATTGACGACTAGGGGCGCCCAGGGCTCCTCGTCAGGGGTCGCAATGCCGAACCCCCTTATAAAGTGGGCTAAGCGAAATACACACTCAGACCCCCCCATCCCTCGGGGGCTAAAAAGGTGGCCGTGACCTCTCCTTTCCTAACACCCACCCAGAAGGAAAGGGGGGAGAAAAAGTATCTTTTTTCAGACACCAAAAAAATGCCAGACCTGATTGTAGTGCCTTTCAAGCCTTTTTTCGTGGTAGGCAATCAATATGAAGAATATTGGAATGCAGAACATTTGCATGTGTACGCAATGTTCCCCTCTGCCCCCCTAAAAGACCGCATTCAAATTGTGCAAAAAAGGTGGCGGGACTGCCAACAGGAGGCCAAGGTGGGGCCTTGCCTAGTAATTTTTTGTTGGATGAGATGCAGCCGGAATTGACCAGACATAAATATCACCGCTGTTGGCAGTGGGGGGGGGATAAGGGGGTGATGTTTAGCATTTGTCAGGGGAGCCACCCCCCCCCCCCCGGGGGGGGTTTGGGAGTTGTTTGGAGGTCCCTGTCATGGGAGCCCTCTTGCTGGGGGGGGGGGGGGGTGGCTTGTTTTTAGCGGCTCGTCACGGGAGCCACCCCGGGGGGGGGGGTCCGGAAAATGGGCTCGAACAACCCCCGCCCCCCGCAAACCTTTTTCCCCCCACCCCTAGGAATTAGCAACATTGCTGGGCCGGTACCGCAAATTATATTTTAAACCACATTGCACGAAGATCACTAGCCCCAAGGTCTAGAGAGGGCATGGAGGGGGGCGGGGTCGTTTCGGCTTCTGAAAAGTGGCAGGCCATGCACGAAGGTGTGTGTTTGGTGTGTGCACAAAAAGCCACACATTGCACGTGTAGGCAACTCATTCATGGTAGCTCAAATCAACCTCTTAGTGGGTAAATATTGCACTTGAAAAACCTAGCCGCACCCACCATTGTCAGGCACTCCCTCGTGTGCACTCTCAGGGGCTACACACATGTGGTGTGGTACCATCTTGCCGAGCTTGAAGGGCCCACACATTACAATAATGCACTACAAGGGTGCATGACAAGGGTGCAAAACAAGCATACACTACAAGGTTGCACTATGTAGTGCACTATCAGGGTGCACTACAAGGGTGCACTACAAGGTTACACTACAAAGTTGCGCGACCAAGGTGCACCGAAAGGGTGCACTACAAATTGACGCTACTAGGGTGTGCCACAAGGGTGCAGCACTATACGGTGGTGCTGCCAGGTTGCGCTACAAGGGTGCGCTACAAGGGTGCACTACAACAGTGCACTACAAGCGTACGCTAAAGGGGTGTGCTACCTGGGTGCACTACAAGGGTGCACTGTGACACTAGGCTACAAGGGTGCACTCCTAGGGTGCACTGCAAGGGTGCAGTACAAGGGTCTACAAGGCTGCACTACAATGGTGCACTACGAGGGTACACTACAGGCGTGCACTACAGGGGTGCACTACATAGTGCCGCCGCAAGGGTTCACTACAAGGTCCCGCTACCAGGGTGCACTAAAAGGTTACGCTACAAGGGTTCGTTACAAGGGTGCATCACAAGGGTGGCCAGGCCAAGCAGAGGCGGGCCAAATCTTGCTTCACTACACTGTAGCAGCACGGTTCCCACTTGTTCATGTGGTCACAGCAGGTATACAAACACAGAGGACAGCCCACTTTGCCCATCCTATTTGGAGAGTGTTCCACAGTTGGTGGCCACCCACTGGTGTTCGTCACTCAATTGGGACAACCATCTTGTTTTTTGATGAGGCTATCTAAGCAAACACCAGAGTTTTCTGTTTTGTGTCCAGACTGTCACGTGTGGGTCATACTGTAGATGTGCCTGCCCTTTTTTCTTGCTGCTCATACCCATAGGCATTCTGTTGAAATACATTTATACTGTCATGTGATGACCCACATTGCCATTCATCTATTGAGAAGGAGAGAAGGGGTGCGTGCATAAGACACCTTGTTTCGCAAGGTTGGGACAACCAAGTGGACAGGAGGGGGATGCATGCATTTTGTAGATCATCGGGCCCATTTCCTTGAAAACGTACACACCCCAGCAATGTTCATTCCATGGAGGGAAATGAAACACAATGCAAGAGAGCACATGGCTTGATTGGGTGCATGATGATATTCCACCATGGGGGAAACTGGTAACTGCGTCGAAGGGGATGGGAGGTTGCACTGCGGGCTAAGGGGCTATGAGGAGATCGGTGGTAGTTGCTGTGGGGGAGATTGGTGGCTGTCAGGGAAATCATGGGTGAGTTGGCTTTGGCGTTTTTAGAACCCCAACTTTTGTCGAGAGAGCCTTCCAATACCGTTCCTCAGGGGTCCGCCCACTGTTGAACCCCAAATGCTGTCCTCCGGGGCTGCGTGCGCTGATCAAAGATTGTTGGGAAGCGAGCCCAGCAAAGCGGCCAACCATGGCCCAGTGCATTGTGAGGCTGGACAATATGATGTATCAATTCAAGAATTTCTCAGGCCAGAGGCCTTCGCCAACGCTGTATGTGACACAATGTTCCGCATAGCTAGGCGTCGGGATGTGGGGAGGTACAGGGAGAGTACCAACAGGGTCTTGTCTCTGCTCTTGACGTTCCCAGCGTTGCACCAAAACCTGGCTGGGGCAAGTTCAGCTGCAATTGCCCCAGATTAAGTACGGAGTTCCTAGCATTTGGTCCAGGGCGCCCCTTACAGCCCCCCCCCCCCCCCCAACACACACCCAGGCACAGCTCTTCCCAGGTTGGGTGGCTCCAACCTTTGGGTTGCAGTGAAAGCAAATGCAGAAAGGAAATGATCAAATCACATGCCAAAGGCACTGCACAGCCTGATTTGGCCAGACAGACCGAAGAAGAATGTTCCAGTTCGCCCGAAGATAGGGAGAGAGGCGTAGTAGCTCGAGGACCTCACTGATATGCTTGGGGAGGGCAGGGGGGTGCACCCCACTGCCTTGCCAGTGATGATGCTTCGTAGTGAGAATGAAGAGACCACAGGCTACCAAGGAGTTAGTAAAGGATGTCAACGGATTTCGATACCCCTGCCCAAAAAGGGAAAGGCATGAGAAGGTTCAAAGGGAGATTGGGGGGGAATGGTACAAAGGGGGGAAAGCAAAGAAAGGGGAGAAAGAGTAGATAACCTTAAGAAGAGGGCAGCGGGGTGCCCCCCTGCCCATCTTCACTGGTGTGCCCAGCTGCTGTAGGTTACGACGGAGATCACACTTAGCACATATGGAAAGCAACAATGGAATATGCAGACCCCCACCTCTTTGTCTGTCTCTGCCCTTCTCCTTCAGATAGAGAAAAAATTTTTGGCTATAGTATTGGTTTCCAATCACCAGGCAGACGACTTTTTTTACGGCGCTGAAATCACCTCGAAGAGAGGTTGTTAGATCAAGCACAGGCGCGGGCGTCGTATAACCCCTCCTTTTTCGGGGTCATTCGCGTAGCATACCCCAAGGCATGATATTTGATGTCCAACCCCTGGTAAAATAACCGTTTTGCCCAATAAGACCATCCCCCAATGGATTTTTTGATTCTGAGGCATCTATCCCCTAAAACTGGATACCATTTTTTGAGGGGGGGGTGGGGGGTGGGGGGGGGGATCAAAAGTTTTCGCTCAGAGGGCTCCAAGCAGAGGGGTGGCCCACAGCTGTCACATCAACCCTCAGTCGAATGGTAACGCAGCCGACTGCAATGTTTTAGGCCAGCGGTTCAATTCCTGGTCGGTCTGTCATCGGCGGCGCCGCCGCCATGTTCGCCCGACCGGGGTTGGAACCGCCGACCAAAAAGTGTGCGGTCGGCTGCATTACCATTCGGCCACTTCTTGTTCTGAGCCACAAGCTCTCCCCACTGCTTGGGGCCGCGTCTGCCACTGACAAACAACCCAAACTGTGTCGTCTGACTGACTGCTGGCCTGGCTAATTGACTGAATGGCTGACTGTCAGCCTCTCTTCGAGGTGTGCTGCCGAAGGCAATAGAATTTTGGCTATAGTATTGGTTTCCAATCACCAGGCAGACGACTTTTTTTACGGCCCTGGTGCCGCAAACATTTTTGCAGGGAGATGTGACATTTGATCAATATTCCCCTCCTTGCAGTTGTCCAATTAGGGAGATGCCTGGAAAATTGTCTGGAAAATGCAATTTATAGCGATCTGTCTTTTTGTGGATCTGCTTTACACATTCCCCTAGGGTTGCCAATGACCCGTCATAGCATATCTGAACAAGGTCAGGGGGTTAGAGCCCTGTTGTGCGTGTTTTCAAAAAGAGTACATTTTTTGCGGCGCCCTGGGTTTGGGGGTTTACGGCTGTATGGCTGTGCGTAGTGCACCCAAGGTAGGGGGCGCCACTCTTTTGGGGTGTTTCTCACACTTAGCGAGCTCATTATTATGGGTCCCCACATCTGGAAGAAAACCTCTGTGGGTGCACACATGAGGCCAGGGTGGATTCTTTAGGCAGCCTAGAATTGGAACTCATGAAACATGGTCAGCGAAATGAAAGGTGGCCAACGAATGGAAGAAAAGCCTGTGGTCTAATCGATTGATATTAAAATGTAGGACAGAGGAAATTCAACGAGGATGTCTCAGTAGTCCACCCTCCTAGCCCCACTCATGTATTTGTCTGCTTGCTATGGTCCCCCACCCAACCACCCACCCACACCACCACAGACACACGGACGATATATAGCCAATCATGACACACCCACAAGCACCACCGAGCAACACCCACAATCACACGGCACGTCCGTACTACACAATCCAGCTTGTGTCTGGATCGGCAAAAGTTCCTGATGGACCCCAGTTAGTCTGCAGTGCCTGCGGTCATGGCGGCACAAGTGGCGGGCAGAGCGATCCAGAGGGCTAGCCATTTTACTCACCACGCTCGGCGATTGAAGCAGCACCCGAGCAGCGGAAAACATATTTTCCTGGATCACGCCTGACCCCCCTGCTCCGGCAGTTAAAGATGGGTGAGATGTTCGTATGTTGTGTCTTCTGCTTACATAAAGTAAGGGTGCTGACTGCAGTGTGGCCGTAAAGGCGATTGGCAGGGTCTCATGGTTTTCGTATGCAGGATCCACGAGGCACAGCAGGCGGTGCGGCGACAGAATCCAATGGACCAGCGTGGCGTGGACCACCATCAAGCCAGCTCCATCCGCACGGGCGTTAACCTAGAGCACCACTCCGATCCAGCGGCAGCGCCCCGCGCAGATGCGCGCACCATGTCTCCAGAGTCATTATCAACAACCGACCAACACTCTAAACTGCCGCCAGCCCTGCAGCATCTCTCACTCGCTGCTTCCCAGAAAAAGAACCAAGCGGCTGAAATATTTAAGTTCTGGTAGATATGGGGATTGGGCTTAGTCACGGATGACATTGGGTGGCAGTCAGTCATACGTGAGGCGGAGCCGAGTGTGCGGTTGTCACACATGACATCGGAGTTGGCACTGCATTTTGTTTTCCTGAAGTACTTAATGAGCTGCGTGGCACATCCCAACCAACCAACTGCGTGTCCGGGTGTTGCATTTGTGTCGGCAATGTGGGTGATGGGTCGAGACATGTTGCAATGCGCTGTCATGCAACAACATACAGGGACAGGGAAGCATGGCAGGGGTTGGATACCACGCAGCCGTGGAGGACCTCTCAGCAGTTGACGAAAAACCATGAGGACAAGTACGAAAACAGAAGCGTATGCGAGACCGGACCAAAACGAACGTTGGACAGTCTGGCTAACCCAGGGGCTTACTGCCGCAGTCGCGCCAGACCGCCCATGTTCTAGTGTGCAAGGGGTATGGGGTGTGGGGGTGCTTTTTGGTGCGTGTGGTATTCCTTTTCGGGGTTCAAGCAGATTGAGCGCACCAAGCGGGTTTGCCTGCTGTGGGTTTGGTGTAACGTAGGCCGATGGACCAGTGTGCGCACCATGTCTGTGCAGGGAAGTCTTCCTGCAGGTCCACTCACGACTCATACTGCCACACCGCAAAGGGCGGTAGGTTCTTTGAAAGTTTGTCGGTAGGGAGTAAGTTGTGAACACAGAAGCAGGTCAAGCTGGGGCATCCATGCAGCGTCAGTAACAGCCAGCAGCAAGGCAGTTCCCAGTATGCAGCAAACCATCCAGTAAGGCCGTGTATGATGGCAAGCTCTGAGTGGAATAGTAGAATCCACTTGCAGCAAGATTTGCCTGAAGCTGTGCCACTTGTTGAAGACATGATCTATGAATCCATGCGATGCTCCGGCTCATATGAGTAGGGCAACCTATCGTTAAGGCCTACTTGCGTGGAGGGGGGAGGATTCGCCATGAGCCGTGGCGCGCGGTCCATGGTGACATCTAGGTGTCCATGTGGCGGCTGAATGGGACACTGTGTGTTCACTTGGGCAGGGGGGCGTTCAAAGTATTAGATGAACGGGTTTGGAACCATCATCTCTGGGAAAATATTTCATTTCAGGCACACAGATACTCTAACATTTGGGCATGCCGAGTGTAAATATGAATGTGTTAAATGCTGTTCTCCAGCAAGGGGAATCAACGAATCGAGCTGCAGAATGCAAGCCATTTATCACAGACTCTGTTTGTGTTCAGTGTTGGTGGTTTGTACCTCTTCGTCTTGGGGTGGAAAAGGCAATTCGTGACAGTTGGCCAGCATGAGTTTCACATTTTGCTGCATGCCCACCATCTAATCTGCTTATCCTTCTTACTGCAGTTTTCAATTTCCAAGAACTTGTTTTTATGCTGTAGATTTCTGCTGACCTTTTTTGCACTGTACATCCCCTCATTCCCGGGTGCCTGGGCTTTCTGACCGTGTGATCTACCCTTTTGATGCATTTTCTAGAAGTGAATAAATCTCTTTTTCTCCCTGCTCCTTTGTGCGTTTAACCCATTATGCATGCAAGGGGTTTTTTATTGTTTCTTACTCATGTGTCTTTGTCATTCTCGAATGAAAGGATGGATGGATGGATGGATGGATGAAGCCATATCAGCATTGCACAGTGTTCACAGTTTTGGGCCCTACGTGCAACTTCAACAAATTCTGCTCATGTGGACCAAAATAAAAGCAACCATTTTATGTGTCAGGGATTTCTTACATTTACTCCACACCACTCACTTGTAATTTTCATTTTCAGCCCATGCTACAGATGTATTGCACCCTGAAGCTGGACACAGTGCATATACTCCATGAGGGAGCAGCCTCTCCAACTGCTTGGTGGGAATGGGTACAATGAACCATGGAGTGATTGACTGTATTGTACATGTGTGAATCAACAAATGAGAGTGTGTGACTGGGTGGGCAAGATTTTTGTTGGCTGAATGCATTGCAGTGCTGTTCTCAATGCAGTGCCCTCATCACTTTGGATGTAAGTATTGAAATTTGTTGCCATTGCGAAAACATGCAAATTTCTGTGTCTATTTTGAACATGTGTGCAACATAGGTTCATGACACTGTCACTGCATCAGATCTGATTGATTTGGTTGTGGAAGCTGCCAATCACCTCCAATACACCATTTATGAAAGATATGCTGGAATCGTAAATTTGTTGAAGTCACACACAAAAGACCAGGCTCGTGCCATAGCTGTGCATGGATGTAATATGTTTTTTTTTGCCACGGCGTTGGTCGCCACCCTAATCCTCAAACACAGTGTTCCTTTGTCCTTTGGGCTGTTTCGGTGAGTTCATTTATGTACAGTCACATGGAGTGTGTCCATGGCTAAGGCGGCGGCTCAGGCTGTGGCCTCAGCTGGAAAACCCTCAGCGAGTCGGGTAAGAAGTAGGGCTGAGGAATATGGGAGAGTGATGGGTGCTTGGAGGACTTGCCTGGTTTTTTCATGCACTGTGACTTAGTCGCTTGGGATGGTGTTATTGACGGCTTTTTGGCGACTTTTTGTGGGAGGGGATCAGGGTCGTGGTATTGTGGTTCCTTTTTGTTCCTCTTGCCGGATGAGGTGCCCATGGGGGCACGTGCCATGTTCCACAAGTTGCCACTCACAGGGGCAGGGAGAGGGAGGCACCTGGGGTGGTCAATGAGCCACTGTTTGGCTGTTTTGACCGCCGTAGTGGTATTGTCTCTCCTTTCTTTGAGCGTGAGGTAGAGCTGGGTGTGGAAGGTCCTTTTTGGCGGTTGCATCTGGTCCGAAAGAAAATTATGTAGTGGCATCGGAAGGAGAGTTCTGATGAAATTTCATTTGCGTTTAGTTTTGGATTTCTTGTGCCACGAGTGTGACACCAGCCGGCGGACGGGCTCAGGCCATGAATTAATGAAGCCCTGTTGCAAGTGGGCTGTATGTGTACAGAGTGCTACCATTGAGATAGGGTGCATGGGGTGAGGTTCAGAGCATGTTGGGCAAGGGTATCTCTCCATCTGAAAATGAGTGTGAACCCTTTGGTACAGAAGACACTGCTGACCACTTGAATGGCAGGCTCTAAAACCAAGCCCTAAAGTTAACATAGTTGTAGCTTTCAGGCATTTTAATGTCTGTGTGTGCGTGTTTGGGCAGGAGATCTGTGTATGAGCGCTGTGTTAACTTGCCCAAGAGGGGCATGCCTTGGGAGGTGATGCTGCCTTGGGGGGGGGGGGGGGTAAGATGAGGGAAGTGGGAGAAATGGCAAGGCTTGACCATTTAGCGAATGTGTCAGCTATTTCATTTCCCAGAAAACCCGTGTGAGCTTTAATCCATCTTACCCTGACACTTTTGGTTTGAATCACAGAGAGGTACATTCTGAAGACCTTGATCCACTGGCCTAACGGGTGTTTGTGGAGGATTGTGAACAGATGGTTCTTGGCTAACCTGAAGCATTCCACTACATGTGAGTTGTCGCAAAGAACGAAATGTATTGTGGTGCCTACCAAAAAACCCCCGAGATGTACCAAAAAACCTCCCATTTTGTACCAAAAAACCCTCCGGTAGATACCCAAAACCCTCCCAAAATGCACCAAAAGCCCCACAAATGTACCACAAAACCCCCTGTTTGTACCAAAAAAACCGTTATTGACGTTGCCAGGATAGACCCCCACAAATCCATATGCATCACCAGAAACACCTTTTCTGCGTTGTTCACCTCCCCCCCCATGGGGGGCTTTTAATTGGGGGGCCGGGAAATGAGGCCCCGCCCCTTTCTAAAAGCAGTCTTTATGCCATTATATACAATCCGCGCGCCGAAATGAAAAATATCCCAAAAGTGTACGAAGCAGCCCCTCTAAATGACGGCCTCAAAGAGCTGATTCGCGCCGTCATATTTGTTTCGATCAATCATGGCTGCTTTGCAAAGTTAGGACCTTTACAAGGTTTTAACTTCTTTACCAGCATCCACTAATTCCATATAAGCTAGGGATGCGATTTAAAGGTGCACTAGCAAAGCTGAGGTGCCGAACAACACTATATATAGGCCACAGGCCCCAAATCTCAAGATATCTATTTGCCATATTATTTATTTGTTGTGCACGCGTGCATTTTGCAATCGCAGGCATTTGCGATCTTTCATTTTGACATTCCAAAGTGAAATCGGGCTACAATGCACGAAATTTCGATCTAAGACCAGATTTATAAATGATTCTAAAAGCCTCGTCTTGCTGTTAGAAAGATGTCCTTGATTAGTGCCCTAGATATTTTGATGAAATCCTGCAGGTTTTGAAGTTGAAAACCGAAACCAAAGCAGCAAGTAGAGCAAGAACAGGATGTGGATCGGATCAATGAATAGTTTTGAAATCCAGTGTAACACAAAAGGGCTGCAGATAGACAAAGCAGGTATAAATACAAAGATTCAATCACAAAAGAATAAAACAAATGATTTTTATATGAAAACTGGCATGACTCCTGCTTCCCAATTAGCCTCAAGCACTTCATGTGCACTCTTTTGGATGAAATGGAGTTGGTTAGGAAAATGGGGCAAAGGAGTTAGGCCAGACACAGATTATGACTTGGCCAAGCAACTGAATTCAGAAACAGTTAAAAAGTAGAACCACAATAAGTGGTAGAAACAATTGAGTATAGGGGTCTTGGGGTGGGAGACCACTAGGCTTAACCTCCAAGGCCTAAGGCATGAAATGCCTATTTCATTTCGGTATATCCTCCATGAAGGAAGGTACCTCCGCTCAGTTGAGTGGTAGGGGTGAACTTCATGGGGGGGCTAGGGTTATAACCCTAGTTACTTTGAGAAAGTGTACTTAAAGCTTCAAAAGAGGGATAAAAATACTTAAGTAAGTCTTAGCATCAACAAAAGGGTTTTAAGGGGGGCTTGGCCTGGATCAAGCCCTCCAAGAAAGACATGGTAGTGACTTTTTCTTACTCCTTCTTGGAGTACTAGTTGATCACGCTAGTAGGACCAACGAAAAAGGCTCACATATTCCCAAAATTACCTCAGAAAAATGTATTAAACCTACTAAAAACATTCTCATCAGTTCATAGAAGCCTACCACACTGTAGGTACCCTTGAAAAACAGTGTAATGTACCGTGAATGATGTCCCTTCGATGGGGCATTCCTCAAAAGTCGCCAGCGTGCGACGAAAACTTTTGGTAAAAATTTGAGGGTAATGGGGTTTGAACCCACGACTCCCTCCCTAGAGCACACATGCTTGCCCACTAGGGTACAGTCGAACGCTCTAATGTGGACGGCGATCGCTGCATAAACAGCGTTTTAGTAAGCGTCCTGACCAAGGGTCAGGGCGGAGCAATGCTCCCAATGGAGGACACAAATCTCCAGGAGCTGAAAAAAATAGAAAATGAAACCAACAGGGAGTGAATCCTGTGGTTTAGCGAAAGGTGTAGCGATTTAAGAAGTCAAATCGCTGCGCGAAACAATGCGAGTAATCGTCATTTTTACATTTAAACTTACTGTCGCAGACAAGCGCAAAGGAAGCGGACTCCAGAAAAAGGGTTGCGCAAGCGTAAACGGCTCTCGAAAAAGAAGGTATGAGCCGTAGTTTTTAAAGTTCTAAAGGAAATTTTTGCACAGTTGCATCAAAATTTTTATAAACTTTAGGGAAAAGTATCGAAAATGGACCCACACCACAGAGCACGTGGACAACCCACCTCTCAGGTATGCCAGTGTCATTTCACACGCATGCATTGCGTTCGTGTTGGTTGCTTCGTTAAAATGTTAGGGTTGTCACCGCTGTGATCGTTGGGGGTTCGGGTGCTCCTCTCCTTTGCTCTGCACGGGTCAAAACAGGAACGAAAGGTATGCGATGCGAATGGAGCGCGCAGCGCGCACGTAGGGTTAGAATATGCGTTGTGCTCGCGATGCATGTGCCTAATTGAGGCATTCACACGCTTTGTCGCTTTCTCTGTGCCCCAATCCACCCTTGTTCTCTCTTCACAGGTAAGAAAAGAAAGTGCTTGTTCGTGTTCGTGTTGCCGTAGCGCTAAAACAGGGTTGCTTAAAACGCTTAGGCTTGTTTTGCGTTGTGCAGAGCACCACTCTTTCTCTTTTCTTTGCAGGAAACAAAGTCCAAAGAGCATGCATGACACACAATGCATTAATCGCTTAGGGTAGTTTATAGTTCGCCGTAGGATTGTGTAAGCGCGTAGGGTTGTTTTGCGCTCGTGTCTTCCTCGGCATTCACATGATGTGTGGTGAGTAAGGTAGGTAAGCCCAGGAGGAGCTCACCTCCTAGTTGAGTCACGCTGTGATTGGTTATGTTGGGTAAGATTAGGAGAAAGTAAGAGGAATTGGCAAATAGTGCATACCTGTGCATGCATATGACGCATTAAAGGGTAGGCCACGCAAATTGCGCACGGTACAACTCTTGTTTAGGTTACCCAGGGACTCCACCCCACGTTCTATAAGAGAACGGGTTGAGTTCTTTAAGCTTGCTTGCTTACACCTGGGTTTGAGGACAGTGTATTATAGGGCTACCTGAGAAGCGTATAATACGTGGAGGTAGTCTTGGTTCCTCGGCTGCAAACCCAGGCCATCTGCCTTTGCTTTACAGGTGGGAAGGTAAGGGCGATTGGTGCGGCGCTAAAATATGCTGCGCAGATCACACAAACAACAAACTGAAACTCAGCAAGGAGTGGCGAGTGCAGTCCGACTTCACCGCCATCCACGATGTGCAAGCATACTGCGCACTCTTTCCCTCCAAGCCCTGACAGGGAAACGCGTAGTGGCGTCCCTGTTAGGCCACAGTCGCTTAGTAGCGCTGCGTTCTGTTGCTCTTTCACAGGGGGGTCAGTAGGACCCGTGACATCTTTGACAGCAACTCCAAGTAGCGTGTGTAGGTGTTAGGGTCAGCAGGCCTGGCAGGAGTTGAGTGCAAGTGATGAGTGCTCACCCTGCCTTCGAAGGCCGGTGCTGGCGTTAGTGAGTGTAGTGTAGTGGTGTCTCCTGTCCCGCGTGCTTTTCCACGTGGGCAGGGGAGTGCCTTAGCTTTTTGCCTCTAGCAAAAATGGGCGTTTTGTATGCCCTTAGCACACTTGGCCACCCCTCCCCTCTAGTAGGTAGGGCTTTTGCCGTCTTCCCCCAAGGATAGGCGCCAGCACAGAAATTGGGCGCCATAGGAGTGGTAATAGTACCTGATTAGGACCTTCGGTCCGACGTCAGCGAAGCCCGGTCTCCGGGAGCCACGCCGGAGAGAGTAGTGAGACACACACAGACATACGTAGCACACTTAGGGGTATGGTAAACCCTGTAAGGAAGGGTAGAACCCCATGGATCTGGACCAGTCAGGGGTCCTAACTGTGGGGTTGCTTGTCCCCAAGGAGGGAAGACACACCTTGCCTCATAACACCTTGCTTGTCGTTCCCCCCCTGGTGTAGTAAGCCACCATAGTAAGAAAAAGTGCTTTTCCAATGCTTTGAGGCATACTCTAGTTGTATTAGAGATGCACTGAGCATCCATGCATTTTTATCTTAGTATTGGTCCTACCAAAATTGGTGATAACACATTTTGACCTATGGAACCAAACACCCAATTCGGATATGGAGTGGACCCCTTAATCCCCTTTCAATGTGAGGCAGATCATCTTTTCCTGAGTTGACTGAGCACTGACATAACCAAGGCAGAGCCTATGAATTTATCTATGTTTTTCCATGAATTCTTAACTATCCTAGTGGTATGCACCCTAGGGGGCTGGGCACCTCTTTTTGAGAGGTCCTGGGTTCAATTCCCGGTCAGCCTAGCTAAGTAGGAAGATCCCATGTGACATGGCAGTGACCTCATCGCCACATGCCATGCCACCTCAGCACATATGGGACCCAAAACAAAGAGTGCACATCTCCTAAGATGGCACTATGGAGAGAGAGTGACCATGGGGCAGTTTTCCAACTCTTTTCCAAAACATTTCAGCTATCTTTGTGAATATGCATTCCGATTTGTCCTGAGTTGCAGTTTCTGTGAATATCTAATCATCTTTCACTGTTTACACTGCAGCCCTTCATGCTTTGATCCTGATTCTCTTCTCCTTGCATACTTCTGGCTTGGGCTATCCTGGATTGACTTGGATTGACTGTATTTCAACAAACAAAAGCTTTTCATCTCCAAAAACAAGCAGCAGGACACCCTACAGCAACAGCAAGCAGCAGGAGAAGCAAAAACACAGTGCTGAAACCACTATAAACTTTTCTGGTAGCAGAGGCAGCCTGTCTCTGCGCACCGGCAGCAACCCCGCGCCGTACATCCAGTGCGCCGAGTACAGGCAAATATAAGCAGAAGGGTGACTGAAGATCGACACAAGGAAGGAGGACGCCGACGTGAAGACAGCGCCAGCGCCTGAGGCACGGGCAAGGCCAGCACCTGGCGCTGTACTTCGGCGGAGCCCTTACATGGGCCAGTGGATGCGGCTGAGGACTCCCTGGATGGACTCCAGACGGCCTTCGGGGCCCTGTCCGTCGAAGAAGTGGTCTCTCAGCCTGTGAAGAGGAAGAGAGAGAGCGAGAAGGATGCTGGAGACGAAGCAGACGAAGGAGAGGAGCAAGGGCAAGACCTGACGAATGTCCCTACCTTCGAAGGCGCACCAAGCGCTTCTGGCCTCCACGCATCACCCTCTCCTTTAACCACCACACTCCCAGCCGCTGCAACATCCACTTCTACAACCAACCCGCCTATGGCAGAGGGCACAGACTTTACTGGCATGCCTCCCTACCCCGCCTATGGTATGGGCCCACCTACCACTGCGCTCCATGAGGCAACTACTGCCAGTGAGCCGGTGGCTACCAGCTCTGCGCCGCGATGGTATGCGGCTGAATATCCCCATCCACTACCCGCTACTGGAACCTATGTGGATGTTCCTGGGTATGCACCTGGCTATGCAACCTTGAGTGGGTTGAGGAGAGGACCTGAATCTCTTGGTGGCAGGAGTAGAGGATCGGGAAGATCCTCCAACAGGTCCCTGACGCGGTCGGAGATCAACGAGGTGCTCCGAGGAGCCACTTCAAAAGTCGTGGGCGACCTCACTCAAGAGATCAGAGAGAAGCTGGAGCCCCTGATGATCCCGCCCCAAGCGTCACCTATCTCAGTGGGAATGTCACCCCACCGAGTACAGGCCAACCACCTGGCGGCAGGGTTGACAAATACCCTGGGGAGCCTGAGGAGTCGACCGATGCCGACTCCAGCACCTATACCGAGAAGTCCTTTCGTCCCGAGAACGGCCCAGCCGCCCTACAGCCACGTGACGAACTCTACGAGGGCCGAGCTGGACCGGCTGGGGCTGACAGCCTTGAGGGCTATGGTGGACGTGGAGCCTTATGGCTCCAGTGATCTAGGCGGAGACCCCTCCGATGATGAGCCGCCGTCGATGGATTCTTCTTCGCCCTCAGATGACGATGACCCGGAGGACCCCGAGGACTCAAGGGGGAAGAAGAAGAAGAAGAAGAAGAAGAAGACCCGACGCCCTGAGGGACGCAGGTCTCAGGATGCGAAGGCTATTGCCACCTCCAAGATAGTGGTGAACCTGCCTGAGTTCACAGGCAAGGACCTCAGCGAGTTCGCTGAGAATTTTGGCCGGTTTCTACGACTGACCGGCCAAACCCACGCTAGTGGGTGAGTGAAGTGCGATCTGCTCCTGCAGTGCTGCAAGACCAAGTACCTGGAGAAGCAGGTCAGGCAGATCGTGACTAACTCCGCCACCTTTGCCGATGTGTTGGTTGCCCTGGAGAGGCAGTACCCGACCTACGAAACCGACCTCTCCATCAGGGCCGAGATCCAGAACCTGCTTGTGCTGCCCAACAACCCCAAACCTGGCAGGGTCTCCGAGCTGTTGGCTGACCTGGATCACTGGGCTGGACGACTGACGCCCGGTTCCTACAGCAGCGACGACCTGCTGTTCTGGTTGGTGGCCAAGCTCCCTCCAGAGCTATGGGACGAGTGCCGTTCGACGGCTGAGCGCAAGGCTAGATCCCTCCGCTACGAGGATCTATGTGTGCTGCTCCTGGAGCTGGCGCTGGAGAAGGAGAGCGACCAGCACTTGAACAACTACCGTCCTGGTGGTGGAGGTTCTGGAGGCCATGGCAAAGGGTACCAAGGGTCCCGACCTGGGCAGGGGACTACCCCCAAACACGCCCACGCCCGTATCATGGAGAACGTGAAGGAGCTATTCTGGTGTGATGCCAGGGACGAGCAGGGCCACCTGCAGCACGCCCCTGACTGCGAGCAGCGAGACTGCTTCGTAGTCCAGGGGAAGCAGCAGGAGAAGAACACCGGCGCCAAAGCGAAGCTGCCGGATCATTACCGATTCACCATCACGTGTGCATTCTGCGGTAAGCGGAAGCACTACGAGGATGAGTGCTACCATAAGCAACGCCTATCGGCAAAGCTTAAGGGTGAAGATCCTGGCAAAGGCTCAGGCAAAGGTGGAGGCAAAGGCAAAGGCAACGACTCCGGCAAGGGCAAGTCGAAAGGACGTGGTCAAGGGCAAGACAAGGGTCAAGGTGGACGAGGAGGAGGCGCTAACCGCCAGCCCGACAACAAGAACAAGGACAAGAACGGAGGCAACCCCAACCCTAATCCAGGGGGGAACTCCGAGCCCTCTGGAGGGCAGTCTGGACCTACCACACGCTCACAAACGCAGGCCCAGCAAGAACAAGGAGCCAAGCGTGAGCATGAAGGTGGTGATGACGGCAACGCTAAGAAGAGGAGCCGTTTCATGAGGATGGCCCGCAAATTGCGGAACAAGGGGTTCGAGGTGACCTGTCCCGCGGAGTTCTGACGGGGACGCTCTGGTGGCACCCAAGACCTGCTGTTTTGGGTACGTATCCGACTAGGGGGACGTGAATACCTGGGGGTATTGGATACTGGCGCCACAATATCTATAGTGGCCAAGAAAATTTTACCTTGTGGGAGCCTGAAGAACACAATGACCACCGCTGCTATACGTATGGGGGATGGACATGTGGTGCACAGCTGCGGGGATTGTGAAGTGGAGCTACCTATGGGCTCCCGGACTATCGCCCATCGGTTCTATGTGATGGACACTGAGGCCTTCGACTATGTACTGGGTACTGACTTCTTCGTACAGCACTCCCAGATACAATCCCTGACGCTGCAAGCGCCCTACCTCCTCTACGTGGACCACGGCAGTGGCAGAGAGTCTGTGCCACTGGAGCAGTCGGAACATACCTCGAGTTACCTGAGACTATCGAAGGAGGAGCCCTCGAACATGATGGCGGCCTCCAAAACTGAGGACTATCAACTATTGGGGGAAGTCCTAGACCAAGGTCTGAAGGAGTTGGGTTACTCTCGAGAAGACGTGAGTGTGGAGTTGTTCGCCAGCGACAAGCAGCATGTACTGGACCTTTACTGCAGCAAGGGGAAGAACTGCAGCTACAAATTTTACTGGCCCTCTTTCGGGATGGCCTACGGGAACCCCTGGTTCAGTGAACTGGGGAAGGTGCTGACCAAGGTGGCCTTGGAACGTTCCCGTATGGTCCTGTGTTCCCCCGACTGGGGAGCCCATGGGGGCAACGAATACTGGCGAAACCTCCTGGACAGGCTGACTATCAGCTCTGTTCGTTTGCCTGATCAGGCCATCTACGTACCTCTGGGACGCAAGACGCCTATTGGGAAGCCCCGATGGGGGAGTATGCTCAGCGTGGTGGACAGAGGTCTTACCTGCATTCCCTGGGAGGACCTGGACCCGACTCTGGTCCAGGCTATACAACGGGAAAGCGATGGACTCGCCTTGGGTGACTTGAAGGATCGCCTACGACCTCAAGATGCTGTTGAGACTACACCCGGAGGAGATGAGTACGTCGTGACTGACACCAACGCCCCCAACTCTCCCTGTCATGTACCTGTTCCTGATGGAGTCTCTGAGTATGGACTATCTGTGCTACCTAGCTCTATCCACTCAGACGACGAAACTGAGCACGACGCCTTCTTCGTGCAGACCTGTGTGGAGGAAGTGGAGAACGCCGAGTACGTCGCCCCACTAAAACCCCTACTCTCCATGAGGGTGGAAGACCCCGTGGACGAGGAGCTGGACCCTCGATCCAGGCTCAGGGAGTATGTGGATTCCAAGAGGAAGTTGGTGGCGAAAAAGCTATGCTACGCGAAGCCTACCCGCAGCTCATGGCCACTGAAGCAAGGACGTATGGGAGACCTATCCCAATTGAAGGAGGACCTCGAACAGAAGATCACCACCTGGCAAAGGGAGGTAGATCTCAAGCTCATGAAGAGCGTGTGGGGCGCCCATGTGAGGACCCCAGAGGGTAGGTAGGTAGGTGCACTCGGTCGTGGAGAGGCGCCCCATGGTTCCCCCTGGCGTCGCCCCTGTGACGAACAGGAAGAGGCTCCGCGCGTGAAGAGGGGAGGCGGCTTACTTCCCGCTAGACCTGACTGTTGGCCCCCAACAAAGCGGCCCCGGGCAACGCCGGGAGGGCTGATCGCCGCCAGCGTGACATGCTTGTCTCGCCTGGAGGGTGTGCCCCCGTGCTTGCGCACGTCCCCTCCTTTGGGCGGAACCCTAGGGGTTCACCGGAGTTCCTGGCGTATCCCGTTCTCAAGGCATGCATGCACGTTCTTGGTACTAGATCACCACCTGGCAAAGGGAGGTAGATCTTAAGCTCATGAAGAGCGTGTGGGGCGCCCATGTGAGGACCCCAGAGGAGGACGACCTCTCGGAGGAATGTGTATGTGAACCCCCTCGAGCGTGCCTATGTTGCCATCGTCCACCGGAGATGGTTGAACAAGATCTTCTATATGCCTACCAAGGGCTGAAGGACACTACCACGGGCGAAGAGTCGGTGGAGGACCACCTCCCGACGTCTATTACTCAGGGGGCAAGCAACTTACACTCTGACGAGGACATGGAGGACAAGATCAAGGTATTGGACCCGCGGGTACAGAAGCTTATAAGGACCTATCTGGAGGTGTTCGGAGAACTACCCCCACCAGCCTCATGTGACAAGCTGGTACAGATGGACCTCAAGCTGAAACCCGAGTTCGTGGGTCACAAGATCCGGAGGAGACCCTATCCAGCTCCTAAAGAGCAGGCCAATGAGATTGAGCGACAGATACAAGAATGTATCGACGCTGGCCTAGTCCTGGAGTACAAGGACGGGGACTACCCCCTACACTGCAGCCCCTGTTTCCTGGTGGCTAAACCTGGGTCTACAGCCAAACGGCTGGTAGTGGACTACGGAGAGCTGAACAAGAAGACGCTGAACCACTCAGGGTCCATTCCCAATATGGAGTCTACCCTGGAGAAGATAGCCTCCTGCCGCTACAAGACCAAGATGGACAAGCGAAGCGGATTCTGGCAAGTGGACCTGACGCCCAACGCACAGGAACTACTGGCCTTCATCACCCCTCAGGGGAGGGTGTTCAAGTGGAAGGTCAGGTAGGTAGGTAGGTGCACTCGGTCGTGGAGAGGCGCCTCATGGTTCCCCCTGGCGTCGCCCCTGTGACGAACAGGAAGAGGCTCCGCGCGTGAAGAGGGGAGGCGGCTTACTTCCCGCTAGACCTGACTGTTGGCCCCCAACAAAGCGGCCCCGGGCAACGCCGGGAGGGCTGATCGCCGCCAGCGTGACATGCTTGTCTCGCCGGGAGGGTGCGCCCCCGTGCTTGCGCACGTCCCCTCCTTTGGGCGGAACCCTAAGGGTTCACCGGAGTTCCTGGCGTATCCCGTTCCCAAGGCATGCATGCACGTTCTTGGTACCAGGGTTCCGAGGTGCTTGGGTGTCGCACGCTCCGCCTCGAGTCCCAAAGCAGCGCAGGCCTTAGGATGCAGCCTTACCCGGTCTCCGGATCTCGTTTGGCCGGGTCACCTGCATGGCTCGGGCTGCCTCAGTGCCCGGGCTGTGGGCACTGGGTTTCCTACTGTTGTGCGGCGTTTGTGTTTGGGTCCGGTTGGCGGTTGGGTGTGGGTTTTGTTAACCTCGCCAGTCCTGGCTGGGGTCTTGGGTGGGTGTGTTTGGGCACGGTTTGTGGCGTTGTCCCTCTAGTGTCGGCTGTTTGTGGTGTTCGTGGTTGGGCTTCGGTTTCGGCCTGCTTTTGGGACGTGTGTGGTTTCGTGGGCGCCCCGCTTGCCCCCCGCCGTTTCCGGTTCCGGCGTGCGGTGTGGGCGTGTGTGTTGGGCCCGGGTCTCGGCTGTGCCCAGCCCTTCTTGGCTGGGTTGTCGGGGTGTGTTTTTTGCGCTTTTGTTTTTTCTTTTGTTTTTCTTTTTTTTTTTTCCGGGCTTTGTGGTCCCTGTCCCTCCATCCCCTTTCTTTCGGGCTGGGCTGGTGGTTCTCCTTTTTTTTTTTTTCCGTTTCGGTGTCCCTTTTCCCCGTGGGCCGCTGTTACTGGCTTGGTGCTGCCGGTTTTGGGTGGGTGGTCCCCCTGTGCCTCTGTGGGGGTCCTGTCTTCGGTGCCTTCTTGGGGGGGGTTTGGCCGCCTGTGGTGGTGTTGGCGGGCGGTTTGGCGGCTGTGGGCTGTTTTCGTGCCTTTTCCCCCTCCCCCCTCCTTTTTTTTTGGGGGGGGGGGGGGGCTTGCCTGTTCCTCCCTCTGCCTTCCCTGGGCTGGCGCACGCACTGGCCTGCATTCAGTGTTGTCTTCCGGGCTGTTGTCTTCAGTTGCGTTCTGTGTGGCCGCGTTCCGGCCCCATGGGTCGGGTGGGCTATGTACACGGTGGGCTCGGCGCCCCTTCTTGCCGGGTTCGGTCCTGGCTCTGCCGGCTGGGCGGCTGCGCCAGGCGGGTGCTTGTGGTTTTGGGTTAGGGGGCTGGGGTTGTTCGTGTCCTTTCCCCTCTGCGGTGCCGGCTGTATTCTTGTGGGTGGTCCGCCACCGTTGTCGCCTGGCGCGCTGTGGCCCCGTGTGTGGCCTGCGGTGCTGGTGTGTGGCGTGCTGGCGCGGCGCCTTCCAGGGTGTGCGGTGGCTGGCTTCGGTTAGTCCCTCAGGTTAGGGTCAGTTGTGTCGTGCTGTGCCGCTCTGTGCCGCGTGGCGTCGCGTCGTGCTGTGGTGCGTTGCACTGTGGCGCGCTGTGGTGCGGTGTGCCGTGGTCTCGCGTGGTGCTGCGGTGGGTCAGTGGAGGTCAGTCTGGCCTGTGTCGTGGTGCGGAGTGCGGGCCGGAGTGTGGCCGGCTGGTGGTTGGGGGGTGCGGTTAGGTTTGGGTGGCTCGCTGGGTCCGTGCTGTGGGGGCTTGGGCGTGCCGCTCGGGCTGGTGGGTCGGGTAGGTCTTCGGGAAATTCTGCTGAATGATCAAGGTGTCCTTGGGGCGTGCACACTGACTCTCACCCATGGACTCAATCTTCACCGGGCCTCGCAGACAGGCAGGCGTACTCGGGGTGTAGGAAAGGCGTTCCTTCTCCAAGGCAGACAAACAGAAATCAGGAGGCGGACGGTGGAGGTGGCTTCCGAACGCTGTTTGAGTGGCAAAAGGCTTGCACTGCAGCTCGGCTGCGCTGGCAGGGACATGAGGGTCCGGGTCGGTGCCGCCGGCAGGCATGAGCTCATACTTCAGGGTCAGGGGGATGTCCATATCTCCGGTGCTGAACTGCAGGGGTCCGGGGCACCGGTAGTAATCTTGGCACTTCCAGTCTTCACCGCGCTCGGAGAAGGCCTTGAAGGGGGCACCGTCCAGCAGCACCAAGGCCTTCGCGATCACAGCCTTGCACTTCCCCTTGCGGCGCTCGAAATTCATCATGGACGGGATCGGCGTGCCGCCGCAGTGCCATTCCTCCACTGGACGCAACAGGTTGGTGACGGACGCTCTCACGGACGTGAGACCAGCTGAGATCAAGCCCCCGGCCGTCAATCCAAGTGCATAGCAATACTCTGCGTCGAACCGCGACGGTAACGCAGCCCGGCCCTCATAGCCAAAAGCGTGGTCGCGTGACGGTCCGTGGGGTTGCCCTCCCTGGGGGCCTGTGCCTTGGTCCCGTGTCCTCTGGGGGTTTCGGTCCCTAGTCGTGGGTGCCGCGGCCGTGCCTTCGTCCTCTTCCGGTGCCTGTGAGGTGGCCTTTGTGGTGCCCGGGGTCCGTCGCCTGGCGGTGAGGGCGTGGTGGTGCGCCGTGCGGCGGCGTTCCCTGCGGCTTCCTCTGTGGGTGTGGCCCGTTCTCCCCGTGTAGGTGTGCCCTCCGTTCTCCGTGTGGTTTCCGGTGGCCGGTGGGCGTGCGCTGGTGTGATCCGCATGGCGTCCGATGTTTGCTTCGGTGGTGTGTGTTGGGCTGTTTGGTGGGGCTGGGGCGGCGCTGGTCCCCCCGTCGTGGTGTGCCCTTTCAGGGTGTGGGTCGTGGTGCCTGCCGTGGTGCCCTTTTCCTCCGTGTCTTGGTCCCCGTTCCCGCCCCTTCCTGGTTCTTGGGTGGTTTCCTGCCCCCATGTGGTGTCGCTTCCGGCGTCCTGTCCCTGCGTGTGCCTGCCCTCACTTGGGGCCCTTCCGTGCCCTCTTGCCTGAGTGCTCCTTGGTGCCCCTTGCCCTTCCCTTGCCCTTGTCCTGCCCCTTCCTGGTGTGGTGGTGGCGGGAGGGGCGGGGTGGGGAGGGGGCGCCGGCGGCCCAGGCCT
The DNA here is from genome assembly GCA_964036045.1 of Eutreptiella sp. 'Long Island Sound 2002'. Lineage (NCBI taxonomy): Eukaryota > Euglenozoa > Euglenophyceae > Eutreptiales > Eutreptiaceae > Eutreptiella > Eutreptiella sp. 'Long Island Sound 2002'. Next base: position 168,242,132 of record OZ038378.1, read on the forward strand.
GGGGGTGGGTGGCCTGGAGCCACTGGCGGAGGGCTTGGGGGTTGTAGGGGGGGCGGAGGCCCTGGACCGCATCGCGGAGGAGGGCCTCCCATGCCGCTTGCGGCATGATGGCCTCCGGGGCGGCCTCGTTGGGGTTTGCGGGGGTGCGGGTGCGCACCTCCTCGAAGGTATGCACCATGTGCACCCCTTCGTGCCTTCACGCTCCTCCGGCCCACTTCACCCAGCGGCGGAGCTCCTGCAGAGCGGGAGGAGACCACCAGGCGAGGTGGGCGGGGGCCCGGGGGGGGGAGGGGTCCGTGCCCGTGGTCGTGGTGCCGCGGGGGGAGGACGTGGACCTGCGGTGGTGGCGGGGGTGGCGGTGCCTGGGGGAGCGGCAGCGGCGGCGGCGGGGGCTGGGGGTGGAGGACGGGTACGGGCGGAGGGGGGAGCGGGAGGGGGAGGTGGACATGGGGCGGCGGTGGCGCACTCGGTGGCGTCCGGGGGAGCGGGAGTGGTGGTGGCGGGGGCTGGGGGTGGTGGATGGGTACGGGTGGCGGGGGGAACGGGGAGCCCGGCGGGGCATTTTGGGGGGAGGGGGAGGTGGACGTGGGGCGGCAGTGGCGTGCCTGGCTGCGTCGGGGGGAGCGGGAGTGGTGGTGGCGGGGGCTGGGGGTGGGGGTCTTGTTTGGCCGGTGGGGGGAGGGGGAGGGGGACATGGGGCGGCGGTGGCGCTCGTGGTGGTGCCCGGGGGAGGGGGAGCGACGGGAGCGGGGTCCCGGGGGGTCGTGGTGGCACCTGGGGGAGCGGGAGCGGCGCGAGTGGGTGGTTGAGGCGCGGTGGGAGTGTGGGCGCCGTGGGCGAGTGTGCCGTGCGGGGGGGGAGCGGGAGCGCCGCCGTTTGCGGGACCGGGCCTCATCGCTCGAGTCGGGCCAGTCCGGAGGCGTCCGCGGCCCCTGGGGGGCCTCGCGCGGTGCCGCCTGGTACTGGGGGGGGGGGGGGGGAGGTCCCCCGTCGTCCATGGACCCGCCACGTAGGGGTGTGGTGGCGGCAGTGGCTGGTGGTATGGGTCGAGTGGCTGTCCTTGGCGGGGTTGGGCCCGGGGGGCCCCTTCGGCCATCAGATGTCGGCCGGGGGGGTACGGATACGGTTCCTGGTACGGGGGTGGTGGCTGGTACGGGGGGGGCGGCTCCTGGCGGTAGGTGGGGTATGCGGATGGAGCGCTCGGTGGCTGCCATCCCGTCCGCTGGTGCTGTTCGTGCACGGGCGGTTGTGGCCCGGTGGGGTAGGGCGGTGGGCAGTGGTAGTGGTGGGGGTGGTGTTGGCAGTGGTGGTGGTGGGGCCGCTGGTGGTGGTGGTGTGGGTAGTGGTGGGGTTGGTGTTGCGGGTATGGCCCATGGACCCCTTGTGGGTTTTCCGGTCCCCCTTGTGGGGGTGGGGGGTTGGGCATCGTGGGCAGTCCCCGGGGCTGCACTATGTGGTGGGCATGGGGGAAGGGTTGGGGGCCGGGCTTGACGGTGACGGTGGTCGAGGGGTCCCACGTCCCTGGGTCGGTTTGGCCGGCGGTGGTGGTGGTTTTTGGGGGATGGATGACGGGGCGCTTGGTGACGGGGATGCGGACGAGGGCTTGGACGGGGTCGTGCTGGGTGGCCGTCTCTGCGGTGGTGGTGGGTGCCGGCGGGAGGGGGGCGCGGGTTGCGCTGGGTGGGGGGTCCTGGCTTGGGCGAGGGCCCGGGCGGGGGTGGTGTCGGGTGGGTTTGTGTCGTTGCGTCTGCGGTGTTGTGTGTGCTCGCGTGGGCGCCGGCTTGGGTTTGGGGTCGGGTTTGGGGTTGGGGTCCGGTTTGGGTTTGGGGTCGGGTTTGGGGTTGGGGTCCGGTTCCAGGTTGAGGAGTACCTCTGTCCGGAGGTGTGAGGGCGCCGATGTCGGGTCGGGGGTCGTCCCGGTGGGTTGCCGGGGTGCCTGAGTCGCCTGTGTGGGGGTTGGGGAGTCGGTGCGTGCGGCCGCGGCTTTGGCTTTCGCCGTGGCCTTGAGGATGAGTTTGGCGGGGAGGGGGGGGTCGGAGGATGAGGTGGAGGAGGTGGACGAGGCTGAGGATGAGGAGGAGGTGGTGGACGCGGGTTTGGCTGTGATGCGGGCGGGCTTGTGGGCGGCGGCTTCTGCTGCGGCCACGGCGGGGAGGATGGAGAGCATGTCCTCGGGCTGTAGGTTGGGGGCGGGCGGCTGGGGGGGCCCGGTCGTGACCTGGCGGCCCGGCGGGCCGATCTGGTCGGCAGCGGCGGGGGAGGGAGGCGCGGGGCTGTGGCCTTCTCCTTCTGGGCTCGGCTGGGCCCGGGTCCTGCAATGTGCGAGGTCGTGTGCGTTGGTGTCCGCGGGGGGGAACAGTTCGCGTGGGCTGCATTCAGGGGCCGGGGGGGGTGGGCCTGGGTCCTCTGGGGTGTGTGTGGGGGGCGTGGGCGGGCCACTGGGTGGGGTGGGCGTGCCGCGGGGCGCGGGGCTCCCCTCGGCGGGTGTGTGTGGGTTGTCGAGTGTGGGGGGCGGTGAAGGGTGTCCGGCGGGTGGGTGTGTGGCGGGCGCGTGCTGGTGTTCGGGCGGGTGGGGGAGGCCCGTGTCGCGGGGCCCGGGGGTGCGCGCAATGGTGGGCGTGTGTGGGTCTCCGGTTGAGCAGCGAGAGGGGGGGGGCATGGGCGGGGATTGTGCGGCGGGGTGTGCTGTGTCGGTGTATGTGTCCGCTTGCCGCGCGCTTGCGTGGGCAGTTGTAGGCCGGGTGGTTTGGAGGAGAAGCTTGCCGTCTTCTGCTGCCGCGGCAAGGATTTCGCAGACGAGCTTTCGTATCTGGTGGACCTCTTGGTCAGTGGTGGGAAGGGGGCATGCTAGCTTTGGGCTAAGACCTGCGCGGTTGAGGACCCTGTGGATGGCGCGGTACCCGCAGGTGAGGGACTGCTGCGGTCTGGGGGGGGGGTTTGGTCGTGTGTCCGGGCCTGCTTCGACTTGTGTGTGGGCGGTGGGGATGGCCCAAACCCAGGGCACGGTCCCCGTGGGTGGCCAGCGGCGCTGGATCCAGTGGGTTAGGCAGAGCATGGCCAATCCCAGGTGGTAGGCCGCCTTCCCTGAGGTGATTTGGGCCAGGGCGCGGGCTGGGGGCGTGTCCCCTGGCTGGAGGACACCCCTGAGGATCCTGTGCTGGGTGGTGGGGTCCCCCACTGCCCCTGGTGGGGCGGTCTCCGGGACGTACATGGTGTCTGTCCGCTGGATGATCCATTGCGGGCCGGGGGACGTAGCCGTAGCGGCTATCACGTAGTAGTGGCCGCGCTCGAGGACTGTAACCCAGACCTCCGGCGGGGGGTGGTCACTGTCTGTAGGTGGGGGGGGGAGGTCGTCGTCCGGGGTGCGGAGGCCGGCGGCGCGGAGGGCGGTGTCGCGGTTGGGCGCGGTGGCCTGTTCCCACTGCTCCGGCTGGTTCGGGTCCGCTGGGTGGTCCGTCTCCGCTGGGGCCCGTCGTAGGCGTACGGTCCCTTGACGCGTGACGTTGATGCCGGTGTCGTGCGTCAGGGCCTGGCCCCACTCGATGGGGGGGATCCAGATGTGCTGGCCCCGGGTGTGTTTGCGGGCTCGCCAGAGCACGAGGTCTACGATGGTCTCGTGGAGGCCGCTGCCTGGGGTGGTCAGGTCCCAGAGGGCTTTGACGGTGAGCTTGGTCCAGTCCTCTTGTAGGCGGTACCAGCGAAGGGGGGTGGTCGGGGCCCTGTCTTGGAGGGTTGCTCGGAGGAGGTCGGGGTCGCGGATGGTGGCCGGTGTGAGGGAGGGGTGCCCCGGGTCCGGGGGGGGTGGGCTGGATGGGCTGCCGGGGTCTTGTGCGTCTACGTCGATGGATGGTTGGCCCTGGTTGGGCTCCGCCGGACTGGGCGGTGCCGGGTGGCTTCTTGGGTGTGAGACGGGTCTCGGGGCGCTGTGGTGGTGCCTTGGAGACCTGTGGATGGAGACGGGGGGCGCGTGCGGGGCGCGGAGCGGGTTAGTGGACGTCTGGGTCATGCACGGCATGGTAATGGATGAGACGCTGCATGTGTTCCCTGGCGGTGGGGTCGGTGAGTTGCTCCGCGTATGTTAGCAGGAGGTGTTTGCGGTGTACCATTTGGGCCGCTGCTCTGCGGACTGCTTCTAGCTGGAGGTGTGCTGCTGCCTCCATGGGGCTTTCCGTGTGTTTGGTGAGGTGTCGGTGCAGGGCCTGTGTCACTGCCCCTCTCATGGTGGCTTCTTTGATCAGGGGGTCCCGGAAGAGGTGTTCGGTGGCCTGGTGTGCGTGGCTGTGGGTTGGCCATCCTTCGTGTTGTCGCAGGGTTTCCGCCGGGGACCAGCCCACTAGGGTGTCCCTGTCTGTATGGAGGGGGCATTTCTTGAAGTGTTCCCAGTCCTCCGGGGTGGTGTGGTCGCATGGGCAACCGGTGTGTTCGTCGGGGACGTGGATGTGCTTGCGGGCGAGCCATCTGGCGACCCTGGTGAGGAATGGCAGTTGCTCCCTGAGGAGCTGGATGCGTCGTTTTTGGAGGTGGGCTGGGACGTTTGCTGGGCGGAGCGCTGAGTGGTAGAGGGGGACTTGCAGTCTGTCCTGGAGCTCCTGGATGTGCGCCCGGCTGTCTGCGTCGCCGAGCACGCGGGCGAGATGTTGGATGGGGTTGGGGTAGTGGTATGGTCTGTGGTGGGAGGAATAGGGGGCGTCCTCTGGTACCCAGTCCGGGGTCTGATGGGGCTCGGGTACAGGGGGCACGTGTTGGAGGTGTGTGTGGTTGCGGCCGAGGTCAGGGATCTGGAGGGCTGGTAGGTGTGTTTTGCGCTGGTGTACTGCCTGGTTGTCGACCTTACCATTTCCGTATTGGTGTCTGTGGGACTCTTGTTTCACGATGTGGAGTTGGACGTAGGGCGGAAGGCTGCGTAGGGCTTTCCAGAGTAGCAGTGCCTGGGTGCCGAGGCTCGTCGCGGTTGCTTTGTGAAGTGGTTGCCTTGCTATGCGGAGGAGCAGGTGTGTGTCGACAGTGGCGTCTACCACGAACCAGACCCGGACGATGTGCGGGGAGTGGGCGGGTAGGTGGGCCGCGACCTCGGTGATGGCGTCGGCCATGGCCCCTAGCTCCCCGTGGGAAGAGGCCCCATAGGTGGTGTGGCCCGTGTGGTGGTCCATGTGGTAGTGTCCCCCGGTGTGGGTTAGCTGCAGGGTGGCCCCCCCGGTGATGGGCGTGAGGGCGGATTCGCCTGAGGCGTCGGTGAAGAAGAGCCGGTCCGCCGGTGATGGTTGTGGGAGGCGGCATGGGTTCATGGGCAGGTAGGCGTATATGGCAGGGCCCGTGGCAAGTGGAAGGTCATGCCGTTTGGCGTGGCTAACGCACCCGCTCTATTCCAAGAGCTGATGAACAAGATCTTGTCCATCCTACGAAGGAGACCTAAGGTGCAGGAGCTCATATCCCGTGGTGCCCAGATGGAGGCTCACATCGACGATGTATGCCTCGGGACCAATACCCAGGAGGATCACCTAATCCTCTTGGGTGAGTTCTTTGCGGTCTGCCAGGAGAACCACACACGACTCAAGCTGGAGAAGTGTGAGTTCATGCAGGAGACCATGCAGTGCCTGGGGTTTGACGTTGGCTATGGGTGGTGGACCCCAGCGGCCTCTAAGGCCAAACCCCTGATGGATGCCAAGGTACGACACGAAGACCCCAAGAAAGGACTTCATGATGTACGCAGTTTCATTGGGGCGTGCAACTTCTATCGCCGCCATATCAAAAACTTCACCTACACCAGCGCCGTTCTGACGGACTTGATCAAGAAGAGTACTACTTGGCCCTGGGGCCCACAAGAGCAACAAGCGTTTGACGAGCTCAAAGACAAGATAGCCAACGCTAAATGCTTGGGCGTGCCTAGAGCACAAGGGGAGATTATCCTGGTGACCGACGCCAGCAATGTGGGCGGTGGTGGAACGTTGTTCCAATGGCAAGCACTAGAGAAGGAAGAGTTCGACTCAACCATTTCCCAATGGGGGACGGAAGGTCTCAACCGAGATGGAACCCTCAAGCACAGCTACCCTGACGACAAGTGGGTCCTAGTACCTCTGGGCCACTGGAACTGGAAGTGGAACCAGGCCAGGGGGAACTACTCCACCCATGAGCAGGAATTGCTCGCGGGTATGCTGGTGCTATCCTCACAAGCACGACTGTTGGGGAGTAACCCTGTGGTCTGGCTGTGCGACCAAGAACCGGTCCGCAGTTTCCAGAAGGGTCCCCCACCTGAAAAGGCCAAGCTACGGCGCTGGTGGACCTACCTCAGTCAACTACGGCTGACGGTACACCATATCCAGGGAGTGAAGAACGAATGTGCCGACTACATCAGCCGCAACAACTTCGACGCCCTGATTGGTGCCCGGTCAGAAGCGCTGGCTAAGGAGGCGTTCATGCGGCAGTCACACGCACGCACTTCAGATTGTCGCATAGTGCTGCGCATTACGTAATGTAGATAAATGAAAGACGCTCAGATATTGTGTGTTTGTATGTTACAATTATCGAGATATCATGATTGTTGTATTATCATGTTATTCAGGGACTATGAAAGGTCTTAGGACAAAATCAGAACTGCGTCCCTGATTTGAAGGATTGGTGTTGTGCTCTGGCCTGCTACAATTTTGTCCTAACTGGGAAAATTTTCGGACATCGTTGAGATTGAGGTTGCGAAGAATTGTGGCCGCTGTGGAGAAGTTTAAAGCAGCAGAGCAGGACGCAGAGATCTGCATTTACGACCGAAGTTCGGGAACAAAATTTTTCCCCCTTTCACCGAATATATGCACAGGGCAGTGCTGCAACCCGCCGAAGAGGACAAGTTCAGGAACGTTCTGCGCGGCCTGTGCTTCGCTCCGGGTTAACGTTCAAGAAGCAGCAGTCACGGCAGAATGCTCGACGGTGAACACCAGCGAAAGCTTCGCAACGTGCTGCAGGAGTTGGGGACAGAAGAGTCTTGGTATGCAACTTCCGTTCGTGAACGTGAATATCATGAAGGGGCCTTTCTGAGGATGTGTCAGGCTGTAGCGCTAAGCGACGCGTATGATCCAGCGCTGGATTTGGGTTTGCCGCCAGTGTTGGGTGGGCCAAGAACGTCAAGGCCCTGGGAAGAAAAGAGCTGCAGCGTTCGAGGACTTCGTGTGTTACGAGCGCTGGGTTGCGCTCAGACAACAGCGCTGACGAACGACGCTGGGTGCAGCGCTGACGAAAGAGTTCAGCGTCAGCACGAAGATGACAGCAAAAACCAGGCGGCGTCCACGAGAGGGTGCCCAAGTCGTCCCGAAGGTTTTGAAGTTTGCGCAAACGCAGGCCGGCGCGCACGAAGCGACGCCGCTGGGGTCCACGAGTGGCGCCACGGAAGAGAGGCCGACGCGAGAGTCCACGAGTACCAGTGGGACAACACAACCGCAAACACGAGGACTTCGAATCCGAGGACGACGACGAAAGGAAAAGGCGTCGACTTGAAGGTGATATAACAAAATTTTCTAAAGGTTCTCCGTTGAATTTCTGGCATGTATGCACGGGAGTGCGCTCCTAGCGTTCGAGTGCTTGCGCTCACGCGTGTGTATGCACATCGACGGTGTTTGAGTGCGTGCGCTCTGCTGTGTGTGTGTGTACCAGTGTATTGAGGATCTTGGAAGTGGAGTTGTGACTGATCCATTAGATCAGGTGCGTGGGTCTCACTGAAACAGTAGTGAACGGCACACACAGCGCAAGGGTTGCGCCAGGGTGTGTGTTTGTGTTCTGCATGGCAATGTGCCAGTACGGGTTTGCAGCACACCAGCACTGCATTGTGTAATGTATCGGTGACCAAATAAAGAGGGTGGGCCACCCAAAGAATGGGCAGGGCCCTAATAAAGGTTACACCAGCTTGCTTCCTCCTCCTTGCCTATTTTTCAGGTTCATCCAAGAATCACAAGAGTTCAACAAGTCAACAAAGTCAAAATGACGTTGCCATGGTATGCCACCATTTTCTTTGGGTTCCACGCCTTTTTACATTTGAGGCCAACCATTGTGACTTCTGCTCAGGAGTCCAATCAGCATCAATAAAGACAAATGAAGGATCCAGAGAACGAATCTCAGAAGTAATCTAACTAATATATGACTTCAGTGAATGGGCTTTGTATATTAGCATTAATGTCTGTTTGTTTGAAGACATTGCGTTGTGATGCACAGAGATTTGCATTTGTATGTGCAAGCACTTGCCTGGAGCCCCACTGAATTTTGTAAAATAGACTTCTGAGATTTTTCAGCATCGGATCCCCAGCACCAAAGACACCCATTACAAGAAAACAGTGGAACTGGTGGTATACAAACATGCAACATGAAGAAAAAAAAAAAAATTTGCATGAAAAGACAATATCAGTTTTGTTTTGGGTATCAAAGCTTTTGGGTGTGACTGCCACTCTTTTATATAACAAACAAATTGTGGCTCAGCCCAATGGTACAAGGGTATCATTGAGCTTGGGAGGGGAGTGCGGCAGTCACACGCGCGCACTTCAGATTGTCGCATAGTGCTGCGCATTACGTAATGTAGATAAATGAAAGACGCTCAGATATTGTGTGTTTGTATGTTACAATTATCGAGATATCATGATTGTTGTATTATCATGTTATTCAGGGACTATGAAAGGTCTTAGGACAAAATCAGAACTGCGTCCCTGATTTGAAGGATTGGTGTTGTGCTCTGGCCTGCTACAGTTCAGCTGTATGGACGTCCACTTGGACCTCAACATGACGATGATACGCCCCCTGGATGGACTCCAACAATCGGAGTACCTGAAGGAGTTTGGAGATTTCCTCCAGGGCTTGAAGAACGCCTTGAACCCCTCCTGGTCAACCAAGACCAGTGGAAGAGGGACAAGAGCTACCTATGGCACGAGGACCGTATTGTGGTGCCTAGTGACCGAGTCCCAGCGCTGCTCAAGTGGACCCATGAGTCCAGTGGTCATGTGGGTGCTGACCGCACCCTGAGGCTGTTCAAGCAGTGGTTCCACACTACGTGGACTGACGACCAACTGCGGAAGACCCTCCAGCCTATCGTGGACAAGTGCCCGTGCAGGTCCTGTAAACCAGGGGATATCAGGGACAGAGGTCTCTACTCGACCCTGCCCATCCCTCACTGTGCTAACAGTGTTCTATACGTGGACTACACGGAGATGCCGAAGTTCGGGGGCTATGACTTCGCCCTCGTGGTAACCTGTGGGTTGACCAGGTTTACCAGGGTGTTCCCATGTACCAAGCACATTACCGGGGAGGAGACTATCAAGATACTCCTGGAGGAGTGGTTCTTTGTCTATGGGGCGCCCAAGGAGATCAACTCCGATGAGGACGTACGTGTACGCTCAGATACCGGCTGATACAAGAGGGTCCTGAGATCCCTCAATGTCCAGGTGTCTACGGGGATTCCCTACTCTCACACGAGCAACCCCCTATGTGAGCGACAGATCCGTGTCCTGAAGGAGAATGTACAGATATGGTGCAAAACTGAACGCACCAGAGACTGGGTGAGACTACTCCCCGTCATATCCTTGATGATGAACTCCCAAGAGAGTTCAGCTACTGGCTACTCGCCCCATGAGCTATTCCTAGGGCGCCCGGCATGGTTCCTACATGCCCCCTATCCAGAGGACACCCATTCTTCTGTGGGTGAATGGGTCCAAGAACAACAAGCGAAGGTGGACAAGGCCAAGGCTATGCTCCAGAGAGTGAGGGAGCGTCAGTGGAACAAGAAGAACAAGCACCGAGTACCGGCCACCTACCAAGAGGGGGACTGGGTGCTGGTGCACCACAGTCGACTACCCGCCTGGCCACGCTCTACCAGCGATGACCCATACTTCGGGCCGTAGAAGATTCTATCAGTGGATGGACACCGTATCACCGTGCGGTGTTCTCCCCGTCTAGGGGGGACCCTGGTGTGCGCTGCTCAACACCTGAAGCGCTACTATGATCCTGAAGACCTCTGTGGGGAGGAGTGGGAGCTGAACGACGAGGAAATCGCCGCTCTGGACCTACAAGGGGCTGCCAGCCCTATGGAATTCGAAGGTGAACTCCCCGACATGAACGCCGAGGAGATGGCTAAGGAGGGCTTCTACCTGGTGAAGTCTGTCCTACGCCACCGCTATCGCCAGGGTTGGCGCTTCCTCACCCTCTGGAAAGTGTTTGGAGTCAAAGAGGCCACCTGGGAGCCTTTCTCTGCATTTGTTCTACCTGAGGGACGCCTAAACTCAGTTCTGGTTGACTACTTGTCCCAGAACAACCTTGGTGAGTTGCTGAGGCTCGCTGAGACGCTTGCCTCCAAGACTAAAGCTAGGGACTGAACCTTACCCTTACCTGCCAAAGCGTATGTGTGAGTGTGCTATTCCTAAGGTCCTGAGAGCAAGCCGCAGAAGTGGTGTCCTAATTATACCCAAGTCTGCACGCTTGCTAAACCTGGAGGGTTGGCTTATTGATGCCACGGGGTACGCCCCAGGTCTCCCCTCCCCTAAGCGCCCAATTTCTGTGCTGGCGCAAAACCTTTGGGGAATACCCAGCGTACTAATCCAGGTATTGTTTTCCCTACCTATCTGTCTACTACAGGGAGGGGTGGCCAAAAGCTATGAAGGCTTGAAAACGCCGTTTTGCTACATGGCCAAAACACTGACCTAACCACTGCCACAGCCCACCAACCCTGCTAAAATTGCAGGAAACGGGTGGGACAGTGACACACGCACTACAGGTCCTACACACCCTACAGTGGCACCATCCTGGTGGGCGAGCACTGGGGCAACTGGCTGAAGCCCCCACTCAGGACTACCACTCCTACACGCACACTCTACTGGGCGTTGCGAAGGCAAAGGTCTCATGGGTCCTAGCGACCCTCCTGTGAAATGACAAGAGAACACAGCGCTGCTAAGCAACTGTGGCCTAACAGGGGACGCCACAACGCGTTTCCCCTGCTAGGGCTTGGAGGGAAGGAGTGCTCTTGCGTGCACGGCGCAGATGTCGATGGAGTCGGACTCCTTGCTCTGCCACAGGCAGAGGGGAGTTACTTGTTTGTGTGATCTGCGCCCTTGTTTAGCAGGGCATGAAAAAAATGGTATGCTGCTGCACCAATCACCCTACTTGCCCACCTGTAAAGCAAAGGCAAATGAAGAGGCGTTTGCGGCGGAGGAACCAAGCCACACTCCCCGTATTATACGGTTCTCAGTGTGACCTATAATACACTGTCCGCAAACACGCTGAAGATTCAGCTACCTCTGTCAAGCAAGCAAGCGTTAAGGGACTCCTCAGGTTCTCTTAAAGAACGTACCGAGGAGCCCCTGGGTAGCCTAAACAAGGTTTACCGTGCGCACTTCGCGTGGCCTACCCTTTAATGCGTGTGTGCATGCGGGAGTATGCACGACAGTTTTGGGCAAACCTGCCCATCTGTACCACAATCACGAACTCCACCAGGGGGTGGCCCCGCCTGGGCTTACTCACCTTACCTACCGCTGGAGAGAGAGAGCAAGTGAGGGGCGCACGCGAAGAACGTTGCTATGCACTTGTGTGTATGTCTAATCACCCTGATCTGACCTCTAATCATCTGCAATCTTTCTAATCAATCCCTCTATCGCGTCCTATCGTTGTTAGCGCTGCTACAAGACTCGTTCACGGAGACACGAGACGAGCAATGTGTATGCGGCATACGAGACGAGCATACCTGTAGTTTATACCTGATTCATTGAAGTCTTTTTCGTTGATATCCGAATTCTTGAATTTTTGAAGCTTCTATTAGTGTGGGTGGAATCTGTATGTTTATTTATTAATGTGTGTCTCGTCATTTTCAAGACTACGTGAGACATACGTTTATAATTCCATTATTTCTCCATTTTCCGGCGCTTCGCTAGGAGCCGCTCCTGCGCGCCGCCTTTTTATGCGTATGAATTTCTGGATTTAAAAAATCCAGAGATGACTATAATTTCTATAAAAATGTGCTTCTGATGCACAATTGGATTCTGCTCAGGTGTGTTGTTTCAGAAAAATTCTAGGCCGTCATTTGACGGATTTTGATGTCGTCGCTTCGTTTTTGCGTGGATTCGTCCATAATTCTCCCATTCCTGCCTCTGCAGATACCCACGCGCAGCTTCGCTGAGTAGGCCGTGTTCGGGCCGAAACGCAGGTGCCTGGAGAGACTGAGCAGAACCAAGACCCCACCAAGGGGCAAATTAATTTCTTTCACGACTCCCTTCGCCCTAAGACAGGTCACAGGTCGCCAGCAGGTTTACGAGAACCCATGCGAGTGTGTATATTGTGTCTTGCGTTGGGGTTGTGTCGACGCTGCGTCTTGGAGGGAGGGATGCATATGCACATGTTTTGGCATGCTCCCATACTAACCCAACCAAGCCACAGGAGCCCCGGCAGCGCCATGAGCGCTGAGTCTTCTGTAGGAAATGTTACAAACAGAGCAGCAAAAGAGCGCCAGCCATGGTGAGCGCCCATTTTCTGTGTGAGGGAAACTATAGGTATTTTAAAGTAGATGTGGAAACCAAGGAAAGGCCAAGAAAAATTCCCTTTTTCCTAAAATGCGACAGTGGTGGCCACCACAGCACAAGGGGGGAGTAAGAAAAAGTGCTTTTCCAATGCTTTGAGGCATACTCTAGTTGTATTAGAGATGCACTGAGCATCCATGCATTTTTATCTTAGTATTGGTCCTACCAAAAGTGGTGATAACACATTTTGACCTATGGAACCAAACACCCAATCAGGATATGGAGTGGACCCCTGAATCCCCTTTCAATGTGAGGCAGATCATCTTTTCCTGAGTTGACTGAGCACTGACATAACCAAGGCAGAGCCTATGAATTTATCTATGTTTTTCCATGAATTCTTAGCTATCCTAGTGGTATGCACCCTAGGGGGCTGGGCACCTCTTTTTGAGAGGTCCTGGGTTCAATTCCCGGTCAGCCTAGCTAAGTAGGAAGATCCCATGTGACATGGCAGTGACCTCATCGCCACATGCCATGCCACCTCAGCACATATGGGACCCAAAACAAAGAGTGCACATCTCCTAAGATGGCACTATGGAGAGAGAGTGACCATGGGGCAGTTTTCCAACTCTTTTCCAAAACATTTCAGCTATCTTTGTGAATATGCATTCCGATTTGTCCTGAGTTGCAGTTTCTGTGAATATCTAATCATCTTTCACTGTTTACACTGCAGCCCTTCATGCTTTGATCCTGATTCTCTTCTCCTTGCATACTTCTGGCTTGGGCTATCCTGGATTGACTTGGATTGACTGTATTTCAACAAACAAAAGCTTTTCATCTCCAAAAACAAGCAGCAGGACACCCTACAGCAACAGCAAGCAGCAGGAGAAGCAAAAACACAGTGCTGAAACCACTATAAACTTTTCTACCGTTCTTCGTTGGCTCCCCAAGGTCATTACATCAGGGCAGTCCCCATGCAACACATGGTCAACAAGGCATACACTCGCTGGGTGGCCGCAAACCTGATAAGCGGCCACCTGGTCCACGATGGAAACCATAGGCATGGGACTGCAAGGCACATCGGCACAAGAGTGCTCACTGCACCTGTAAGGTTAGAACACAGTCAGTAGACTGACACAGGGAAATTAGTTTTTCTTTTTACGCCCGGACAGAGTCTCGGCACGGGTTAGTAGCTGCCCCTCGTTGTTCTCAACGAGGTAGGAGCGGAAGATGGGGTTGATACTCCCACCTGGTTGTATGAAGGCTGACATAGGTTCCCAGGTCGCCTCAGATAACCCATAGCCATCCCACAGGGTTAGGAATTTCCAGCCCTGTTTATACTACTGTTGAGCAATACCTGCAACCACGCAGTAACCATCCACTGCCATCTCATCAGCAGTCATCTCTTCGAGTTCGTTTGCCTCCTCTGGGCTGGCAGCGTTCTCTAGGTCAATACGCTCCACCTCACTGTCGCTGAGGCGCCACTCATCCCAAGACAAGTCGTCAGGGCAATGATAGTGCCTCAACTGCTTAGGTGCACACAGCAGTTCACCACCTAGACGTGGACTGCACCTGACATGGATCCTGGATCCATCTATCTTGATGATACGATAGGGTACAAAATAAGGGTCCTGTAGGCAGTTACGTGGCCAGGAGGGTGGGCGTGAATGGTGAACCAAAACAAGGTCACCAGCCTTGAAGCTGGCAGGTCGCCGTAGGCGGTTCCGCCGGCTCAGTTCTTGGTCACGAATGTGTCTCAGGTTAGTACCCGCCCCGTTAGCCATAGACTGCTTGTGTTCCAGCCAATCTCCAACAGGGCTCTTGAAGTCCTCAGGAAAGGGGGTTTTGAAGAACCAAGCACGTCGTCCTCCATGGAACAGTTCATGGGGGGTGAAACCCGTAGAAGAGCTCCGCTGTGAGTTCATGGTCAGCACTGCCCAGGGCACTAGGCGTACCCAGTCTTTGGTACGCTCCTGTTTCATCAGGATTCTTAGGTTTTGCTCCACCACACGGTTCTGTCTCTCACAAAGAGGGTTAGACGTGTGTGTATAGGGCACACCTGTGGTTACCTCCACGTTGAGGGCATTTAGCACTCGTTTGTACCATCCAGTGTCACTGCGGATGCGTACATCTTCATCAGAGTGCACCTGCTTAGGTGCCCCATAGGGTTCGAACCATTGTTCGACCAACATTTTCACAGTCTGCTCACCTGTGATTTTCTTATTGCAAGGGAACACACGGGTGAAGCGAGACAGGCCACAGGTGACCACTAGGCAACTATCATAGCCGCCGAAGCGAGGTAGACCGTGGATGAAATCCACATAGAGAAGAGAGTTAGCACAATAGGGTATGGGTAAGCTGGAAATCAGTCCCCTATCCCTACTGTCGCTCTGCTTGCTGGCATGACAGCCACAAGCATCCACAATGGTATGCATACGAGACCTCAGCTCAGTCAGGGTTAGACTAGAGTAGAAACACTCGCGGAAGAAGTCCACTGAGCGATTAGCGCCAGCGTGACCAGAGCTGAGATGGGACCATTGTAGGCACCCATCAAGTCGGGCCTCAGGTACAACAATACGGTCCTCGTAGAAGAGGTACTGGTTGTTTTTATACCACTGGTGCCCGTCAATGACACGGGGTTCGAGACCAGTGCTTAGGGTCTGGAGAATTTCTTTATACTCTGACTGATAGTCGGTTAGGCTCCAACCCTCCAGGATTCCAGCAGTGCGCATGGACAGGTCAAGCTGGACATCCATACGCTGGAAAGCCTCTTTGGCGAGTGCCTCAGAGCTCTCACCTAGAAGCGCATCGAAGTTATTGCGCGATATATAGTCCGACAGTTCATTTTTTATACCGGGGATATGATGAACTGTCAGCCTGAACTGGCTCAAGTAAGTCCACCACCTCTTTAGTTTTGCTTTCTCTGGTGGTGGGCCCTTCTGAAAAGATTTCACAGGTTCCTGGTCACAGAGCCAGACAATAGGGTTAGATCCCGGGAGTCGGGATTGTGACGAAAGCACCAACATACCGGTCAGGAGTTCCTGGTCATAGGTGCTGTAATTGGAACGCGCTTGGTTCCATTTCCAATTCCAGTGTCCCAGTGGCACCAGCTGCCACTCACGGGTAGGATAGTCATGTTTCAAGGAGCCATCACGGTTCAGTCCACTAGTACGATAATGGCAGTGGGGTAGTTCAGCTGGGTTAAGCTCCTGCCATTGGTAGACTGTTCCACCCCCCCTTACATCACTGGCATCAGCGATCAGGACTATCTCGCGATTAGGGCGGGGTACTCCCAGGCAGTTGGAGGAGGCAATTTTCTTCTTCAACTCCTGGAAACACTCCTCCTCTCTGGCGGTCCACCTCCAGGGAGTAGCTTTCTTGATTAGGTCAGTGAGGGGGGCAGAGGAGCAGGTAAAATTGTGGATGTGACGCCTATAGAAGTTACAGGCGCCCACAAAACTCCTCACATCGTGTAGACCCTTCTTAGGGTCATCGCGAATCTGCATGTCCTGTAGGGGCTGCATCTTAGACCCGGCTGGTTTCCACCAGCCATACCCCACGTCGAAACCCAAATATTCCATCTCCTCTTTCATAAACGCACATTCTTCAAGTTTGATTCGGAGATGGTTTTCTTGACAAACAATGAAAAATTCACGGAGGAGAAGGACATGGTCCTCTTGGGTATTAGTACCCAAACTCACGTCGTCGATGTGAGCCTCCATTTCTGCACCCCGAGAAATCAACTCTTGTACTAGAGGTCTGCGCCTCAGTATGTACAAAATTTTGTTCATTAGCTCCTGGAAGAGCGCTGGGGCATTAGCCACCCCAAAAGGCATGACCTTCCACTTAAACACACGACCCTTAGGGGTTATAAAAGCCAGCAGCTCCTGAGCTGCGGCGGTTAGGTCTACCTGCCAGAAACCACTGCGTTTGTCCATTTTGGTCTTGTATCTGCATTTGGCAATACGCTCCAGGGTATTTTCCATGCTAGGAATACTCCCTGAGTGGTTCTGGGTTTTCTTGTTGACCTCACCATAGTCAACAACCAGTCGTAGAGCAGTCGACCCTGGTTTAGCAACCAGGAAACAGGGACTGCAGTGATGGGGGCAGTCCCCCTTCTTATATTCCTCCACGAGGCCAGCATCAATACATTCCTGGATCTGGCGCTCAATTTCTTCAACCTGTTCTTGTGGAGCGGGATAGGGACGACGTCTCACTCGCGTCTTTTCAAATTCGGGTTTCAGTTTCAGGTCCATCTGGACCAGTTTTTTACAAGAGAGGGGGGGCAGCAAGGCGCCGAACACCTCCTCATAGGTTAGCAGCAGTTTCTTCAGTCGGGGGTCCAGGTTAAGACTCTCGATTTTCTGCAGGAAATCCTCCTCAGCATGGAGGTTGCTCTTTCCATGTTCTCTCTTTTTCTGCCGATCGGCAGTTTCGGCAGGTACAGAACCATCGTGCCACTCAGGGGAACATTGCTGCCCATAGTGCAAAGAATACACTAGGGGTATCTCAGGGTCAGGCAGCGTGTAGGAATCATCGTCCTCCTCAGACCAGATGGAGCATTTCCAGGTCTGTCTGAGCTATTGCAGCCGCTCTTGGCGCTCAATACCTTCGGCCTTCAGGTACAACAGCCGTCGGAGTTCCTGAGTGTCATGCTCAGACAATGGCATGTTATTAGAAGCAGGCCGCGCTAGAGCATCAGGACTCCGGGCGACGGGTTCACCTGTGTGCATAGGCTGCAAGTGTAGCACTGGTTTCCCAACAGGGGAAGTGGGTTCTGAGGTTGACTTCAGATCTACCTCCTCCAGCAACAGCTGGGCTAGGAAGGCACTGTGTTTTAGATCAACACAGCTGGGATCAACAGGAGGGATAGTGCTGGCGATCTCAGACAGTTGGTCGTCAGCATCCTCCTTAACAGCTGAAGGTTCCAAATAGCCATCGGGAGATTCACACCCTGTAAGTGTGGCGGATAGGTGCTCAGGAGATCGGTTTTTGAGATCAAAAAGGGTCAGGCCACGATTTTCGGCCATGACCTCTTTCAGTAGCACCTGATCTAGGTCACACAGGGGTACAGGATTGAGAGATCCATCGACGATGGATAAGAAACTGGCCCACTCAGGGGCCTGCATAGCTGTGTCTGAGTCCTCAGGCACATAGATGGGACCGTCGGGGAGTTGCACTCTTCCCACGGTCATTCGATCTAGCATACGGCGCCAGTAAGCGTGTTCACCAGAGCAGCCCCAGTCAGGGGTGCACATGACAACCCTTCCTCCCTCATAAGCGATTTTGGTTAGAACCTTCGCGAGCAGGGCGAAGGGAGGGTTAGCATACGCTAGGCTCATTGCTTTCCAGAAGAAACAGAAAGCGTTGTTCAAATGTTTCAAGCAGTACAACTACATGATGTGATGTTGTCGGCTCGCAAACAATTTCACCTGGATCTCATCCAGGTTTACCTGAAGGGCCGCCAGTCCATTTTCAAGAACGTGACGGGCCAATTGGTAGTTTTCAGTACGATAGTTAGTCTTGGATGCGTAGCGCAGCCCAGACTCTTTTCGTCCTGACAGCTCCAAAGGTACAGAGAAGAGCCCACTGCCAAAGTCGCAGTGCAGAGAATAGGGGCGCTGGAGAGACAGCATTTTTACCTGGGGGTTTCTTCTTAGGAAGTCGGTACCAATGACGATGTCAAAGGCGTCGGTGTCCAACACTCTGCAGTGTTGGGTCACAGTTTCGTCGCCCAGGCATTTAGTCACATCGACCCCCCCCAAGGAATGGATGGTACGCCCATCCCCTACTCTTATGGCCACGGTCTTAGTTTTCTTGAAAGTTTTTAGCAGGCGCCGGGCCACTATAGAAAGTGTTGCACCGGTGTCAAGCACCGCTCGAAAAACATGATCCCCGATTTTCACGAGGATCCAGAAAACCAAGTCCTCCTCTTCGGAGCCGCCCCCCTACTCCTCAGCAGGGAATTTGACATCCACCCCTGCAGCCATGAGAGACTTGGCCATCCAGGCCAGTCACCTCTTCTTGGAGTTTTTCCCCTCAGGGGAGGCGTTATCCCCCTGTGGGCGCTTCTTGGGGTCACCTTCGGCAGGAGGGGGAGTAGCAGCGGGCGCTGATGAGCGCCTCTGGGGGTTAGGGGGTCCACCTTTGCCACCCCCCTTGCCACCTCCTTTACCACCTTTATCCCCATTCTGGGGGGTTCTGGTGGGTGTTTGGTTCTTCTGGCGTTCAGCCTCCTGCCGCTTGAGTTTATCACTCTCGCGTTTCTTCATGTGACATTCGTCCTCGTAGTGACGATGTTTGCCACAATAGCCACAGGTAATGGTACACCTGAAATGATCCTGATGGGTCACAGTTTTCCCATCTTTGGAGTGCTGCTGTCGTTTCATCTGCAGCATACAACTACTGCGGTGGTTGCAGTCAGGGGCATGACAAGGTCCCCCCTTGTCATTAACGGGTTTACAGTAGAACACAGGGGGTGTACCTGCATCAGGTTTAACCTCATTCATGGCACGTAGGTTACCCGTTCCTTTACCACCTCCTTGGTTGGCGTTCGTGGGATTTTTAGGCCCTTTCCCTTCGCCACGTTCGGGAGTAGGGGTACCACCTCGACCCAAGTGCTTCTTGAGGAATTTCTCCATGTGGGAGTCATTCTCCCTCTCAACAGCTAGCTTGATCAGCAGGTCCACCAGGTCGTCGTAAGAGTGGGTCCGGCTCTTCCTCTCAGAGGTAGCGCGGCAGCCATCCCACGTACGAGTAGGAATCTTACTCATGAGCCACAGGTGGGGCTCAGTGGCTCCATAGGAGCCAACGTTCACCCGTGAAAACAGATACTCTAGGTCACACACGTATTCAGAGACTCGCGCAGCGGAAGGAAACTCCGGGAGCATAGGTAGCTCCTCTATCTGTGTGCGCACACTGAGGTCAGTCTCATAGACTGGGAATGTTTTCTCTAGTCTTTGGAGTACCTCAGCCCATGTTGAACAGGTTTTCACAATCTGTTTCACCTGTTTTTGCAAAAATTTCTTTTTGCATGAGCGTTTCAGCAGTGAGCATTTAGTGACCACATCCACATGGGATTGGCCAGTTAGCAAAAGAAAGTCAGCAAATTCTTCTGCCCATTCGGGCAGATTTTTCGGGTCGAACTCCGGCAATTCTAGCTGGATGTTCGCCTGGGCAATAGATCTGCCACTCTTCCCACCCCCTGGGTTCAGGTCTGAAGGGGAAGGAGATACGCCGGCAAGGGGTGCCAGGGCTGATAGCCCTCTTTTCTCAGTCTCAGTCACAGGTACGTCCTGTAATTCAGCAATTGGGACTGTCCTAGCGCGAGGATGAAAAGGGCTCGGGCAAGTAATCTTGGGTAGTAACCTGGACACCCTTGATCTTTTGAGATCATCAGCCAACGTGCTCAATCCGGGTGAAGGTGAGAGTAGTGCTGGCTTGGGTAAGGGTTCGCCGATACCCAATTTTGCCTTGACAGCCTCTGACAGAGCTGTCACATCCGGGTCTTCAGATCCGGATAGAAGTTTGCCCAAAAGTTCGGCCGTGCGATCCAAAGCCCCATAGGTGGATTCTGGGTGAAGAGGATCCAGACTCTTTTCAGGAGCCCTTGAAGTTGTCGGCAGGTCTGGATGCCATGCTCTCGGGTGCTCGTGTACTCTTGGTTGTCTCGGTAGTGATACTGTGTCCGCTATGTCTGTAGATGGCCCCGAAAGAAGGAAGGAACCCATCTCAGTTTGAGGCGGAGACCCGAGGGCATCAAGAGGTACTTCTCCATCTTCCCCTACGGTGGACTTGTGGTACTCCTCGTGGAGCACAAACTCGTCCATCCTCCTTCGTAGGTCCTCTCGTTCTTCAGGACCTCCAAGAACCGTAGAAGAAGAGTCTGGACAGATCAACCGGGCAATGGAGGCTTCGACTCGCCTGCGGAGCCGTTGCAGGCTGTCCTCACCATGGGGCGCTAAGGTCTCCATGGTTAAATGGGTTGTTCTGGGCGGATTTTGATTCGCCCTTCTGTGCTCTGGATCTTCCTGAGACCCAGATGCTGCTCTGAGTGGCGGTTCACTCTTTGGGTGGGCTACACTGCCAAGTTGGACTTGTACACTTCTAATCGTCCAGGTTCGGGAGGACAGTTGAGTGGAGATGTTCAATGTGCTTTTCAGTGTGCTTTTCTTGTGCTTCTGCTCAGAGTCGGTTCGAAAGGTACTCAGGGTTTGCCTCTGCTACCGGAAAGATGTCCTTGATTAGTGCCCTAGATATTTTGATGAAATCCTGCAGGTTTTGAAGTTGAAAACCGAAACCAAAGCAGCAAGTAGAGCAAGAACAGGATGTGGATCGGATCAATGAATAGTTTTGAAATCCAGTGTAACACAAAAGGGCTGCAGATAGACAAAGCAGGTATAAATACAAAGATTCAATCACAAAAGAATAAAACAAATGATTTTTATATAAAAACTGGCATGACTCCTGCTTCCCAATTAGCCTCAAGCACTTCATGTGCACTCTTTTGGATGAAATGGAGTTGGTTAGGAAAATGGGGCAAAGGAGTTAGGCCAGACACAGATTATGACTTGGCCAAGCAACTGAATTCAGAAACAGTTAAAAAGTAGAACCACAATAAGTGGTAGAAACAATTGAGTATAGGGGTCTTGGGGTGGGAGACCACTAGGCTTAACCTCCAAGGCCTAAGGCATGAAATGCCTATTTCATTTCGGTATATCCTCCATGAAGGAAGGTACCTCCGCTCAGTTGAGTGGTAGGGGTGAACTTCATGGGGGGGCTAGGGTTATAACCCTAGTTACTTTGAGAAAGTGTACTTAAAGCTTCAAAAGAGGGATAAAAATACTTAAGTAAGTCTTAGCATCAACAAAGGGGTTTTAAGGGGGGCTTGGCCTGGATCAAGCCCTCCAAAAAAGACATGGTAGTGACTTTTTCTTACTCTGTTTAATTGAGAAACCGCCGTCTTTTTTTTTAGCACCGCTTTTCGATTTGACGCTTTTCAGCGCACTCAGTCGCCTTTTTAAGCTCGAAAATGAAAAGAACACCCCCAAATTGACCAAAATTGCCCTAAATTTCGTTCAAATCCGATACGATAGGCCCGAGTTATGAATATGTCAATTGTATGCTATTGGCACCCTGTGTCGCTAATCTTGCCCAATGCACCTCCCTGTCCTTGCGCTGCTAGCTGAAACACAAGGCAAAGGAGTGTTTTTGCATTTGTTTGTCACCGCCCGGCTCCATTTCGGACATAGAAAGGTGACCAGAAAATGGCTAAAAACATAAGAAGGCTTTTCTTTTGATGGTGCTTCGCACCAACAAAGGAAAAGCCACACCAAGCACGAAAGACGCAGGATTCATTTAACCTTACTTTTGCACACCCTCCACAACATATCATGTATCATTGCTTCATTGAAATTTCCTCAACATGCTCATCGTTCTTTGTTACAAATACTTGATCATGCACGTGCATACTGTGCAATCTGAATTCGTCGTCCGACAGATACCCTTCAAAGGCGATCGCAGCCCGCACACCTCCCTTCCCCATGTCGTGGAGCCCCCCTCCGCTTGTTGTGGAATGATGTGGCAGCTATGCGTCCACTTAGTTACAAACCCACACTTCCATCCCCCTTCTCACCCTCCTCTCGTACATGTCCCAAGCACCATCCCAGACCCCATGCCCCAATAACAACCATAAACCCGCACCCAGCCCTGTCAAACATCCCAACCCCAGACGGCAATTCACCCCCATGTACCAACCGCCTCTCAACGACATTCCTCTGCAATACGCATTCAAAGAGCAATGTGAAGCAAAAAACTGAGTGTACACACACATTTGGTTCTATGACCTCCCATTCTTTCTCTTACCTCCATGCTTGAAATCTGCCTGAATGGACCAGCAAAATGCACTAATTTAAAAGCAGACCTAGACCGTGGCATACAATTTTGAAGGGTGGGGGGGGGGGCTAACGGTTCTGAGAATGCACCTAACACGCTGTGTGGGCTCCCCACTTACACCTGGAGGATATCAAAAAGAAATCCAGAAGCTGACTTGGCAAAATGTACTGAAAATCTCAGATGCGTATTTAATACCTCCTAGATAGTATCATAAAACACCCTAGTTGCACGGCAAAACTTCCCTAATTGTACCACCAACCTCTAAAATGTACCATTAAACCCTCCCTCCGCCAGAATGTACCAAAGAACTTTCCAGCATGTATCCAGAAGCACCCCGAAATGTACGCATAAACCCCCAAAATGTACCAAAAAACCTTCCGCTAAATACCCAAAAAACTCCCAAGATATACCAAAAAACCCTCCACACAACCGCCAAAAGGTACCAAAAAACCTCTTGCGGCGTGATTTTTCAAGTGCAATATTTACACACTAAGAGGTTGATTTGGGCGACCATAAATGAGTTGCCTATACGTGCAATGTATGGCTCTTTGAACACACACCAAACATACACCTTCGTGCATGGCGTGCTGTAATGGGCACACACATGCATGAGACAGGAGCACACAAGCAGACCACGCACAGCGCGCGCACACAGCAGTCCCGCTGTAGCACAGTCGCATACGTAACGCTGTAGAATTTTTTGCTCTCATTGTTCACTTTAAGGTCCGTACTGGACCCGTAACGCTGTAGAATATTCACATGTGATTGAATGCATTGTTATTCGATTCCTACATTATCATTATCATGTGTATATTACATGCCAGTCTTTCATTGTTGCGTTAGACACCACATTTGACGAACATATTTGTCGTCAAACTCAGTGCTAAGATTCGACTTCTGCTGTGGTTCACTTATTGGGGTTGTGGATTCGGTGTTGGAAAACTATTACATTTTGCAGGATTCGATGATCAGCATGCAAGGTTACATGACGACAAAGTTCTGATCATGGTCCACTCCCCAAGGATTTCAACGTCCGACAAGCTCCCTGGTTCCGTGCCGGCCGGACTGCTTGTGCGGCGACTGACTGATAGGGCTACTCTGCCGCACCGTTCATTGTGCCTTGCGGCCGGCTACGTGTTGTTCTCTGCACAAGATCAGGTGGTTTGTGCATACGGCAAGAGCTTGATCAGGACCGACAATATTGTGGTTGTTCCTGAGGGGACCTACGGGCGTATTGCCCCTCTTACTGGCATGGCGTGGCACCATCATCTTTCTGTTGGCGCAGGGGTCGTTGATCGAGGCTATACAGGTCTTGTTGGTGTGCCCCCCCACAGAGGGAAACACCCCAGGGGACCTGAAGCCAGGTGAACGTGTGGGTGCCCCCCCCCATGGGACAACAAGAAGCCCGGGGGTATAGGGTAGTCCAGGCGGAGGAACCACACACAGGCGTGCGCACACATGCAGATGGGTATAGGGAAACCGTGGCTGCCCCCCCCTGCTTAACTGGACTCAGCGCGTGCCACAGGGGTATAGGGTACACCACAGGAGGCCGCCCCACAATAATTCAGTGAATGGAGGTGAGCAACTCTCCGCACGTTTTGTGCCCATTGATTTTTTTTGTCAATCCCTCCATGGGGGTGTAATGGGCACACACATGCATGAGATAGGAGCACACAAGCAGACCACGCACAGCGCGCACACAGCAGTCCCGCTGTAATTAGCACAGTCGCATACCACAGTCGCATACGTAATGTAGTAGAATATTCACATGTGATTGAATGCATTGTTATTCGATTCCTACATTATCATTATCATGTGTATATTACATGCCAGTCTTTCATTGTTGCGTTAGACACCACATGTGACGAACATATTTTGTCGTCAAACTCAGTGCTAAGATTCGACTTCTGCTGTGGTTCACTTATTGGGGTTGTGGATTTGGTGTTGGAAAACTATTACATTTTGCAGGATTCGATGATTAGCATGCAAGGTTACACCTGCCACTTTGTGGAAGCCGAAACGACCCCCTCCCCCCCCGCCCTGGTAGTTGTGGTAGCGGGGTCCTGCAGTCACTTTTATGCTTTGAACAATCTTGACGGCTCACTTGAGCTACATACTTGCTTCTAGAGCCTTCTCTTGCTTGTTGGGGGTTACAATTTGCTGTTTACGAATGTTGTTTTAAGCCATGCTTCCTTGACAGAAATGAACTTTGATATATTTATATTATTGTGCCACCCTATCTTCTTGGTTGCAATCCTGCTTCATGCCTCTGCATAACCTTACCCTTACATTTATCAACAATACCATCGCACTCTGGTCTTCCTTCGTTGCCTTGTCCAAAGGGATTCGCCTTTGCTTTCCTCCATTCGCCCTCACTTTTTGATAGCATGTTTAAGCGCATCAGAAGTGAGCTTGTTGGCATTGGGTGGGACATCACCATGCTGGAAGCTTGGAAGACATTTACCTTCAACTGCCATCTAGGAAGTGGTCCGCACAACGGTTGTAGGCGGGCAGGTTTGAACCTAAGTGGACGGCAAGGTTTGTAGGGCCCCGCCACTGTCTCGTAAAAGGTTGGTTTTTTTGCAAAACGCAACTCAACACCGGGAAAATTTTGGCCCCCACCCACACTTGGGCCCAAAACAGCCTCAATTTTGCGCTGCGGAACTTGGGGTGAGACCCACGAAAAACACAGCAAACTGCTGCTGAAACTATACCTCAAGCTGTACAAAGGCAACACAAACACACATAGGAAAGCACCAAAACCACATCAAAGAAGTGCATTGATTTCAATGTTGAGGAAGGAAGAGTCAAGCACATGTACTGGGCCACTTTTTGCCTCCTTGTGGGCTGCCAGAACATAGAACAACGGTCCTCCAAAGCCAAACCTGAACATTGACTGTCCTAGTTGGGATTTCATGGCCGAGCTATACATAGGTGACCAAGTGTGTAAAATGTGTCGCTGGCTTTTTTTCATGCGATCCAACGTTACGAGGCACCATAATTGTGCTCGTATTTGGCATTACAAGGTGCCAAGGAGACAGGTCCCAGAGGCTTCGTCCCACAGTTCCCAATCAAAACAAATCAACATGCATAGATCAGTGAAATCAAGCGATACAACCGCATACGACCGTAAAATGGAGAATTCATCGCTGGAAAATTAGATTTGTTATGGTTCCGATGTTAAAATCTTTCAGAAAATTTTTCAATTTGTTTGCTGAACGACAAAATTTTGCGCTACCGCGAAGACTTCTGTCGCATAGGGAACAGCTGAGTTACGGCCGGGGGGAGAATATGCGACAATGTGAGATTTTTCGGTTGAGAATGGGAATGGCCGGACCCCCCCCCCCCCCCCGCCCTCCCTCCCTCGCTCCAACACAGGTCGGTGGCCCCACACTCCGTCCTGCACCCGTGTACCCCCCTAGCAAAAGACGCAGGCACCAGATAAAGACCACAATTGCTTACTCATTCAAGAGGGACCCGGACCTCGGGTGCCACAGGCGGTTATGGACCGCTTTGTCATTTTCACTCTTGAAGACATACCGGCACAAAGTGCAACGGCCGGGGCACTTGGCAAAAGAAGGCTGGTGAGTGTCGGGGTCCGCATTGAGACGCTGCTCCCTATGCTCAGCATGAGACAGAAAGTGGTCTGCGTGGGCGGGATGGGGAATGGGTGTGGGAAGACCCTTCAAGTGATCTAACTCCGCACGAAATCTCTTGGCGCGCCACGGTTTTTTTGCGCAAGGACAATTTTTTTTGGAGCAACGGATGAAAGCCAAGAGATTTGTGCGACGATCACAATGGTCAAGAAAAAATAGAAACCTCTCATACACCTCGCGAAGACTCTCATCGCTTCGAATTTGTTTGTTAGAGCTTCGAGTGAAAGCAGGCAAAGTATCATATGAAGGCCAATCCGCCGGTGGACCATCAGGAGGGATGTCACACAAAACAGAATAACCATCACGCATGCCATCAACCAAATTCCTAATATCAAGCATAGCAGCGTCAGGGTCCTCACTTATCACATTTCCTGCCAACCGTTGGGAAACCCAACCAAACAGAAGCTCCACCATATTCTGAAACGAGCAATTTGGGGCATATGAAGTGACAATGAGGACATCCAACTCAGCATGGAGCCACATCATACCCAAACAAAGGAAGGCAACATGACCACTCGGACCCAACCCATCGCTTGGTCTTCATGGTGTGAAAAATATCCAAAAACCCCTTTTCAGCCTCATGAAACTCAGGCGGAAAGAGGGGTTGTTGGGGTTGAGCAGCAACAGGAAGTGGGTCACAAACAGGGTGAACAATGTCGTAGTACTGAGCATGTGCGAGCTTAACCAAATCTGACACCTCTGCTTGCAACTCTACAAACCAAGCACCTAAATCCTTACTTGCCTTACGCAAGGCATAATCCTTGTGGAAAGCCCTTTGCTTTGAGGATCCCTCCACCCAGTAATGGCAAGCATCGTAAAGTTTCCAAAGCTGCTGGCTGAACAAATTGGGGTCCGAACTTGGTTCTTCACTCTTGGGCATGAGCAAACGCTTCTTAGGCTTGGGTGGAAGTTCACAACCAAGTAGGATAGGCTTGGGAGCACTGGTGACCTTGAGGAACTTTAACATATGGGAGCTACAAAAAAAAGTACGAAAATTCGACGTTTTCCAAAACCAGCCAAAACAGGTGGGAAAAGCAAGGCAATACGACAACAATGTACGTAGTGACAAACAGAAGTGCGAATTTCATAAATGTTGCAGGGATGACCGACAGACACTGTCGACGAGTCGATTCAATCAAAATTGTGCTGATCTATTGATTCGGCGTCTTACAAATAGGCAAATACGCAGCAGAAAAGAGCAGGGTTCCAGCCACAGAGGGTCGTTTTTGGGTTGCGGCAGTCCCGATGACGGACTTGAGAATGGGAATCGCCGGGACCCCCCCCCCCCCCCAAAGTTCTCAGATTGTCGCTCATTCTCCCCCCGCCATTGTGCGCGTCAAGCGATCAAACGGTTGGCACTGCACATTGCCTCGCAACGAATGGGAAGCAGACCTTGGACGGAGTAAAAGGAGACCAGATGCAAAAGGCGCAACCTTCAGCACACTGTACCACTGCATTTGGTTCCATCAGCAACGGCAGGCATCCATGCTGCAGCACAATTCACGGTCAGGTTTCAACGAATGACAATGTCGTGTGTCCCAAACATTGCGTTGCAAACTCTGTGTCGCACACAGAGACGTTGTTTGTGAAGCGGTCGTTTGCGTGCAATTTGTTTCCAACAGTTGTTTTGCTTCGTTTCAGCGGGAAGGAGGCCACCGCCACGACGAACCAAAAAATGCCCCATATGCAGCTCAGAAACTACAAACCGGAAGGTTGTCGCATACGAGCTCTTTATTCCTGACTTGATGTCAGAGTAGCCGGCGCTGTGTTGGTGGTGGGGTGCTTCTGTGCACTTGTACTGTCGTACACCTTTTTTTCTCGCCACGATTTAACCTTCTCAGCGCGACTGAAGCTGACTTTGGCCCATAGCCAGCTGACAACCAACCTCGCAACCTCTTCCAGGCCACTCAATTAGTCGCATGTTGGCAGGCCCTCAGAGCCTCGACAACCGAGAAGACTGCAATGGTGAGACGCTTACGATTTCCTTCTCTTAGCCCAATTGGGTTTCTCTCAACGGACAACTTGTTGCCCAATTTTTAGGCTCCTTTTCCCCACGAATGGCGTGCTCATACGCTTCCCCAAGTGAGAGTTGCTGCTTCGGTAGCTTCCCAACGCCAAGTCTTGAACAAATGCAAAACTTTGACTTTGTTGGACAACCGCCGTTTCCCGTCCAACAGTTGCTCACCTGCCTGTTCCAACCGACGGAGGACACCATCCCTGTTATCCATCCTTCCTTCAAAGCTCTGGGGAGGTATGTTAAGGCCGTGGACTTGAGTTGGCAGGGTTTTGACATGGGCTTGGGACACACGCTCTTGGTGTTCACAGGATCTGGGTGCCGTGGTCAGTGCTGTCGCACACCCGTGGCTTAGAGAGAGTTCTGCAGAACCATCCTTATGCACCTTCTCTCTGTGTACTGTACCAAAATGGGAGGTGCAATTCGCGAGACCAGTGCAACCAAATCCACGTGGACCGTCGTTGGGCAACAACGGTATCTTCCCTTCCTTTTCTTTTTTGTGCCAGGTATAGATGTGTGATGGGCAGGGACAGCGCTCAGCAGGGATGTGTGCGGCATCGGACCCTTACGCAAAGTCGCCAGCTTGCATTTGCTCCTCCAGGAGCAGGCTTCTGCCCCTGACTGGCGTGTGTTGGGCAGGGATGTGCGCTCCGCAGGGATTTGTGCCGGGCAGGGATGCGTGCTGGTCAGGTGTTGGGTAGGGGTGTGTGCAACACAATTCAAAGCAAGCGAGCAGGGCTCTACAGCTCAAAAACATGGAAACCTGCCAAGACCACAACAGTGAGTTACAGAAAAGGCATACGGTTTTCGCCAAACTCGTGTCCTACAATGCGTTTAAGCAAAAATGAGCTCAGTGACCCACCCTGCCCTGCCCAGAGTTTGCGTTGCTGGTACCACCGCTTCGCTAAATACAAGGGTATTTTTTTGGAGTAGCTGGCACTTTTTTAGAGTGTTCCGCAAGGGCAACCACCACCAGCGCCAGGGGTAGCCTTGTACCCACAACATTGCACAATGGTGCGCAGAGTGCTAAAGAGGGAGGAAGAGGAACCAGATCTGTGGCAGAATTTGTGGGTCAGGGTGGGATCATGGACGCTATGACAGTGAGGCAGTTCTGAGACCATGTGTCTGGCCACCGGCACCAGATAGGGGTATTCCCCTCCCCCTGCAGGGACGCCTTTCATTGTCAAACGAGTGGGTGGAATGGAGGCGGGCATCGCACCAATCCACTGACTGTGCACTGGCTTCCCATTTCATTGGTATTTTATAAACTGACTGCTGCAGAATCTCAATAAAGGTGCGCATATGGGCGTGCAAGGAGGGTACCGTGTTTGGAGGACTTCTGGTGTGGCAACTTGCGTCTGTGTTGTGCGTATGTCCGCGAGCATGCACAGGGGTTCATCGAAATTTAAGAAGTAATTCAACAGAAAAAACGGCGCTGGCATCTGACTGCCTGTTCAATGATTTTCCCAACTCTGCCTGCCGGGTGGCTGTCCCACAAGTTTAATACCCTGAAAGGGATTGACACGACTCCAAATTGGATAAAGAACACAGTCTTGGGCTCAGGCTGGAACCACCCCGTCATACCCTCAGTGTACAGTCGACCTATGTCTTTAGGGACGCAGGCAACAAAAGGGAAGGTAAGAGTTGGACCAGGGGTTACAGTGATGGGCCCCAGGTGTAGGCCAGCGACTGCGGACTGCTGTGAGCAGTGACTGTTTGGTGGGGCATTCACAGAAGGTGTTCTCCTGGATGAGTGCCTACAGACACATTAACTGAGCGCTTAGGTACCCCCCTATGGGGACACCTTTGCGCGCTTGTCATAGCACGGCCCCCCACACTTCAAACAGGGTGTTGTGATACAAATCCCATTTCACAAACGACAAAACTTCATCAATCGTAAATACACGGAAATTCCTGAAAGTGGAGTCACCGACACGGTCCAGCATGTGTAAATTAGCTTTGGTGATGGAGAAGGAAAGCATACCCCTGGTGTTTCGGATCTGGTGCGTGATCTGGTGATCACGCACCAGATCCGCTGCTTTGAGCACCGCTTTTCAATACCTGTTCCTTGTTGAGTTCCCAGTATGCGTTGTCAACATCTCTCTCCCACAGACGTACCAGTTGTGGTGGTGCGTGGTGGACGTGGGTCCAGACGTCACGGACGCATTGCATGGTGGGTGTGCCCCAACATGGGAAGGCTGTGTGTAACTCCTTGAGTAGTTGGGTAAGGCAGCGGCCAACGGCCTTGGACAGTCTGCGCAGGGGGTGAAGTGCATGGCTGATCAACAGTCGGAATTTGTAGTCATTGGTGGCCTCAGTGGTTTTCCACTTCATCAGTTGGAATGCTGCTGGGGCACGCCATCGTTTAGACTGTACATTGAATGTTTTTCCAGAACGCTGTGGGTGTTTACTGTTTTTGAACACAGTCCGTGTGAGACGCCAATATCCAAAATACCATGTTCCTCAGCAGATAACAGGGTTTGTTTGAGTGCGTACTCATTGGCAGCACCCTTAACTGATTCAACAGCAATGATTTTAAAGTTTGAGTCACAGACGTTCAGCTCAGCCATGGCCCTTTGCATATGTACAGAGCACGTTGCATGCAGATTGCATGGCTGTTTGTCCCAGACACCTGCTTGCAAATTCGGTGCACGTAGCTTGTCGTAGATGGAATCATACACATCATGCGCCATGAAGGGGTATTTCTGTATATGTTGTTCGTTGCTGTGCTATAGCGTGCGCAGTATGGTGTCTGTGAGCACAACGAAGTCGTCTTCATCGTTCATGAATCGTGCACGTGCCGTGTGTAGGCGGGTGATACACTGTTCAATGAAATCGTGGTCTGGGAGCGATGCGTTTCTGGCGTTTTGCGTACCACATCGTACCTCTGTGGGGCTGAATAGTACCTGCCACTGTTGTTTGGTTTGCAGAACAGCATGGGTCTGTTCGCTACAGAACAGGGAGGGGTGATCCCGTTTCAGTGCAGGGCACATGCAGGAGGTGTTGGTGCTCCGCAGGGTCTGTGTGTGCTGAAGGAAGGCGCTGTTACCCATAGGCAAGGCTGAGATGTGTGTGTTGGGTAGGGGTATATTCTGGGGAGGGGTGTGGTGCTGGGCAGGAATGTGTGCTCGGCAGGAATGTGTGCTGGGCAGGGACGTGTGTTCCACAGGGTGTGCCTCAGCAGGGATGCGTTCGGGACAGCAAGCTGCGAGGCCCAGTACTTCCGTGAAATCACTCCAATCTTAGGTTTGGGAAGCTCTACAAACGGCCTCCATTAGCAACTGCTGTCAGGCATGCGGCGATTTGCCATCGACCAGTCATGACTTGTTCCAAAGTTTGAATGGCCAAGATATTGTCCTGCGAGTGCCAGGTAAGGAGCCAAAATTAGTTCGTTCGTCGCTCAAAGGTCGTGTCACGAAAGTCGAGACCAGCTTTTCGCCCTTTGTCTTCCCAGGCTCTGAGCCCATCCCCGTTCCCGTCGAACGGCTTGCGGTAACTACTTTTTGGCAGCGCTTTCTTCATGGACAACGTCGAAGTTTGTATTTCACTGCCGACCGTGTGTGCATCTTGCACCAGCGGAACACCTGCAAGTATCTTCGTGCCTGCGTGTTGCACTGATGGTTGTCTGTTCGTTGCACCAATTTTGGTGCAACCCACCTTTCACTACACACGATGCTTTTTACAGGTACGGTGTCGAATGCAAGAACGTGCACCTGTGTCGCCATTTCTGGCAAAAGGTTGAGTGCTAGCGCTTCCTGTGCTCTTGTTCGCACGTCTCGGGTTTTGAAGGCCGGCAATGCAGAAAATAAAAAGATTTGTACACACTTGACTCCGCCGTGTGTGGTCAGCCAATCTTCTACACCAACCTGCTTGGATCTTCCGTCTTTTCACTGCAGAGCGGATTTGCAGCACATCGACTCGATTCGGAGGCTTTGGAGGACGGTATACCCATTTGTCCCGTTGCACTCTGCTTCTTTGTACCTTGAAACTCTTCGTTGCACTGCCTGCCTGTTTTGCAGAAACCACTTCTTTCACTGAGCCTCAAATGTTGGAGTCTAACATTCAGCTAGACCCTCCGTTCATGCACACCCAGCAGGTTGGTTTTGTCCTTGCACTGTCCTTGCACTGGTGGAGGCCTGTGACGCTTCGCATTGCCATCGTTTTGGCGGCTCTTCGTGTGTGCCAACATTGCAGTTGTTGTCTCTGGTCTGTAGCCCAAGCGAAGCAACGCTCTTGCAATCGTTCATCCATCGTCTGGAGAAGAGTTGGTGATAGAACCTGAGAAATGGCGTCAAACAGGAGCAGCTATACCCGGTAGTGACGAGAGCATTCACTCCGTATGTCTTGTTTCAGTGCAACGGTGGCCGATGGCGTGTGGACCAAAAAACACTTGTACAAGTCCTTCCTAACACAATTTGCATGCTGTGTGTCGCGGTGGCAAGCAAGCATGTGACAAGCAACATTGCACATTGTGGCTTGTGACATGCAACTTGTACACACGTTGCATGTCACAAGCCACAACTTGCATGTTGCGAGGTAAGTGAGAACCCACAATGTGGGAGATGTGACGTGCTGGTTATGATATGTGACATGCAGGTTGTGACGTGCACTGTCCGTTTTCATCCAGAGAGCTCATCAAGTGCTCCCCAAGCGAAGTCGAAATGTCCTGGACATTGTTGACCCCAGGACTGTTGAGGAATCACCCATGATTCAGAGGCAGGACTCTGAGGTGTGTAAACAACTGAGTAAGTTTGGAACAGTGATATAGCAGGCAGATGTTTCCAGTGCAATTTGTGGAATTCCATCCAGGGGGCCCCTCTCAAGTGTGTGCAGTATCAGACCCGTGGTTAGAAGCATGCGCACAGACCAGGGTTAAGCGTGCGCAAGTGTGCGCAGTGTTGGGTGGTAAGTGTGCGTAAGTGTGCGCCATCTCCCCGTCCAAGCGTGCGCAAGCGTGCACGTTTTTTTTTTACCTGAAAGCCCCTTAAGTGCCTTTTCGGCACACAGTGCTCTTAAACAAAAATTCCATCAGCACCAATTTTTTTTCTGCAGAGAACCTGTGCATGACTATACAAGAGGTCCACCTCTGTGTCCCCGAGCCCAAGCGTACATAAGCGTGCGGAGTGTTGGGGTGTAAGCGTACATAAGCGTGCATAGCCATGGAAAGTAAGCGTGCACAAGCGTACACGCACGCTTCTAACCACGGGTCTGGTGCAGTATTGTTATGTGCCAACGTCCCATTGCAAATCATAGATGCATACCAACATTTAAACGTTCCTTAGAACGTTGCATGGAAGGTTGACATATTGATGACCCATTTGTTATAGGCCACACTAGTGGTCGTCACAGGGTGGGTTGACAGGCTCTCTCGGTGTATGTGCATTAATGAGACTCCGCCTCTTTGTGTCGTTTTTGAATCAGGACTGCCGCACAGCATGATTTGCAGTGCCATTCACAGAGTGCCTGGGACGTGCAGGCTTAGGGGGGGTGGCAGAAAGACTCCACACGTCGAAGCGCTGGCATTCACAGGGGAATGGACCAGCTTTCTGGCAGAAATCGTCCACACTGTTTGTCTGCAGAGGGTGGGGAATTGTATTTTTGGTAGATGACAGTGGGACAATTGTCCTTCTGCTCAAAGGTGCTCCGGCAGCCCCTTGGCATCCCTCCCATGATTAGGTTGCTTTGCATGTGGTTCCAAATATTCTTGCAATTACAATGCCCTAGTGCAAACTGTTGCATGCGTGGGGTGAAAAGTGATGGTCCCGGCAGCCTCCTGCTGGCTTAGCTGGTGCTGCCAGCAAAGGGAACATTGAGTTTAGTTCGGCACAACGAGCGATTTTACAGTTGCATAGAATGCTATTGTGCAGCATTCCTGGTCACAGTGTGCAGGTGGAAGATCCTGTTGGCATGGGTGTCGGCGTGCGTTGACACCGTGGGCACAGGTGGACTGCGGAGCATGCAGGCCAGGAATGGAATGACAAGAGAGAATTTTGATGGCAAGAAACAAAGCAGCATGATATCACAGAGAGACCTCTGCCTCTGCAAGAAACTAGCTGTGGGTGGAGTGTCCATTGCATACTAGGAGCTATTATTTGACAGGACCGTTGCTGTCAAGTGTAATGAATGTTTCTGCCAGACTCTGCCAAATGTACTGAATTCTTTCCTGCCTGCACACAGACACAGACACACACCGCAAGATGAGTGGTCGTGGTTGCGGTCCAGGAGTGATGTGCATTCAAGCCTACACACCGTGTCGCCGCTTTATTTCACCGGCCTTTCTTTCCCTCATGGCATTGTATCAAATCGCCAGCTATTGTGGTGCTGCTGGTGTCTGGTTTAATCCTCACAATAGGCTCGTGCTGCATCGAGGAGGTCATCCACTTCTCCCCTGCTGATGGGGTCTTTTGACTATCTGAAGGCTGTCGACAGCTCTGATTCTTTGGTTCCCACGGACGACGTTGGTAGCACAGTGTTCCAATCTTTGCTTACGGCATTCGAGGAGCCATCGGATCGTGTGGTGATGGAGGCCCAGAGAGTTCCCACCATTGCGGTCTCCAACCCTATCCCCAACAGTGGTCCACGCTGTCAGAAATGGCGATTCGTTTGTTTACCGCTGCTGTAGGGCATGGCACGTGATCATGTCTCAATCGGCATGATTTCTGGCCAGTTCCGGTCAAACCCATGTAAGGACATGTTTGTGGCTACACTTGAGAAGTTGCATTGCTCGTGATCTTGATACCACAGGCCATGTCTGAGTACGACAATGACACGGAAGTGGCCAAGGACCCCATTGCCAAAACAAGGAAATGGAGCCGCCATCTTCGGCTGCAGCAGAGCCCAGTGAACGGGTGTGATGCTTGCCCACCCCCCCCTTTCTCCCCCATCAAGTTCTACAACACCAATCCTCACCCATCACCCCAGGTGGCACCCATGCCAGCAACCGAATTGACACGCAATGTACACACCACAGATCCAAAGGGGGCCAGGGGCGACGGGGGCACATGACACGCTCGCCACAATGAGGACTGAGCACGGGAAAGGAGAGGCTGAAGGTTGTTATGTACACCCTAACGGGGAAGTGACCCCGCAAGTGGAAATTTGGGGGCCCAAAAGCTGCCATTGGGAAGGGTACCCCACCGCCAGTATGGGGGTCCACTTGGACGCACCTGGCCAACAGCGAGGGCAGTTGCCCTCCTCTTTGTGGACCTGACACAGAGCAGTGGAACAGGGACGGTCCAGGGTCTCCATTGGCACAACCTACCAAGGGAAGGAAGGGTGAGCAGGGGGGTAAGGTAAGGCCAGGAGATTGAGGGCAGAAGCTGCGCCTATGGAAGGAAAGGGTTCAAGGAAAGGGCAAGGGTACCACCATCACCAGCTCACCCTGTGAGGTTGGCGGTAGGTCCAAGAGGGGGACAGTGGTACTGGATGGTGCACAGGTGGTGGACACCAGGGCGATGTGGATCAGATGATGGACACTGGGTGGAACAGAGGGTGGACGGCGATGAGACAAGAGGTAAGGAAGGGAGCAGGGCAAGGGAATGAGTGGGGGGCTGGGAACCTCGTGCTAGTGTTTGCAAAAAAGGATTTTTGAAGGGGGGTTTTGCCATGCTCCACAATGCAGCAAAACTCACAAAAATTGCGAAAATGATGATAGGTGTTGGGCACACATATTGCAAAAAGGCCATTGAGAACGCTGCTTGCATGCCACCACATGTCACAAATCCCCTCAGCATAGGGGCGTCCTTCAGGGACTAGAGTTTTTTTTTGTTAAGGACCGCCCTTAAGCACCGCCCCAAGGGACCATCACCACTGCCAACCGCCAACTGCCACCAACTGCCAACCGCCATCAACCACCAATCCCCAACCACCAACCGCCGCCAACCGCCCGCCGCCAACACATGGTGTGTCCGCAGGCTTTTTTGGGAAAACTGTGTAACGGAACACTTTTTTTTTTTATCCGGAAAGGACCGCCCTGCCTCGGCATGAAATATTTTTGTACCTCGACAATACATGAGATTTTTTGAGCGTTGGTTCTAAATCGCAAGGTGCAATTCTAAGTGAAGGCCGGAAAGTCGCATGGGCCAAAAAAAACCCAGGCATTTGTTTTGGCGCAGTGCTTGGAAAAAGTGGAGGCGTCCGTCGCTTGGAAAACGTGCTTGGAAATCACCTCGATTTTGATGGGTGGGGGTGCTTGGGGAATGTGCTTGTGAGGTTGCTGGGTGGGCTGGGCTGGGATTGTTGCTTGGAAATTGCCCAGGGTTGATGCACAGACAAAGTGCTTGGAAATTCTGCTTCGTTTCTTTCAATACCATACCAGTTGTTATGTCTCAAAGTTTGTTAGGGGTTCCTACCAAGAAGTGCTGTGGGAAAGTAGTTCCAACAATACCACATGGAAGTTGTCACCATGGGGCAACCAAAAAAAGTAGGTTGTGAATACCAGAGAAGAGATGTAGCAATACCCCTGACCAAAGGTACGTTTTATGGGGAGCATATTTGCTACATGTGCAGGGTCGGGTGGGGGGGGGGATTGCACAGAGGTGTAATTTTTTTCAGCTGCGACTCTTGTCACTGCTCCCCCACAGTCGGGGATTTTTTCAACCCTGTTCCACCACTAAACCCCCACCCCCCCTGCCTTTGCTCCGCCACCTTTAGAGAAAACGGGCCTGGCTATCAAAGCCATGCGTTGGCTCGTCACAAACCCCTCATTGTGGGGCGACATGGCTCTTTTTCACTGGTTTGTCCGCATTCTTTCCATGGAGGCTCGCATGGTGGTAAGTTTTGTTGTGACAAATTGTAGGGATATTTTTGGTTTAGGAGGGAATTTTTGGGACCAGTGTGTCCACATTATCCCAATTGGAATGCCCATCCTGCGGCACGCAGTTTGGGAAACTATCCCAGAAAGGTGGAATAGTGGTGCATACATGCACACATTTTTCACACCTTGAACGGTATTTCAAGTTTTACTGCCTTCAAAACCGCGGTTTTCGATCGTTCTTGGTGGTTTTAGGGCAAAATGACCGATTTTGGCCTTTTTGTTTTGGAACAAAAGGTGTTCTGGCACAGACCCCCGGTGCTACTTCCCAAACGTTCCTTGGCAAATCTGGCCAAAAGACAAGCCATATGCATTGTGTAATTTTACATTTGCGATTTCAAGCTTTGTTGCCTTCAGAACGGTGTTTTTTTATCGTTCTTGGTGTTTTTATGGCTCTACACCATGTCATTCGGAATTGAGGCTTTGGTATGGATTGAGTGAATGGCGGGTGTGCCCTCCTTTTGCCGCCCAGAATTGGAAGTGGGTGACCCTGATTGCCCCACGCCCCATGGGACTCCCAGGCCTTGTGACGGCTGTAGATGCTGCGTATTACAGGCTGTCCGCAGGTGTGATCCTGATCATTGTCCGTTGATTTTCCGGGTTTGCCGTTTTTTCTGGGGAAATTTACGCCATGTGGGTAAAATGTACGCCCATTCATATAAGTTGGGGGCTGGGGGCCGAATGCTCTGTAAATCCTTGTAAATATCTGACTTGGTCACCGAAGGATCATTTTGAGAGAAGTATGTTCGTCTACCCAGGCAGACCCCCCAACCCCTCTGGGGCATACTTCTGGGGGCTGGTTACGACAGATTTCCTATGGTGGTGGGGGACAGACACCCTCTTGTGGGTGATTGAGATTGCCCCATTGGCCGTGGCTGTCTATGGCACTCCTTGACCTGACCCTAGGTCAGAGATGATAGAAGCATTGCCTGCGAAGACGATCCAAGAAGCCGACACATCTGGAGCAGACCGTTCCCCTGAGAGCCCTGCCAGTTCTCTGGGCAGTGACTGCGCCTCCTCCACTGCTTCGGCTGCGGTCGTTGGCATGGGTCGGAGCTTCCCAAAACCTTCGAAGGTGAAGAGGTATGCGTTTGTGGTGGGTCGTCCAACAGTTTTAGCAGCAAACTGTGAATCCCCGTGTCTTGGAATTGTGTCCCATGTATCGCTGTAAGATGTCTTCATGTGCCCAAAATGGGAGAATCTCCTGGTTCACGTCACTGGATCATGGTTTCAGCATACCAAGCATGATTTTCCTTTTTATTGGCCCCTTTTTTTTTGCTGCGGAAGTAGGGCACTTTGTATTGATACAAGTGGGGCACCGAAGGACAGGGGACGTAGCCTTTTTTTTACGCTCAGCAGACAGTGCAAAAATCATAAAGCAATTGGTTGTTCGCGTGCGAATATGGGTAGCCATCCCGCAACAAATAATTATTGGACGTTCGTTCGTGGTACTGGGTTGTGTGCAAAGTAACATGTGTGGAAAGTCATTTCAGCCGTAGGCAGCCAATCTATTGAATGCCACCGAGGGCAATGGGGTAGTGCCCACGTAAAAAACGAAAGAGTTAACTTTGTTGGTTTTCAAGCTTTTCCCACGGACAATCTAGAAGAGGTGTTACTAGGAACTAGAGGAAGAAGTAGGGCACCTTGGAGTGACCTTGTCTTGATACATGTGGGGTGAGGGGGTGCGGTATGGGTGGATAGCAGGGCCTGAGGGGTTTCGGGTGGAGTTACGCATGTGGCCCCGTGGGTGGGGGCGGATCACCCGTTCATGCAAGGGTCGCTCGTTGATGGGTCTGATTGCAGCACGTGTGGCGATCAGGGGGATGGTATTCCATCGTTTATTTCATCCGTTTACAGAGACAGCAGGGATAGTCCCACTTATGACCCTTGGAATGGGTCCAACACGGATTTGCTGTGGGCCTTGAAGAGCGAGGCGTCACGCGGCAAGTTCAAGAGAGCCAATTCTGGTTTGTTGGGGGTAACGATTACACAAGGCCCCCGACCTGATGCCGGTTTTGGCGCTGGTCGTGGTGGTCCCCTCCTCAAACTGATACCGTCGACGTGATGATAAAGTGTGTTCCAGTGTTGCACATGCATTCACACGGGGATCAACGCACAGACAGATATGTGCACATTCAAGTGTGGTGTGCAAGTGTTTTCCTGAGTGTATGTGAAAGCGCTCAGCCCTTGCGCACGTGCTACCGAAATTCGGCCCCGGCCTCCGGGAGCCTTTTTTTTTCGTGTATTTGCAGCAATACGGCTTGCGTGTTTTTATGGGTGTATGTGTGTTCAGTGTGTGTCACTATGTTTTGTGGTTTGTGAGTTTATGGTTCTGCTTCAGATGACGTTTGCCCGCTCAATATTTGCGTCGTGCTATGAGTAGTGGTAGCAAGACGGGGCAATGCACGGTGGGGCACAAGGACTGGCTCTGGGATAGATTCGTGTCTTTCGTTTTGCGTTACGTTTTGCGTTACGCTTTGCGTCATATACTGACATACATCCCACCCAGTTGCCACAGTAGAGTGATCCTACTTTGTCTGCTTTTTGTCACAGATTTTGCTGCCATAAATTCTGCTTCCACAAATTCCACCTCTCCTCCTCCTCCCAATGAAAGCCCCCGGCTATGTCTGTTCTTGCCCGCACTTTC
Organism: Eutreptiella sp. 'Long Island Sound 2002'; assembly: GCA_964036045.1. Lineage (NCBI taxonomy): Eukaryota > Euglenozoa > Euglenophyceae > Eutreptiales > Eutreptiaceae > Eutreptiella > Eutreptiella sp. 'Long Island Sound 2002'. The sequence continues at coordinate 168,281,616 of OZ038378.1, forward strand.
ACCTTTAGGCTGACTCACTTCGTATTGTTTATTGCAGCCAGGCGCACACACTGTGTATGCCGTGGCGTCGTTCGTGTGTTGTTGGCGTCTGTTGGTTAGGTTTCACCCCTGCAACCATTGCCATCACACATCGGATAGCGGTGCAGAGTGCTGCGCCATTGACCTGTGTCCTACACAACTGCCCTCGCTAATATGCCATCGTAATGGCATTTAGCTGGCTGAGGGCAGTAGAACCCGCATAGGTCATAGGGCATAGGGCATTTATCCTTTTCACTGCATGTTTTCAGCACTCGTGCGCGAGCGTCGTTGTGTTGTCCAAAGGGCCAGTGCTGGTAGATTCCCGCAGAAAGCTCATGGGTATAGCCCTTACTGCCCGTTTCGATGTTTCCGCATGACTTTGCACGTACAGCTTTTGTGCTTCATGGGTGAGGGTCTGTAGCGATCCCAGTGAGCAGCATGGGGGTCATGGACCTACGGCCGCAGTGCTGATCGATATGTGTGCAGTTTTGAGGGATGTTGGGGCATGTGACCCAGTCATTTTGGTAACTGCATTAAATTTTTCAGTGTGTGCACCACCTGCGTTTCAGGGGCACAATCAATGCCCGTGTTCTTTGGCACGTGGCGTTTAGGTGTGCCAAGAAATCAGGGCATAAAATTGCATTCATCGGATTCCTCAGCAGGGCACTGTTGTGTGACAGATCATTTGTTGTGCATGTCAAGATTTTAGTTGGAACCCAATTAAATTTTTTCTCGGTTCTAGTCTCGATGTGCATCTAATGTATTGGACTCAATTCTTTTTGTGCTGGGCCTGGCTTTGACTGGGGCACAAGCATCTAATTGCAGCATTAGTGCCATTTTGCTGTAACGTGATCTGCCACTGGGGAATCGCGAACTAGTTGCCACCAAAGCTAGAAGTCCAGACAGGCCAGCCTGATCACTGTGTGTTTGTTGGTTCATGTCCTGTACCACCAGATATGCAGAACCAGCTTTCAACTTATAGATTTTCCATCCCAGCGTTGCCTGTCTAAGTTTTAGAGTTTGGTATCATGCCGGTTTGCCGTGGCATCTGTGTAGTGCATCTGCAACGTTCAATCTAATCCAAACCTGCATTTGCAACCAACCAAGCAGTAGATTGTTTTGGCAGAGCACATTGTCAATGGTATTTGGCAAGGTCAGGGCTTCCTGCTTTGTGGGAATTTTAGCCACCGCAACAGCGGTTGCATGCAGCCTGCAGCAGGAGTGTCAATGGCACTGGCCATTCCTTTTGGTTTTCCATTAGAGATATATTGATGTGTAGTTGTGTTTTTTTGTTTTTACGCACAGGAAGGCAAAACACAAACTCCCAGGGGCCGTTCAAACTAATTTGTTTGGGTCTCCTCGGGTTTGCATAACATGGAAGTGCTGCCTTTCCTAGCTGCATGATATATTATGTGCTGTGCTAAGTGCTGTGTTGATCAAGTTGTGTTCTTATTTTATGTGTTTATGTTCATCTGATAAAAACAAAGTGTTGCAACAGACGCCCAAAATCAGTCTGCCAGCCATGACATGTGGTAGTCATATATGCTCATCAAAATCATTGATGGGCTATATTGGAGGAATTGTCTCCTTGTTGTAGAAGGGTATCCGCATGGCACGTGCACAAGGTGTACGCCATGCAGCCCAAAATGTAGCCAATGCTAATCATTGCTGCTTGCACAACTGAATACCAAGTAACCTGCTGGGTCTGAAGCCAACCAAATATCATTTAATCTTTGAGGCTTCAGTGTGAGAGGTGCCGAGTCATCACACCAGGATCTTTTTAGGGTCCTGCATCAGTGCATGCCACTCACGGACTCAGCATCTGTGTGAACTTGGATAATTCTGGTTGCAGTTGTTCTTTGCACGTCTGCGTGGAATTGCACTTTTTGGACAGAGGGGCACAATCATGCAGAACCCTCGCGCCATTTTGCATGCATTTTGAAAAATTTTAGTGGACCCACAACAGTTGCAGGAACTCTCGCATTGGCGGTTGCATGATGGTACATGTCTGAAGCTTGTTCAAAGCAGCCAACGAAAACTGGTATGGTATGCAACAACTGACATGGTATTGTTGTGTCAAAGAGCCTTTTCATGGCCCCCCAACTCCACGACATATGAAATGCTTGAGACAGAGGCAAAATAACCCAAAAAGGAACCTTAACAAGGTATGCTGTTTGCACATGTTGTGATGTAGATACTCAGGTTTTGTCTCCTCTCAGCTTGCAAACAATGTGTCTATATCTTGTGTTGTCCCAGGTGCCAACAGCTGTTTTGGGCCAACAATAGCTGCTTTTTTCCGCAGTGGGGGGTAGAACAGCATGGGGGGCGCCCAGATGCAGTCCCTGACCCCCCCCCCCCCCCGCCCCCCTCTCTGGGGGGCCAAAATGTTTGAGAGGTGCAGACCTTCATGTGTTACGAGTTTTCAAGTGGCAAAAATAGTTTTCTTGCTGTTACCAATGTGCCATATATTTATAAGTCGTCTCCAAGACATGAGCAACATTGGACATGTCATTTGTCTTTACGTGAGTTTGGACATAGACAAGGGACATTATACATTTTTTGGGGGGCATTTTTACAATTTTTGTCCATAACGGTGTTTGAGTGCTGCTCTTTTTGACTTCGTTCCCTGGAGTGTGTGTACCCGTTCTCTTTGACCAATGGTGATTCAGCAGGGAAAGAGTAGTGCTACTCACATGAGCTACATCAGCCATTATCAAGTCAACAACCCTATGTTATGGTATGTTTTTGATTTGGAGCTGCGTCAATTTTTCCATTTTCATGATTTTTCTTGGAAAAACGTTTCAGTGTCTTTGTCTAGGCTCATATGCTTGGAGTAGCATGGTATAGGTCCAGTGTACATTCATTGACTTTGGCTTTGGTTTTTCGTCAATTTCTCATAGAGTTACTCAATTTCTAATATTTTGCATTTTGGCCAAATTTGGACTTTTTGCCCAAAATGGCTTACCAAGATATTTATAATTTCGTGTTGCACACCACCCATGGGGCAAGTAAGTATTGTTCTTTGGCACATGTTTTAATGCCAATCGTGCGTGAATATCACATATTCCCATCACTCATGGTTTTAGATATTTCACTTCTGCTTGGCTATGCATTTTGCTTTGCTCATGTTGTGGTTAGAGCTGGCCCTAACTATGGTGGTATCTTTTTTGTCTTCAGTAGTCCGCTTTTGCAGCGCCATTTAGAGTCCTATACATTTGTTGTTAGGGGACCGAGGTGTAGATGCATGTGTTTACGGCAGTGCGTGGCATGCACACATAGGCGAGAATGAAGCAAAGAGTGAGAGTAAGATTCTGAAGCTCACTATGATTGTCCTATCCCCTTCGGACCCACCAAGCACATTGATCTTTCATAATATACACTATACTGCACCTTTGTAGTTGGAAGTATTAGACTTTGGGACACCGAGGAGAAGAGTAGGACAGTGAGAGCATATTTGTTCAGCTGACTACTCACCAAGCACGCTTCTTCTTTGCTCCAAACCTAGTCAAAATGGGGCCTTGAACTCCGGACACACAAGCCTCGGACAAAAAAAACCAAACAAGGAATACAAGCCCAGGTTGATTCAAGCCGTTTGGGATTCGACGATGTGGGCCCATGGGCCTTCCGGTCCTATGTAATTCCCATGTATTTGGGTACGTCCGAAGCTCCCACAAGCTGGGCGAAGTGGGGTTTGCTTGGAGTCCCTTTTCACTACGAGCAAAGGATTGGAAAGCATACCCTTAGACGTCGCGCTCAGCTTGTTCGACACCTATCTTGGTGAATGGCCGGCTATGTACCCGGGTCATGTGTCTTCCAACAGACACATGCGGAAATTTTTCACTCTTTTTCAATGTAGAGGTTTGAGGTCACACGGCAACCTTAGTAACATAATGGCGCTTTGTGCCCCACATAGTCTTTACCTCTATTCACTTCTATACACTTCTAGCCAAGTAATTGAGCCCCTGAGATAGCCAACACTTGCTAAGCTGCCCCAACCATGCTTCATGGTTGCCAAGTGCACAGCAAGCAACTGCTGGCATCCGAAACAACTGATGTTATTCTTGTTTGTCACCAATACACTGAGAAAGTTCGCTCAGCTGCAGCAGCAAGTGGTGAGTCTTTGTTGTGCAAGAATCCTTCGGATGCTATGTATGCCGCCGGTCAACACAAAAATGTTACGATTTTCACACGCACACAGACCCCCATATTCACATATGTCCCTCTCCTGCACTCTCTGGGGGCAATCTCAGTGGTCTCCATGGCATCCATTTAGAGATGACCGTGCGGACCGGATCTCATAGATAGTGAGAACACGGAGGATGGCCGCCTGCTAAGTGCACAAATGCCCACTGTGGCCCAACCTGAGATCGTCCTAAAGTACGGGTCCTCGGCACAATTGTGGCGCACGCTAGACCATGGGGAAGTTCCGCAAGGCTTCTCCAAGACTTAGGCGGCTCAAGTTGCATGGTCAAAAACGAAGGAAAAGGTAGGAAAATGACAGGTTTCCAAAGGCATCAAAAAATAGTTGTTTTGATGGATATTTTAAAAACGTCGCAAACAAGTATGGTAGATTAACTATTTCTATAAGAATGATGTGTCCCATGGGCGAGACAGGGAAAAGTATTGTTTGGTGACCATTCTTTGCGCGAGGCCTCGCGCAAAGACGTTCATTTGTGTCAGATTAATGTGCTACAGCACGACGCATTAGGCAGGTTGTCGAAAAATGGAACCCTGTCGTATTTATACACGTAACTTAGTACCATTATGAGGATTGCGTGACAGAGATGGATCTATTAACGAATAAACTTTAACAAGTGTGTACCCAAGAATCTTGAAAAGTATAAATGTTCCGGAACAAACTGCAGTTTCAAGCGCGAGGCCTCGCGCATGGAACGGCGCATGAGAAACATTGAAGTTTCGGTGATCATTGCGCGAGGCCTCTCGCAATGGAGGTCACAAGCGCTCATAGAAACCAAAATTGGACAGATCCACCAACTACACAGCATGTACATTCCCTTGATGCGGCGCTGCTGCATGGGCGCCCATAAAGGTCCCGCCGGCATCTCCGGTTTTCATACTGTGGTCACCGCTGGCTTCACTGCCCAACAGCGATAGTAGTGCGCCGCAACTGGCTACCGCAATCAGGATTAACTAGTCAAATGTGGGATCAGCAGACAGTTACAGCTAACCGAAAATGGTGCATGCGACAAGCGAATCACAGAATAATTGGTCGCGCGAAAACTGTGAGACAGGTTGATGTTTGAAATCAAGAAAGTTTTTCAAACGGCGATTTTTACATAGATACAGGTACGCATTCATTCTTCACAGCAACAGTGCCCCTGCGAAAAGAGGTGGACCTTGAGAAGACAGTGGCCGTAGCATCCGGAGTTTTCCGCGATGTCTGCTCAGAGGAACCGCCGTACCACACGGCAGAAGAAATGTGGGAAGGACTAAAACAGGGGGACGAGGGCGCGCGATTGTTGTTTGTGTTTTTTTTGCGTCTGCGCAAAAATGAACGGACGCATTGCAGCGTTGAAAAGGCGATTGCGGCAGAAGGCAAGAGATGGGTTGGTGTTTTGATAGAGGAGGCCTGGCGCCTTTATTTGCTGATGCGCCACCGCGCATTTCCATACCAGGGAAAACCAAAGTCAGTTGTTGCGGTAGAGGGAAGTAGGGCGCAGCGTCGCATTTTAGCAAGGTCAGGTTTGGCGCGATACAGCGCACCTTCGCTGAAGGAGAGGGCCGCAGTCAGGTTACAGACTACATGGAACAAAATACACCAACAGTGGGTTGTGTTGTGGATGGACAACTGGTACAACAAACAGTTTACCACAAATCCTGACAAGAACGACAAAAGCCTGAACGCAACAGTGTTGGCTGTGTTGCTACTGAAGGATGCACCGCGCTACTGGCATGGTCATCCTAGCCTGGAAGAGCTCGACGGCGTGTTCCTGTTGTTGCACGCATGCTGGGAAACACCGAGGGAACGTTTGCACGTATCCTGCACGATCTAGGATTTGCAAGCACGCGACCTGTTGTGCGAAACATTAGGGCACCGCTTGACATTATTCGCCCTGTGCCTGCCAAGAGACCACATTGGCGACCCCTTTGTCTAAGCAAAGAAAAGGTAAGCGGCAACATATCGCTTCTTAACCTACTGCAATTTACTAGGGACTTGGCGCAGCACACCCGACCAGTTGTCCCTGTTCTATGTGATGAGAACATCCATTACCGCATTTGTAAGATGATGTACGGTGAAAAAACAACGGGTTGGAACGTCCGGCGTTTTTTGCGTTCACACCCTATATCATATGGTTTTTGGCACGTGTACAAATTTTGCGTTACACAAACATTTCGCTCATTTTGGCCGATTGTGACCTTTTTCCGTAAGGGCTTGTTGCGCAGCGGTGACACAGTCCCCTGTTTTCCCAAGCCGATCACAGTGGAGATAACTGTTGGTGCACTGTTGTTGGGTATGGGCCCCCACATACGGCGCCTTAACCGAAAATGTCATTCCCTTGAGCTGCCACGTCCTGCAAATCGGCGAAGTCGCCTCCGTTACGCTGTGTGTAAGGCCATATAGGTTCTGTTAACACAATACTGTCCTATGTTACTATACCTAGGACACCTCGTTAGGCAGTGCAATTGGGCTGGGGAGACGGCCAACACGAGTGTTTTGCTTCTGAGGGATTGCAGATTGTTATGTGTTTGTTAGACCGTTTGAACATGGGGGACGCACTTTTAAAATACGAACGCACTGTTGCAACTGCGCTATTCTGCCACACTGCATGGCACACAGCCATGCCTGGACAGGCTTTTGCCGAGGAGTTTTGTGAAAGTCTGCTTTCCAGCCTTGTGACAAAGAAAGGCCAAAACAGAGGTGCAGTAACCATTGAAGATGTTGACGATCTGTATCAGCTCATCACTTTCCGCAAAGAAGGTCACAGGGTGAACGTCTGTAAAATCCCCAATTCCTTTGTCAATTCCGTGCTTGAGCGGTTAACTGCTTACTTGAACGCAGAGCGTGTATATGTGCCTTGGGTTAGGTGGTGTGCTGAGCCTACTTGTACAATTCAGACGCATTGGCCGCGCAGGGGTGTACCTAACTTTCCACCGTCTCTTCTAATTCCAAAGGGTTCTAACCACTACAAACAAGTCCTTGTGTCTGCGTTGTTGGTGCTAACGCCGCAGGGGCCACTTAAGGCTGGTTTCAAGCGAAAACTATCGGAGCTGATCCCCCAACGCAGTGTGTTGGAGGAACAGAGAGAGGCCGACACGCTGCGAAACGTTCGAAGAAGATTGGAGAACATGCAGTAATGCGCGAGGCCTCGCGCAAACAGCATGAAACAACAGGTTAGTACACCCCCTCTCTTGCGCGAGGCCTCGCGCAAGGTTAACAGTTAAAAACAGTGCCGTGCCCTTTCAGTTTTTGCATTCTCAACCATACTGTACTCGTATTCGCTAAAAGCGCTCCACATATGCATCAATGTTATGTTTCCTTCAATACAGGCTTTCTTCTTATCGCAGAATGGCAAGCCCCGCCAAAAAAACAGCCGAGGAACGAGAAGATACCGACTATGACCCTGGGACCTCGGGATCAGAGGGTGGAACACCAAAGAAGGGGCGTAAGAAGAAGGAAACACCAGATCCTGGCTTAACCTTGGGTACTGACATCGAGGACCACCTGAAGCCGGATGGGAGACAGGTGGAGGTTGAGCTGGACAACGTGAGAATCGACCAGGAGAAGACAAAGGGGCAGATTAGACGGATCAACGGAAAGATACGAAGTTACTGCAGAAGCGTATTGAGTCACTCGAAGCAGCACCGCCAACAGGCCCATTACACGTCGTTCTCTGGGAAGATAATAGTATGTTGCCAACGGACTTTTCGCTCTTCTCGTTGCGCGAGCCCTCGCGCATAGATGTGTCTCATATTTGCAGATGGCGATTATTGGTGTGTATCTGGACAGCATAGCGTGGAAGCGATTGCGAAGATTCGGGAAAAGCGACGTACAGCGTGTCTGGATCTGCAGCAGTGGCATACCGTATGCATCGCCGATATTCTGAAGCCTACGACACCATGGGCCTTCCGTGCAAAGCTGGCGGGACAAGCACAAGGAAGCGCACAAGACATTGAGCCAATTCCGCTGTATGAGGCAGCAGATAACCTCATTCGATGTGTTGAAGATCAGCGGCGGCGAGGCCTGGCTGACACGTATAGCAATCTCAAGATCGCCATTGTGGATGCTGTGCAGATGAGTGCCCTTGTTCCAACCGCTGAAATGAAGCAACCTGGTCAATTCGTATGTTCATCAATTGTTGTTTCGGTGCTCTCTTCGTTGCGCGAGGCCTCGCGCATAATGTTGTCACTTTCAGGACAAAACGTATAAATTGTGGAAAGATTTTATGACGTTTGCCTACTATGTTGGTCCGGAAGCTGTGAAAGGTCTGCAGAAGTTCCACGACAAAGGGGAGAAAGTCACGAAGAACGCGCTGAAGAAACTGGACGGGATCCTGTTGCCGGAGTTCTACAACAAAGTGGCAAAAGTGATGCAGGAAGAAAAAACAACCCTTAAATCCTTGCAGAATTCATTTGACGACATCATCCTTGAGCAGTGGGTCTCAATGCATCGGGACCACCCGCACAACGGCTAGTACGTTCGACCTGAGAAAGGTGTGTACCATCGATGAGACGTGGGTTCCGTTTCTGCATCGGTGCGCCGCACTTTCTCCATTTCTGTTCTTTAGCCAAAGACATGCGGACCCGCAAAGAGGTTGCTGCACTTGGAAGGCCTGCCCTGAAGGTGACTCTTGGTACATGGGGCTATTGGCGGGAACTTGAAGGCAAAAGTCGCGGTCCCTGGCCGGCATGGAAATCCATGATTCGCGCACCACTGTGGCAAGTGGCAGAGAAAGGCAAACCCGCCTCCCTGAAAATACTCAACGTCCAAAAATTCCTTGGTCAAGAGCCTACCAGGAGCCGTGTGGTCCCCCCACCTGCTGGCGTTACTGGTGACTTCAAGACAGTGGAACAGCAGGATCCGTCACTGTCAACTCAAACTATCACAGTTAAGGCGACCCGAATTGCAGCGTTGACCCACGATCCCCCGAGGCGGTTTATTGAGATTGACAAGAACCTGATTGTCATCAACGGCGACATATTTGAACATCTTGCTCCTGAGATGATGTGCCCAGCCTGGCTGTATGAAGAGATGGCGCGTGCCGATACCCTTATCTGCGGCTCCAAAACTGTTGTTGACAACATGTTCAACGTGCTGGAAACGGAAACAGAGAGACATCTCAACGATGATTTCAACGCGCCGCGCATTGGCAACATGTTGCTTATTCCCATCTTCAGTTGGCCAGTCAAACCGAAGCCTGCAGGGGATCCTACAACGTTTGACGTTCGCTGGTTGCTGATTTCGTCACCGGATAGCTGGTCGAGAAAGGTATAATTCCCTCATTACGTCCGCTCTTTGCGCGAGGCCTCGCGCAATAACTTCTCCCTCATTGCAGATTCCGAATTATCTGACGTTTGGACCTACTCAAGTAGAGGAGATGGATCCTATTGAATTTGGCGGTCACCTTCCGATAACGACGGTTATGTGGTATTTCGACACTCACCTCTTTTACCTGAAGCAGGATAAGAGCTTCAAGCCTGCGTTTGTGTTCATTGATCATCAGCCGGATCTGGTGTGCAAGATCGCGGCCATCGAGCCGGATTCTCGCATGTACCTTCTTGGTGTTACCTCCGACAATCTCTCCGATTGGGTCAACAGAGTCCAGACTCAGTTGAACCACGTATTGACACAAGAGTCAAAACTGCACGTGTTTGGTGATTGGGACCAGCAAGCCAGCTGAGCAAACCGTGGTATTCCCCTTTGGGTTCGCGATGACAAGGTGGGTTCTGATGCGTTGTCGCTGAAGGAGGAAGAGACCGTTGAGAAAGGTCAAGCTGCAGAAGCACTGGCCCCTGCAAAGCGGAAGTCTACTCGTGGGGAACCAGCCCCCAAGAAGAAGAAGACTACCTCCAAGCCTCAGGCAGCGAAGTCGGTTACCGGTGCAGAATCCGACGAGAGCGATGGGGATGAAGAGGGGGAGAGCGAGGACGAAGAGGAGGAGGAAGCGCAGGTCTCCCAGGGCAAGGCAGCGAAGAAAGTGGCAGCGAAGCCGAGGTCCGAGGAAACCGGGGCCCGAGCTCCATTCAAGCAGCCAGCCCGTCAGTCCCAACCAAGAAGCGCGCCTGCAAAGCCACCGCCTAAGGGTAACACATCCGTTGCTAAGGCATTGGGTTCTAAGATGCAAACTGTTCCGAAAAAAAAGTAATTTCTTCGCTTGTTCTAATATATTATGCGCGAATGCTCGCGCTGTGTATTCCTCTTCGACGACCTTTATGCTGTCACCTTGTGCGGCACATTTTTCTCTGTGATGCATTTTATTGCGCTGTTGTGTTGGTGTTTGCGCGAGGCCTCGCGCAAAGAAGGGGTGCCAAAAAATGCTTCTTGTCGTGCAGCGTGGAACATGGTTTTCGAAAACTGGTTTCCCAAAAGATTGAAAGCTCATGGGTGTTTTTATTGCAAAGCATAAGTGGTATAGGAAACAAAAAGTCGTGGTTTTCCCAAAAAAGAACTTCATTTTGGTGGAAATAAATCATTTTCCCGGGCAGTCGGTTTTGTTGAAAATAAAGGAAAATGGACCAATTAAGTGCTTTTCACGGGATCTTTGGTTCTTGTGTTTTACGTCCCCCCCAAAAGGACTATTTTTTCGCAGTGCCGTAGAGAGGCAGTTTTGGGCACATTTTCACCATGCAACTAACACGCCTAAACCAAGAGAATCATTTGCGGGTTTGAAACCTACACCAATGGTTACGTACCCACGGGGCAATCTTGGTACACTGATTGCAGCAAACTGGTGATTCACGCTACCTACCCGCATATGACGGAGGGCCCTAGGGCAGTCATGGCCTTTATCTGTGGACCTTTGCAGGTGATTGCCAGGATGCATGGCCCGCAGAGCTCTTATGGAGCGGAGCTGATGGGGCTCTGTGTTGCGGCAAGGCTTTGCCCAACCAGGCTCATCCATTACCCTTGACAAGAAAGTAGTTGTAGACCACGGCCCCTGTGAGCCCTACAGGGAGGCATCACACATGGACTTGCGTTGTCAGGTTGCAGCATTGCTCCGGGGCAAACAGATCACGGTTAGTTGGATTCCTGCGCACCAGACAGCCTCAGCGGCCCATGATGCCCAAGAATTGGATGATATGCATCGCAATAATGAGGTTGACCGGCTGGCAAAGCTTGCCACTACTCTCCCCCTCCCTCTGCACACTCCTGAAACACTGCCAGCAGTTTTGTGGGGGGAACTGAGGCCCCAACACCCGCGAGTAAGTAGATTGCGGCCGTCCGCCCCTACGCCAAATATGAGGGCCTGCATTGGACTACATGGCTGCCTCTGCGCCGTGTGCGCCGCCACATGTGGATACAGTAGATGTGGGGTAATTTCCGCTGGTCTGAGTGCTGCCCCCCTTGGGAAACTGTGTAAGGTACTATGCCCCTTGTGCTCGAAGTGGCACAGAGGAACCACACATGCACGCCTGGCTCAGTGCGATGCATGGCTGCTTGTTTTTGTTGCAGAGTGGGTACGCACGTGGGATACTTGGGGTGACTTGGCCTAGCTCTGGATCTCTACGCCCTCCTGCATAGGACTTAGACCACATCTCAAAGCTGCGTGTCCCACAGTCTTTCATTGACGCAGTACCCCGCAATAGGCTGCACGCACTTCGATATAGAGTCGCCTAGCATCAGTACCACTTGGCCCATGCGGTCATACTCCTGCGTCAATCCCTCCCTATGCCCTCCAAAGAGGCAGAACGTACAAAGCATACCCCGTCCCATAGCACTCCGGTGTGGTACACTGCCCGACGCCGGCGGACAATCCAGCCCAATCCAAGTGACAGCGCTCTGCGCTGTCAGGTACACTACCGACCCCCCGTACAAAAGAAAAAGCCCCCAGGATTCGGACGCCGGGCCCGGCTTCCGGACGGACGGGTGGACTGGCTCCGATTAGAGCCATACTCTGAATCCAATGCGTCTCCTTTGCTCCGCCTAGTTTCTACTGTTACACCCCCTATACAAGCCAAGGTCCAGCAGCACCTCATGACGCGCGTGGCAACCGCCGCAAACCAACCCCCCCCACCTCCACAGGGAAATACCCGCCCAGGCATCTTTCTCATGCAGTCATTGTCCCATCCGAATCACCTTTGGATGAATATGCGTTGAGACCTGCAGGCCCTGCATAGAGAGCATGTTGTCATTGTTTCCCTCTCCCACAAAGACACTGCGTGGAGACGTGAGGTGACCACTGCGTGGATGCGCCCTGTTCGGTTGGCTTAGTTTCTACTGCGTTCCTTCTTCATAGAGGCCACTCTCTACGACAAAGGAAGGATGGCCACGGACGTCCTAGCTTTCCACTCCTTCACCCTGTCGTATACGTCGGTGTATTCTTTCATCCACGTGTTGTGGGGTGTGCAGCGGCGACAAGTATACATTATCGGCTGGGCCACCCTGCATATGGTTTCAATGTCCCACCAAAGATATGTGGCATGGGCCACAATGTGTATGTACTGCATGCGGGGGCATGAACAGTGGCTTCGGGCGTCGTTGGCCTCTGTTGAGGGTTTGTACAATATTTCCTTTCGCAGAACCGCCCGTGTCACACGCACTATGTGGCATAATGTGTTGATGTCCCGTGCCCGTGCTCTGTGGGACGAGGCGGTGTCTTCGCAGCATGCCTATTTTTTGAAGAGCTGCAGTGCGCACACAGTTCGTCATTTGGACCGGCGGTGGACCCACTGGGCCAACCTCACAAAACACTGGGAGGAGGTGGCCTGGCGGGAGCCGGTGAAATACTTGGAAGCCGAAAGGGCAGAGTTCCGGGTTCTGCACCTAAAGTGTCGCCGACCGCCCGACGCCGACCTGCACACACCAACAAGGCGGCATACTCATATGCACCCCTCCCATGCCATTCAGCTCACAGGATTGCCCGTCTGGGACTCATCTGACAATCCTGTCATTCAACTCACTAGATCTCCGCGGGGTATGGCTTAGCCTTCGTGAAGCCACCCTGTTTACTGCTCAAAAGACATGTGAGTTTTTAAACTCTATGAGACTGCTCCCTATGCTTCTTCTCCTATTCTTGTTTTTGTCTTTCTTCTCTTTCGTCCGGTCCATATTGATACACTATCTCAAGTACGGGTGTGGACCCCGGGGTTGTGGCAAGTTTCACCTCCTGCATATGTTGTGCAGTACTAAATGGACAGGCGCCCCTGTTGGATTCCCTCAGTCCCAGGGACATACCTCATGTGTTCCACTCTAGGGGGGCGTTTTCGCACAGCGCGGGCACAGCACCAATTATTACGGTGATTATCCAGGTAACAACCCTGAAAACCACCCACCTGCGGAATCATGCACAATCAATTCAAAACTCAAAAATTCAAACATCTAATGCTTGCCATGGGTCCCAGGGACCTAAATTCTGCCCCCTATAGCCCCGTCCACTGCAACAGCCATTCAATGACGTCCTTTCAACCTTCTGAACTTACCGAACTCCCGGTGGTGGAGAACAGCCAACTTTTCGCATAGCGCGTGCACAGCGCACGGTACGCCCCCTAGTGGCTAAGCCTTTTTGACTGTACATACTCCTAGGCCATGGTGCCCATGCACACTGTTGCCTGTTGGCGGAAGTCACCAGTGTCGGAATGCAAAAGGAAAAGAATGTTACGATTTTCAACATCCAAGGTGCTTCGTATGCGGTGCGCGCGGTGCGCGCACCTGGCTCCTACTACTTTTGTTCACGAGATGCCTGCCCATGACCCTCAATTGCCCTACTCAGCTGGGCACAGCCTCAGCCCGCTGCATGAGAAGATAACACCGCTGCTGGTCGGGGCAGTTCAACAAATAGTTTGTTGTAGCGGCACCACATGCTCGCAACCCCCCCCCCCCCCGCTACTGCCACACCTCTACAGTATCACCCGTAACCAGAACCCTGAAGTACCAATCTATCCCCCCCCCCCAGGGATGAAATTTACCCCCAAACAAGCCTAAAACCGGAAATGCAACTTTGGAATGTGAGGATTGCTTTGTTAAAAATGTTGGTGGCTTGTTGAGGTGTCCTGGTGTGTTGAATTTTGAATATTGGAGCTGTCAGGATATTGCTTCCCATGTCACTGAAGCTAGCATTGTCAGGTTGAGAATTGCAAACCAAAATGAAATGGATTGTCAACCCCCCAAAAGTGCCCACCAACCACCCAGGTTGTGCACAATTACCCCCTGGGGGGGGGGGGGATGTGTGGCCAGTGGGGTGGTAATTGTACATATCCCATTTCGAGGGAGATTCTTACTCACTAGGGGGGGGGGTGTGACCTAATTAACTCACTAGGGGGGGGGGGTGTTATTTGGCAGTTTATGGTTGATAGTGTTGCCTGTCAAAGTAGGATGCATCCCAATCAATCCTCTTCCAATGACTTTGACCTGGTTCACACTTCATCAAAAGATACCGTGACAGGTGCGGTATCATAATCTCCTCGAATGCAACGAACATGAGGCGCAGTACTCTCCTCTGCCCACTGTCAAGGAGAGAACACAAAACCAAGACAACCACGAAGAAGATCAAAATAAAACTAGTGCAAACCTCTCTGCACAGCACTGGAAATACTTCAGAAATTGACCAACTTTGTGCTGTTTATGCTCTGTGCACCTCCAGTTTGTTTCCTTCTGTTATGCAGCATTTCACACTATTTCTAGTCAGTTTTGCCTCACCAGTGAGCCCAATTCACTCAAAGAAACAAACAGCCATACCTCATACAAATGCCCCATTTTGGATCCGGGTCAAACATTCCAGGACAAATTCTCGGGCAGAGCATGGCACAGTACACAGGAAGGCATTTTGCAATTGTGCAACACAACATTCTCATGAAATGATGGTTCGGCAAATCCTTACTCGCAAGAAAGCAAGAAACCTATGTGTGAAAGAAACTTCCAGTGGCGCCATTGCAGGTGCACATGTATGTGACTATTTCCTTGATTTCTGGTCAACCAGGTGGTAAAGAGCAGTTCACAGTGGTGGGTTCCATGAATCGTGGGTTCTGCATGGTGGCTGTACTGGGTGCAGTACGCTCTTCGTCGGGGACGACTCATGCCCAGCAGCTCACCTGCAATGTTTTGAACCTCTATGAATCCAGTGTAGGACAACAGAGACCGAGTAAAAGAAATTGAAGGACAAGAAAAAGGAGCATATGAAGGTGACGCAGGGATGGATTGATGCCAGAAGACAAGGAATAAAGTCAATTCACCAGTCCGGTCTGGTGGACCCTCCTATTACGTGACCCAGAAGGGAAAATCCCATAGAAAGCCCCAGGCCACACTTCTTCCCAAGAATCCTTTCGTTCAGCAAACTATTTTGGACGTCTCGATAGATGAAAGCGAGTCACTTCTGAAAGTGGAAAACCGCATTGCATGCACAGATAATGAGGTTTCCATTTCATCGCATAATACTTGCACCACACACGCACCTTGGGGACTTGTTCCACAGAAAGCTACCTGAAAGCGGTTTCGCAAACATATTGTGAGAGTTCTTCTGCGTTCCACTTGGGTGCATACTGCTGCGGGGGGGGGGGGGGGATGGCTGTTGCTGGGGCTGTTGACACGTAGAACGGGAAAACACTCCCTGCCCTCTCCATCAAGAGAAAAAATTGGGTGGTCAGTCTGGAAGGCGAAGATGGGGAAAGTGTTTGCTCAGCAATTAACAATTTTACATCAAAAGGCATTCTGATGCCCCTTGATGGCAATGCCCTAAATAATTTCTTGCAGCAGCCCATGATGCACTTCAAAGGAGCTTCAACCAAAGTAATTTGCAGAAGACGCTTCAGGGGACACTGGCTCACTGCAAGCAACCCAATCAACTCACGCTGACCCCACAACTGCGAGGACGCAGTGCAACGGCCACAAACCTGGCCAATGTTGACACACAGTTTGCAGCAAGGGCCTTCGATCCACAACCTCAGGATTGATCGAAGGCAGGAAAAACTCTCAAACTCTGCAAGGCTTGTGTTAGCGGGAAGAAGCAGAGGGCACAATACACATATTAAGAATGCAAGTGCCAGTCTCTGCCAGCAGTTGTTGAGTGAAATGGGTTGCACTACCGGATAAGGGGTCATTGGAGTATGAAGCTGGGGGGCAGGGGGGGGAGGGGCAAGGGCGACTTACTGCACGCTATTCTTGACTGCTGCAGCCTCACTGACTTTTCAGAGGCGTTCATTCTTCGTCACCCTCAGGCTCCTTCGCCAAGCCACGCTTCGCCTTAAACGCGACCCAGTGCTGTGTGATGTTGGGAATGTTCTTTTCCATGGCGTTGTTCTCGATCCAGGAATGCTGCAGACACTCAGTGGCGGACAGCCGCTTCGTTGGATCGACCTCCAAAAGGTGGGTGATGAGGTCCTTTGCACTATTGGAGATGTGGTCCCAGTATGGGCTTGGAAAGGAGTAAGAGCCACTCGTGATCAGATTGAAAAGAGTAGCAGTGTTCTCATCGAAAAAGGGGCAGAAACCACAGAGCAGCACGTACAGGATGACCCCCAAAGACCACATATCTACAGCAAAGCTGTACCCCTCCTGGTGGCTCAGCAGCACCTCGGGGGCAACGTAATTGGGCGACCCACATGCAGTCTTCACAACGATGTCCCCCCTGTAGATCTTGGCCAACCCAAAGTCTGTAATCCTGATGTCTGTGTCATCGTCAGGCCGGGCGTAAAGCAAATTCTCAGGCTTCAAGTCACGATGGATGACCCCTTTGCCATGGAGGTATTCAATGGCACTCAGAACCTTCTTCATGATAATGCTGCTCGTCTTCTCTGAATACCCCATCGGATAATCGTTGCAAATTCTGTCGAACAGTTCACCACCCATCATCAAATCCATCACCATGTACACGTACGTTGAATCTTCGTAGACGTCGGTCAGATTCACAATATTGGGGTGGCTCAAATCCATCAAAATGCTAACCTCTGTCTTTAGGTTCTGCACCTTCACGTCAATGTTATTCTTGTCAATGATCTTGACAGCGACATGTTCCGGTGGATCTGTTGTACTAACTCCCAGTCGGACCACACTGAAAGAGCCTTTTCCAAGGACTTCCTTGACGTCGTACTTTTCTGCAAATGAAGACGAGACATCAAAAATGGTCTTTTTCGACTTCTTGGAATCGGTCTTGTCCTTGATCTTCTTGAGGAACCCCTTCATTTTGCAACGTCAGTAACTAGAGCAAGGGGACAAAGGGCTCATGAAGGGTGCGACAACGAGTCTCATTTTGCAGAAAAGCGCCAGTATCCACAGAACTAACACCTAGAATGGTTTGGACAACGCTGTTGTTTGTCCATGAATCAATCAAATGGGAGGTGCAGTACCACGACAAACTATAATCATAATCAGAGAGGCTTCAGGGACCATGTGTGAAGTGGCAAATTTGTCCGAAGAAGGTAAGACGCACCTGTGATACAGCATGATTCAGTGCCACACCTCAAAAAAAATGATATTTACGTAAGAGGGAGGTGGGGTGTTGTGAAACATCCCCCAAGATCTGCCACAATCTATTTAATAGAATTCCCTGTGCATTTTTCTGGGGTGGGGTGGGGTTGCTCTGCTGCCTGAAATAATTGTGCTGTCAGTGGTGTCTTGTAATTTGCCTTTGTTGCCTGTACTGCAATGGCCCGAAATGTTGTTTCCCTTTTTTGTGTCATATGATCATGGCAATCTTGATTTTCCTCATGTGCGGTGCACGGTTCTCAGTTAGCTACTCCTGCTAATGAGCAAATGCAGAATTACTTATGGCTATTGGCACTTCCCCTGCAATCCTCCCTTCTCTCTCTCTTCATTGGTAGATCACATTGTGATGACGTTGATACTCACGTTGAGCTCACCTACTCCTCTGCTCCTTGCAAGGTCTCGCATTTTGCCCTTTCACCCACGGGGGGGCGACTACAACCGGTCCTGATGCGACACCCCCCCAGCTATCTGTGAAAACCTGGGGCTGGTGGGCAGTTGGGGGGGGGGGGTCGCCTGGAGGGTCTGGGGGGGGGGGGGGTCGGAGGGTCTGCGGGGGGGGGTTGGCCGTGGGGGGGGGGGGTTCCCAAGGTGGGGGGGCCTACACGCGACCCACTACTACCACATGCATACCTCCAGGAGGGATGTGTGTCTTGGGCGGGTTTGGACAAGCTGCTGGTGGATGTTGTGAAGCAGGGGACAGATGAGCAGGTGTGACCACAGTGGTTGTGGTGATCTTTCACTTTGCAACAAACGACATTTGTTGAGTGCCTCGTCTTGCTAATCTGGCGCTCAAAACATGGATGGTCTGATGAAAGGGAAGCATGCACAAAAAAACTTCGGCACCGTTGGCGCCATGGCCCCAACACCACTATCTCTCAAAACCCGGGGGGGGGGGGGGGAGGGGGCTGGGGGGTGTCACATACAAGGACCGGGCCCGGCCGCCCCCCCGTGCTTTCACCTTCATTTTCTATTGTTGCTTCATTGTTCTTTTGCTCCTTCTACTTCTACCTCTCTTCTTGTCCTTTCCCTTTCTCTTTTCCTGATTCTTCACTTTACACTTCTCTTTTCCCCTCTGGGCCCTACCGTTCAACAGGGCGGTCCTTAACGGGGGAAAAAAAAAGTATTCCAGAACCAGTTTTCCCAAAAAAGCCCGCGGGCACTCCATGTGCTCAACCATGGTTGGTGGCGGTTGGCGGTTGGCGGTTGGCAACTGGCGGTTGGTGGCGGTTGGTTGTGGTTGGCGGTGGTTGGTGATTGGTGGTTGGTGGCGGTTGGCAGTGGTTGGCAGTTGGCGGTTGGTCGCCGCTGGCGGTTGGCGGCGGTTGGTGGCTGGTGGTTGGTGGCGGTTGGTGGTTGGCGGTTGGTGGCGGTTGGCGGTTGATGGGAGTTGGCGGTTGGCGGTTGGTGGTCCCTTGGGGCGGTCCTTAAGGGCGGTCCTTAGCAAAAAAAAAAATCTGGTCCCTTAAGGACCGCCCTGTACCGTTGTGTGTTCTACTTGTGCAGCACCTGCACCTCACCACACTACACCTCACCACACCTCACTACCACCTCACCTGACCTCACCTCACCGGGCATGAGGAAGAACACACACCCGCAAGTGTTGCTGCAATTGCAGTATGTTTTTGTCCTCACCAATAACCAGCCACATCCACTAAGGATGATGTGCATCATATGCCACTAGGCTGGGGGAAAATTGCACCCCGAGGGGGGGGGGGGGTGTATGAGCCCCTTTTTCCAACCCCAAGGGGGGCTCTTCTGTCAAGGGGCCAACTTCAGCAAACATGGCGTCGGTAGTGGTACTTATGTTCAAGGACACGTTGGTCCCCGGTCATTTCCAGCTGTTCTCAGTGACAGCGCCCCACCAAGGCCTCCCATTGCCATGTAACGGAAAATCAAGCTTACTTAGAGTCTGTGTCTGAGTCCCGGGAAGAAGTAGATGAGCTAGAGTGTGGGTGGAAGAGTTGGAGCCACAGGGGGGACGTCTCCTCGCGTTTGTACACGACTCCCCCACCCAGTAGAAGTGGCCGAAGCCCCCCCCCCCAGGGGGGGGGGGGGTTCAACGCCTCCTCTGGGCGCCTAAGTCCATGGTCGGCGCAACGGTCCCTGCATGACTCTACTGGGCTGGGCGCACCCGGCTGTCGCGGTCTCAAGGCGTGCCGGACTGTTGACAGCCCCCGAACCCTGCAGTGGCACACGCAGGAGGGAGATACCGCCGTGCCTTTGTGTGTTGCGTGTGCATCAGTGGTTCGTGTGGGGGGGGTGGGGGGCACACCTGCTTGCTCCATCTGCTTCCGGTTGGGGTGGTGTGTGCACGGTGCTCCGGGCCCGGTGGGGAGGCTTGGGAGCCTAATGCTGAGCGCACCGTGGAGTAGTAGGCTAGGGCCCACTACCTCTTGATCACTAGGACATTCTCCCAAGCCACCCCACAACTGCATGGCACGGGGGCAGCCGTGGCGCATGGCTCAACTGGGTTGGACCCGCACCCCTTGAATAGAGGTTTTGCTAGATTCGGAGGACCACCGTCCCTAGCCCGTACTATGGCACATCTACCGGCTGGGATGATGTCCATCCTGCCTGTGCAAAGGTCCCCGCCCCATAAGGTCAATGGTGTGGAATTTATGTGGGATTGCCGCATGTATCCTACACGTAATGGGGTGGCGCCACGCAGAGACGTGGCATCTGTGTTTTGGGAGGGCATTTTTTCCCGCAGTGCGTCCCCACGGCACACTGGAGATGCCAAGCCTGGCCCATGATATTGCGCAATCCCGTGGTAGACGACACAACATGAGTGACATTTTCAATGCATTATGCACCTGTGCATCACGTGTGGAACCTCAATTGTTTGATCGGTTATTCCAAGTGGCATCGGATCAATTTTACCAACGCACACTGTCACGCCTACCCAGGCGGATTACGGTCTGTGTACCCCCCTTGTCCCGGGGTGTACAAAGTGCAGTCCAGCAATTTGCCTTAGCCAAAATTCACTCTAGCCAAGCACCCCCCCCCCTCAAGCAATGGTGTGTGAAGGCGCTGAATGTTGTACCGCTCAGGACTGCAAGATTTCTTGCATACCAGACCACGGCTCAGGCTCAGTCAGGAATGTGTGGGTGTATCCCTCAGGTCCCACACGACCCCTTTATGCAATAGGCCAATACCCAGATCGGGTCCCTTCAGGATGTTCGAGCATCACCATGATACTATCCGTCCTTCTGCTTCCCATTTCAGGGGGATCTCATATATCTGCCCTAGGAAAATTTCCAGTGCCATCTTTGATTTCTTGCACTCTGGCGACCTTGATGCTGCAAGTTGCACCAGGCATCACCCGGGTGTCCAAGGTAGTTATTGGTCAAAGTCTTCAACATATTGGGGTCTTGAGGGGGCCCATGTTGCACATGTCTTCTACACATCAAATGCAACAAATCCACCCAAATGACTTGACCCTCATATGCCCACATGTTGGAGTAATGGGGGTAGGGGTGCGGTGCAGTCTGTCTGAAACTTGACCGGAACAGGCAAAAAAAACCCAACCTGTCAACGGTAATGGCCAATTTTCGAAAAAATATGGTTCCGAACCCCCCATGAACCCATACATCTCCGAAAAGCCCTTTTCAAGGGCTTTCCAAATATACCCCACATTACCCCCCCCTCCGGGACACTCAGTGGGCACAAATCAGGCAACAATGGCAACAACCCCCCGAAAACGCTCCGTGTTGGCACGATCCTCAACGTCCCCGAGAGATATGTGCTGCCATGCACAGATGGACTGCAATTGCCGAACACCCTCAGGGGGCAAGAAATTTGCCAGGTGTTTCCTCAAGAGGTGGGGGCGGTGAGGTGGCAAGCACTGCAGCGCTGTCATGAAAAACTTCAGCGGCACCACACTAGTACAAGATGCTTCTGTACCATTTGCCATGGGTGAAGGGCCTTGGACGACAGCCAGCACAGGCTCCTTCTTGAAAAAAATAGCACACAACAATGCCTTGGTCAGGAAAAACGAGGTGCACATGAGCTCTGTGAACAGTGTCTCGCAGTTCTGGTACTGTGAAATATGAACACAGCGACATAGCACAACAAAGTGCAGAAAAGCCACCACGTGGAACTGATGGCTTTCTTTTGGAACTAGCAAACCACGGTCCGGGGGGTGGACAAGAAGAGGGGGTTGGGGGAGGGGGGGGCTTGGACAGTTGGACAGAGGGTGGGGTATGTACCCAGACCTATTGATGCAGAGCACACACACACACACACACACACACACACACACACAGATGCAAGTGTGCATGCACGCACCCCAGTGCCACAGCGTGACTCACTGTGGCTCCCTGCAGCTAGCCACAAGTGCAAGTGTGCACAAGCGGTCTAAACCCCGACAGTCTCCATCACAGGATGTGCTTCTGCACCAGACACACTACCGATTCAGAGCACCTGCTTCAAGAAAAAAGGGAAAGGGGACACACACGAAATGCTATAAGGGGGCAGTCCAATGCCCCCTTACATAAATACAGGAGACCAGCATGTATCAGAAGGCCCAGTGGACCCGAACGACCCACTGTGCTGCAGTGTGCTGGCATGGAAAGGAAAGGTGGTACAGCTGCCGGAGTTAGAGCAGCGAAGACCTACGGGGCCTAACTTGACAAAGGAGAGATCTATGATGCATGTCCAGCCTACGCTCAGTTGTGTGCTCGTTGCATGTCGCGATCCAGGGACTGTCTAGTGCACATGAGGGAATCCTGTCGATAACCATCTTCCGCGGTTCGTGACACCTGCAACTACAAGACATTCTGCACAAGAACCTTCAATCAAAGGTCGACAAGCACCGCCGGCAGGTCAACCAACACACTGCACTGATGAGTGTATTTTGTACTGGTGGTTTGCACTGGGCTTTTGACAAAAGGGAGCCACAAAGCCCACAGGCTAGCGTTGTATCGTGGCGAAAGGGTGTGGGAGAACCAGTCAAATGCCAGGCGGCCTCCGTGCACTAGGAGTGGTCGTGTGTCTAAGCTTCGGGGGCCCCAAGCCATCCCCCGCAGGCAAAGGGGTGGGTGTCAGGGTGGGGGGATGGGGGGTCCAAGGTAGGGGCAGGGGCCACCCTCTCCTTCCTTGCACTCTGAAAACACGATGATTCCCCTCCCATAGCAGTTCTGTTCTCCATGCATGGGTTGCCAGGCAACCATCCTGCCTGGGGGGAGCCTCGCACGCAGATGATGGGGCACTGGCATGGGCAGAGTATGGGGCACTCACATGGGCAGAGTGTGGAGCGGCAGAAAGAGAGCAGAGGGGTGGAGAGGCGCGCATGCACAAAGTGGGGGCCTGCGGAATGCCTGCACAGCTGCGGAGCCCTCAGCTCAACTGTCACTGACGCTCGGCGTGGGCCGGCGCCAAGCAGAACTTCGGGCATGAGGTGCCTCGGTCCTGGAGGTGGGGTTAGGTGAAAACTCCAGAAGCTTATGGGCATCCGGGAGTGAGTCCATGGGGGGCATCCGCCCAGTCAGAGATGGGGTCAAGGTTGGCAAGGCAGGGGGCAGAACTGCAAGACCCTTGGCTCAGCCATCGCTCACGCCAGGTATGGGCTGGTCCCAAGCGGCTTCCTGACTTGATGTACAGTGGCGGCATCAGCCCAGAAAAAGTCCCCCACGTCCCCAAGTTCTCCTACAGTCACTGAGCCGCCATAAATTTAAGCCACTGCATGGACCGATGAAGGTTCGCAGGGGTTAGCTGGAAATGTCGTCCCTGAAGGTTTTACATGTCTCCATCAAAGCAACATAGTAATCAAGGAAATTGCTCCCTGGCGTCTCCGAAGGAGACTGTGGTGACGCAAAGCAGCAAAGGAAGCAGGGTCCTGTACCGCTGGCATACCTGCCTCTAGAACTGGTGCAGAGGAGAAAATTTCGTGTGCCAAACAATCTGAACAAAGTGACGCCCTGACTCAATGTCATAGTGCCGCTGTTGAGGGTTTGGGCCAAACTGTTCAGTAGGTGCATCAGACTGGAACTCTAAAGCAATGTGGGAGACGGGAAACACAGGGTGAAACACATCTGGGCATGTGTGTCCCGTGATGGAGCAAAACTTTCAGACTTGCTGCGTACGGTGGTAGCGGACAGGTAAATCCGGAGTTTTCAGGGAGGGGGACTGGGTCAGCAGCTTCCTTATCTGGCGCATAGCCAGCAGGGTAGCTGTGGGATTGAGGGTGTGCATGAGTCACTTTGTGCCGGTGAAGCGTGTGTCTGTTCCTGTCAGCCTTTCGCCGTCGAGTTGGAAGACTTTTTGTGGGTTTGCAGTGAACCAGACCAAGCTGAGGTGGGTTTGGAAGATACCAAAGAATCAGCATATTGGGGGGGCATGGGCAACTCGCATGAAGGACACAGACGACAACAAATAGTGGTGATGATATGCGACACGTTCACGCAATGCAAGATGCAATGGCTGAGGCACACCATCGACAAATGACCCAAGAACCCTAAAGAGGGATATGTGCGGGGGGTCATCATGTGCTGCCTGGTCACACCAGGCAGTGGCATCAGTCTGATCACCCCAATCACTGAGCCAAAATTTTCGGAAATGCGGCTGCCAGGTGTGGCATTGAATGAGGTGCAGATGGATAGTATCTCACACTGATACCACGGGTTGACTGTCTTATCCCATAGAGGTACAGTCCAGGCATTGTTTATAAAAGGGGGGGGGTTGAGGAACCCATCCATCCAAGATGAGGGCACCCACCCAGATCCCCCCCCCCCTTCTTACAACTAGGACGGGTCAAACATGGGTCAAAACATGTCTTTCCGGCTTCAGTGTGGGACCAAATGGGGTGCACACAAAGAGAAATGACCACATTTTAGGCGTTCCCGTTTTCTGGACGGGGGCCTTTGGCCCCATCCCAACTATTGGCACTTCGCGTCTACAACAGGCAGGCAGTGTCTACAAGGGGCAGGGAGTGTCTATTTGGGGTAGACAATGTCTACAAACTACAGGCCGCAGGGCCCCTATACACGGGTAAACGATGTTAGCAGACCATTTTTGGGGAATGGGGCCTTGAGCCCCCTTCCCAAATATTGCCTCTTCGCGTCTACAACATGCCGGCAGTGTCTACCGTGGTAGACCCCGTCGAGCAGACAGTGTCTACATGGGGTAGGTAGTGACTACAGACTACAAGCCGCAATTCCTTAGATCCACGGGTAAACGGGAGAGGTACCCGGGTAAACAGGGTGGCATACAGTGATAAGGGATGAGATTCTTGCATATTGGGGGCCTTCGGCCCCACACAAGGCGCTATGCGCCCCGCCCGGGGAGTCCTTTGGACCCCCAGAGGGGGGGGGGGGGTAGAGAGGGGGCCGGGGCAAGGATGGTATATACCATTTCTATTACTACACCCCTCTTCCCTTAAATTTAGCGAACAACAAGCAAGCAAGCAAGCAAGCAAGCACTTCACGCCATTGCTCCATCCCAACGCGTCGGATCCTTCTCTAATCTAGCCATCCTAGAGCCCAGGTGGTACCCTTGCCAAATCCAAGTTTTGAGCCCAAAACCGACCGGTGGCGTCCCAGGGCGGGGGCGCCAAATCGGGAGGTGCCCTCCCAAAACTGCGCCATTTTGAGCCAAAAACAGCCTTTTTTTTTGGCCCAAAGCGGCCTTCAAACACATTCAAAATGGCCCCAGAAGTCGGATATGACCCACGTAGCCCAAGATGCGGTTCATAAATGGTTTTGGGGCTTGTGGACACAAATTGCGCACATTCTCGGCCACTTTTGGCCATTTTTGGGCCGTTTCTCAGACATATCGTGGAGTTAGAGGGCAACAAAGGGCTCTTTGTCACGGGGAGGTCACGGCGCACGTGGAGTGTAGCAACTGTTTCCCTTCATTTGGCCTGGTGGACCCACCGCTGGCCCCAGCCATGCTGGGCCAGGGCTGCCCTCTAGCTCCACCAAGCGACCACTGGTACAGGGGTCTAGGCGTCTCGTTGGGCGATTCTAGGACATGGAAACCACAAAAAGTGGGGGGTTGTAGGTCGACTAGATTTCAGCCACATAGCCCAAGATACGGCACTTTCTTGGTTTTGGGGCTAGTGCACATGAACTGCGCACATTGTGGGCCATTTTTAGCCTTTTTTTTTGCCGTTTCTCGGACATATCATGGAGTTAGAGGGCAACAAAGGGCTCTTTGTCACGGGGAGGTCACGGCGCACATGGAGTGTAGCAACCGTTTCCCTTTGTTTGGCCATTTTGAATGGGCTCTAGGGCCGCTTTTTCACGAAGGAAAAAAAAACGGCTGTTTTTGGCTCAAAATGGCGCAAATTTGGGAGGGCACCTCCCGACTTGGCACCCGGCCCTATGCCACCACCGGTGAGTTTTGGGCTGCCCATATGGACAAGTAATAGCCAATTTTTCGGAAAATTGGTTTGGGCCGCCTGTGGGTGGTACCATTTAAGGTGGTGCATATACCCCTCCCCCCATTTTGGAAGTGCCGAATCCCAAAAAAACCACTCATGGCGCGGGCCTACGTGGCTGCCAACTTTTGACGCTTCTACTACGATCTGCTAGAATCTGTGTTTTTTGCCCTACAATGGTTATGACCTGTTCACCTTGCGAGGCCTATATCTCCAACGTATCGTTTCAACAATCACAAATGGCACAAAGTGCTGTTGTCCCTCTTGCTGTGTACAATCCAAAATTCGGAAATGCAGCAAAACATGTGGACACCGGTCATCAAAAACAGTGCCCAATCTAGCGCGGATAAGCATTGGTGAGGCCGGGTGGTCAATGCAAATTTTCTCCGACATATTGTGGAGTTGAGACCAGGGACGGGGGGGGGGGGGCGTGGGTCCACCCGCGAGCGGCGTGCGACTAGCGCCTGCGAGATGCTAAAAAAAACGTCTGGCAGCGAGGCCACTGCTCCGCCCTGCCCTGGTGGCGGGGCCATCGGTTGGCTGGGCGGCGGGCCCTGCGGGGGGCCGGGGGGTGCTTCCGCCACTAGAGCGGGCGAGGACGGCGGGGGGGGAGGGGGCGGCCGCCTCGGGCGCCCGTGCTGCTGGCGCCAGGGGGGGGGGGGGGCTATGGCAGGTCCTCCCCCCCCCAACCGGCTCGTTGGCGCATGTGCGCGCCCGTCGTACGGGGGGCTACGCTGAGTGCATCCAGGGGGATAGGGGGTGCTTCCCCAGCACCCTAGGCGGCGCCGGGCAGCGCCGTGTCACTGGCCACTCGGGGGGCAGCAAGGCTTCCGACGCCAGGCGCACTCGGTCTAGCCATGCCGTTAGGGCCTTGGTCCCCTCCCGCCGCATGCGACTGCGGGTCAGGACCCGTAATCCCGGGCTGCACCTTGGTTGTGCGGGCGGGTAGGTCCCGGCGGCATCGCCGCGGCGCTCGTGTCCCACGTGCCCCGCTGGGCAGCACCGACTGATGCCGTAACACATGCGGCGGTAGAGGGGGCTCCGTGCTCCAAGCAGCGGGCGCCCACAATGCCCCCTCCCTGCCCCTGCCCATGGTGTGCCCGGGGCGCTGCTAGGGGGACGCCCTGCGCCAGGGCACACCGTGGTCTCGGAGTGTATGGTGTTTGGCGGCAGCGCATGCCCCCCGCCCGGGGGGGGGGGGGGGGTAGCTCATCAGGTTGCGGTCCCCGATCGCCGGTCAGGGCCGTGCTGGGGCTCGGAGCCGCTTGAGCCACGCCTCCAGTGTGCAGCCAGCTGCAAGCTGCAACGCCATCTCCTCCCGGGCCGTGAAAAATGGGCGTGCCCACAGCCCCTGGCAGAGGCGGTTGCCCAACGGGAGAAGGGAGCGGCACTGGCTTGTGGGCGCTCCCTGCAGCAGCCGTCTTGCCGCCATGTGCCACTGCACCAGCTGCGCCGCACGACGCAGCACTTGGGCCCTCTCTCCAAGGGGGAGGCGCGTCCCACGCAGCTTGTGGTGCGGGGATGCCACAAGCGTCCTGCCAACAAATGCCTCATAATCTAGGGGCAGCTCAGCCCAGGCCTAGTTGCCAGACGAGCGCCCCTACCCATTGGACGAGGTCGTGGGCGAATGCCGGCTCCCATCTTGGCCACCCAGGGGGCATTCCCGGCCGCATGCGTAGGGCCGGAGCCGGGGGCAGCCGCGGTAGCGGTCCACAGAGGTCAGAGGGGGGGAAAAATTGCGGTCTGGGGGGGTCGAATTCAATTGCGAAAAATTGCGGGAAAATTGCGGGAAAATTGCGGAAAATTGCGGAAAATTGCGAAAAATTGCGGAAAATTGCGAAAAATTGCGAAATTGCGGAAAATTGCGAAAAATTGCGGACCTCAATTTTTCCCCCCCTCTGCAGAGGTCCACCTAGGGATAGCGGCTGCGTTCTCCTGATTGTGGTGGGTGCTGGAACAGCCCGCACCCCTGCCCGTCCTATCTGCTGCAAGTATTCATGCGCACCGCCAACACCACCACGTACATGCCGTAGAGGGTGTAGAGGAACGTGTCAACCAGGGCCCTGTCCAAGCCCTCGGAGAGCCGGGACGGCAGGAGGCCCGCCCGTTGGAGACACGCCGGCCAATGCTTAGGCAGGCCAGGTGGGGGAGGTCCGCAACCGCGGCCAGCAGCCACGGGGACCAGTTGCAGCGTACCCCGTGCCACCTCGGGCAATCCCAAAGGGTGTGCCCCTCGTCCTCATGGGCGGCTCCGCAAAATGGGCATACGGAGGCCGTCCGCAACCTCCGGCGACAGACCCGCACGGAGGTCCATAGAGCCCCCGAGAGGAGCCCGCGCAGCAGGGAGGCCTCCTTTTCGATGGATGCCACTCGTAGGGCCGCGCGGCATGCTGCACCGTCCACCTCATCGCCTAGGCCGCCGAAGGTGACTAGGCGTCGCGCCTCCAGCTACTGCCATGTGTGGCACCGGAGCGCCTCACGCACACGGTGCTGGACCAAGCGCATGGGCTCCTGGACCAGGTGCAAGGATTCCGTCTACCCTGGCCCGGGGGTGGCAACCCAGGGTCTGCAGCATGTGGAGGGCACGGCCGACTGGGCCATCTATCGGGGGCTAGGGTCCGGCCTCCAGACCGCCTGCACCAGGACCTAGGTGACCCCAGGGCAACGTGCCACCCGCGCTAGCCAGGCGATGCGCTCGTAGCGCACGTGCATGACCGGGAAGACCCGGGGCCGCGCCGTGAAGATGGAGAAGGCGATCTCCTTGGCTAGGGAGAGCTTAGTGGTCCCCCATACGGACCGGACCACGAGGGTCTCCAGCTTGGCGAGGTAGCTGTCCGTGATGGGGGCCAGGGCCACCTCATGCAGAGCCAGGGCGGTCACCAGGGTACTGACCGCCCGGGCCCGGGCCATGGAACGCCTGTAGATGGATGGGGCAGGCGGCGGAGCACCCTGCGCCGCCTGGAGGCGCTTGCTGAGCACCGGCCCCGTGTGGAGTGCGCCGCCCACCGCCACGTCCACCCCGAGTTGGCGGAACCGGTCCGGCGGCGGCAGGGCCCAAAATCTTGCAAATATGGAACCTGAACTCCGCAAAAATATGGTCTCTTGACCCCCCCCCCCAACCCATGCAGGTCCGAAAAGCCCTTTTCTTGGATATTTCCAAAAGGTATAAGATTCTCACACCTCTTGAACACCGCATTCCCGGCAATTGGCCGAAACCGGAATTTTCCCGTTACTGCCGCCAAAAAATCGGTTTTCTGAAAGGCATTGGGTCTCTTGATAGCCTTTGAAGGGTACAAGGTGCATGATGGGCTGACCAAGCATCATTAATGAGGAATTGATGCGTAATGAGGGGGGAGGCCATGGTGGGTGCCCCGGCCTGGGTGGGTGGGTAACAGATATGAGACACTCCCCCTCTTATAATGTATGGTTTAGGTGGGTGGGTACAGTCTATGACCACCCCTGAATGCTTATCTCTTCAGTCTGTGGCTGAGTGTCTTTCGGTGGGAGATGAATGATGAGGAGCTTCTTTGCAATGTTTTCAATGGTGTCCGTTTTCCAAACACCTTCCTTGAGTTTGTTTTGCTGTGCTAGGAAGAGGCTTTTCCTAACCTGCGGACTGACACATGAGTGACTGAATGCGTGAACAGAAAGCTTGTCCGGAAACTAACAGTATGGTGATTGAACTGGAGCTGTCTGGCATGGGGTTCAGACCAGGTTGCTAGAGAGCACCTCCTCTATCCCACCAGTGAGAGCACGGTGTGAAAAATTGCCCCACATGCATTGAAGGGCGCACACCATAAATGGGATAAACAGAATGTGTCTGAAGGAAACGAAACAAGCCAGCCCCCATAAGTAGCATATGCCGCCTACCACACGCGCATGCATTAAGGGAAGATTAAGTCAAACGTGTACGTGCCGCAGTTGTGCCTCTGTGTTTCTTTGTATGACCTCCTTTATTGTGCACTCCGCTCTTAACGGTTGACATTGACCTATAGGTGTACGCCCGACCGTGTTGCCTTCTAATTCACTCTATGTCTAACTTTAAGAGCATGAGTTGCAACTATGCAATTCTCTAGGGATGCCTACCCATTCTCGACCCTCACGAACAATGGCAGCCCCCAACCATTTCAAATTGACACCCGGGATATGCACACCACTGCCGGCAGAAAGCCTCCGGCATTTTGGGCTTGCGAGATTGTCAGTCCGAACGACTTCTTTGATGATCTTGATGATGGTCAATTGGCAGACGGGGAATGTATGCTCTTTGGACTCCTTGGACTCTTTGTTGGAGTTGTAAAAGATATTTCCACAAGAAAAAAGAGCAAAGAGCCACAATGCTGTCCAAAGAGGGCAACAAAGGTGTGGCAGTACTGTTGCATGCGGTGACACAACACCAAGCACACCACTTAAAAAAAGTGTGCCGCAAACCGCAGTAGACCTTGAAATGCCAAAAATTTCGGCCCAGGTACTCAAAAATATTGTCACCTAACCCCCCATGACCCATACCTTTCCGAAATGGTCATTTCTTGCAAATTTCAAAAAGGTATAACATCCCCCCCCTCGGGGACGATACGTTTGAGAAATTCTTGACAAACGGAAAAAACTGTCAACAGTTCGTAATGGCATGGGGAGGAGGTTTGCACCCCCTCCCCATGCAAACACACACACACACACACACACACACACATCTGCACTTATGGCGTCGAGTGCCCGCTGGGCAGCCCCGCCTGCAGGCCAGAACAATCGAACTCATGGTTTGCAACAGTGATAGGACCTTAGGATTGTTGAACCTCGCAGTAGGAGCAGATTCGAATGGATTCCTGGGCACACACACACACACACACACACACACACACACACATGTGTGTGTGTGTGTGTGTGTGTGTGTGATCTGTACTATTTACGAGGTAGATCCATATGCAGCCATGAGATGGTAGGTGTATTCGGCTCAGTTTGCTGTCGCCTCTTTGCGCCTGTGATCCATCCCTTCTGCGGAATCAGAACCTCTGTGTGTGTACGGTTAGGTTACCTCGGAGTTGGCCCTTCCGTGTGCCCCCAGAAAAAGCTGGCGGCAGATTGCTTCCGTATCCGGCGTCTCTGCCAGCCCCTGTGGAACAGGGGTTGGTGGGGAGGGCGGGGATGGCGTTTTGGGCCTCCGCCGCTTGGGGGCGGGAGGCGTTGGGGGTTGGTGTGGAGACCTCAAAGAGGCTTGACGTGTCTGTGAAGGCCCAACTCGTGGGCGCTTATATGGGCGCTTCGGCTGTTGAGAGGAGCAACGCTTCCTGGATGGCTGGACTGGGGTGCATACTTTGTGGTGCCCCCTCGCACAACAGTGCCTTACCCCCCGTTGTGTGCGTGCGCAAGTGGGGCACGGCGGCAGTCTGTGGGCCTCACAGAGCTGTAGTTGCGGGCGGCGAGGGACGTGCCCCGCTTCGTGATGCCCCAAAGAGCAGCATTCTTGGGCTGTTTTGCGCAGCCTCCTGCACGTGATGCACGCTGGTTGAGAGTGTGTGTCACATACAGTGGCATTTGCTGGCGCCCTGGCTACGTTTGCCTGTGCTGCTGGCGGTGCGTGCCTGCGTGTTCCTGTGTATGGGCGCTGTGGCAAACGACCGTCGCCGATGATGGGGAAAAAATCTGCTCCAAAGTTGGAGCCTGTGGCTCCACCCTTAGCTGTGAGCTGTGCACCAGATGCTGGTGCCAGGCCTGTCTGCAAGTTCCCGCACAGGGCTCTGTGCAGTCTATGCGCTTCAATCTCTGCTGCTGTCTTACGCGGGCGGTATGTGTATGGGCGCAACGCATGCGTGCGGTGTGTTCCCGCCTTGGCCACCCACTGCTCTTCGCAAAACTGAACGAGTTTGCGGATGTGTGAAATCATGGCCTCTCGGCGTGCAAAATACGGGCGTTTATTTAAACCGCAGATCGCCGGTCCCCCCAGCGGCACAAGCGAGCCACAGCGGGTCACCATGCCGGCTGGGTGCAGCTGGCCTGAGGTGACCAGTCGCTGAGCGCTGGACATTGCCAAACGCAGTACCCTGCCTCGTTCTTGGAGGGACAGGGTATGTCCTGCATACTTCGCCTGAGGCGCATGGGGGAGGGTCCTTTGCGCGAACTCTTCGAAATCAATTGCCAGTTCCAAAAAGGTGACTGTCCCCGGTTCCTTCGGCCACGTCAGGGCTCGTAGCCAACTGAGTAGGTCCGCGAGAAAGCTCTTTTCCCACTTCCATTCATGCCCCTTGGGGGTGCGGAGTGTCAAGGCACCGTGTGCCACCGTTTGGGGCAGTGACCCAACCAGTTGTTGGTAGGGGTATTGCCTTACTTGTTGAGACAGTCTGTACCCTGCAAAGATGGAAGGGCTGTGCGCATCTCGCTTTTTGCGTGCTGCTATAATGCACACATACATGGAGTGTACCGCGCGCAGGAAGGTGAAAGCTGCACCAGATTTTATTGCCTCCGTGGAAATTTCTGGGGCTAAACCACATCGCCGTAAGCATGCCGGCCACTGGCCGGGTGGTGGAAGCTCCGGCACCTGGGAAAGGGCCGTGTGCACAAGCGCCAACAGCGGGTCACGGACGTGGTCCCACGCGACACAATGCCAGAGGATATGTTCCTCGTCTTCTGGGGACGCATTACAAAAAGGACATGCGGAGGAGGTGCCAAGGCCACGTTGATACGCGCGCAGCGCGGTCCAGGTCGCTCCAGAAAGAACCCCTCTCAACATGGTCCGCTCCAGTTCGGACCCAAAGCTGGCAATGCTCGGCTGTAGAAGTTGCCTGTTTGTGGCATAGTGCAGACCCGCAAACAGGCGAGGTCGCCGTTGGACTAGCGAGTCTAACAATTGCTTCCTAAGCTGTTCGCGGACTTCGTGTTTTACAGTCTGTTTGTCCCCATTTAACATAAGGGGTTCACGCTGCCCTGGGACTTTCCAGCCCCACCAACCCTGCATAGGCGCCCAGCCGCATTCCTGTGCTGTTTGCACTGCGCGCCCGAAGGGGCCGCTGTTTTTGGTGTATAGTCCTGTTTCCCAGATGGCCTGGGCAGTGATCTGGTTTGGGCCCCTGTTCCGGCAAAGATGCGACAGCCAAAGCAGGCGTGAGTACTTGACCACCATGGTTGGGGAAATCCGGTGGCCTTTGCATAGCAAGGAAAAGAAAATTTCTTTTGCCCTCCCTGGGCGTGTAGGGCCCCAGATAGTTCTACTTACGCGGGTTTCGAAGGTAGCGAGATCCCGCATACGGAGTGGGACGATCTCCGATGCATGTAGGCCTGTGGCTGTGATCATAGTTGATATGATCTCGCAGCGGCGTTCATAATTGCCCTGGGCTCCATGCACACGGTCAAGGAGGCCGCAGGCACGAGATATGCGCTTCAGGATTAGCGGGCCTGAGCACGTGGCATCGGTCGTGCGAATGCCTGCACCCAGCGACCTAAACTCTGTTTCCACCGGGAAAGGCACACCCAGCAGTTCTGCCTTCACTGGTTCTGATGAGGATGAGGAGAACCCCACGGACTTTTTGGCATTGACACCCTGGCCGGTGTCTTGTAGCCATTCCTCCGTGCATTGCAAAAGGGGGGTCAGGGGTGTGCCTCCCGCTGCCAGCCCATAGGTGTCGTCAGCATAGCCCAGCGCTGTGAGTATAAAGTGCAGGACCTGAACTGGCTGATCCCCAGGGGGGGGCGCGCGCGCTGACACCGACAGGTGCTGTTTTTGGGCATCCAGCACCCGTTTCCAGATACTAGTCATCAAATTGATCAGTATGACTGAAAGTGGACATCCCTGCAATATGCCATTTGTAGCCGCAAAGAAACTGGCGCAGCAGCCCATGATTTTGAAACATCTTACTAAGGATGTATACATGCCCTTAAGGGCTCGGTGGGTTCCTGGATCCATGCCCTGTTCCAGGGCAATGTGCAGTACAATGGACTGCGGTATCAAGTCAAAGCACTTGACATAGTCAAGTCCGAAACCGTGCAGGACAGACACACACACACACACACACACACACACATGTGTGTGTGTGTGTGTGTGTGTGTGTGTGTGTGTGGTTACTTGATCACCTCATGCTGCGCGCGTGTGTATGTGTGGGTGTGGGTGTGGGTGTATGAGTGTTGGACAAGGGGGGGGGTATTCGGACAAGTCATTCAATGACCTACTGTTTCGCCAGGGCAGGCACTACCCCTCGGCAGATCACGATGCCAGATGGGTCTGTAGGTCCTGGAAAGGGATGGTAAAAAGGCAGACCGTTGCTGTTGATTCAACAACGGTCTGCGTGTTGACCAACCTTCCAGGAGATTCTGCTGAGGGTCAAACTTGTATTCATTCGCAGAGCAAAGGGATGACGCGGGTGCAATTTGAATGCACCAGACACGATACGAAGTATAACAGGAACGCAACGGAGTGGATTGCGTCAGCACAGCAGATTGAAAAGAGGGCAGCAAAACATAATGAATACCGTGTCGGAACCATACAGCCAGAGCAAGGACTAGATAAGAGGAATTTTGTGGTTCGGGGTTGGGGCATATCATGGCTTGGGCTAGGGGAAGGCTAGGGCATGTCATGGCTGATTCTACTGGGTCATCAGGTTCTGGCTATGCTATGGGCCAGGCAAATTTTTTGGAACATCGCCGGGAATGGCGATGTTTGGCATGAGGGCTTGGGCCACAATGACCTATGGTTGACCAGAATAGCAGGTGTATTATTCGAGGAGAGAGGGCATGGTGGCAATGCTGCACATGCCGTTGGGCGCATGAGTATGATGTAAAGAATGCGCAGACCTTTTCAGAGTCAGACATAAACACGCCTGCCTGCCTCCGGCTGGGTAACGTCTGGCCCATGCTCGCGTTCAACAAAACATCACACTGTGCTCTCAATCTGCATGGGTCGTCTAACACTGACGAAGACTGCCACATGGGTGCACGTGGGATTTGTGGCATGCCTTACTCGTGGATCAGACGTACTAAATGCAACAACGGATTTGTTGCCACAGTACAGGCCACCGGGATAGGGCAGGGGGACAGAATGGGTAACCACATTTTGTAAAAAGGCACTTGAATCTGAAAATCTGGGCAAAGGGCGCGAGAAAGACCTGAATGGCAGCAGTCTGGTTGCGGAAGCAACGGAGGGGCACACATAGTCTTGGGGCACAGTCGAGTGCCCGCCGACGGACGCTGAATTTGAATGCCCCATGAGCAAGCTCTCGCACAATGCGATGGCATCTGCCGCTGAGGCTGTCCAGCTTCACAACCCGACACACATTCCATACTCCACCTCCACACACCAAACCCTTCTACAGTTCCTCTAACCGAAATCGATGACGGGGTGAGCCTTAAAAATGTGACAAAAGCTTTCGCCCGGGACTTGCTTTCCTTGTCACACCTAAGGGCCTCACAGGAAAGCAATAATTTATTCGCCAAACATGAATAAGCATGGGTATGAGGACAGATGTGTCCAAAATACGTGCCGCTCTTTCCTTGGCCGAAGCATCCCAAATGGCCTCTGAAGGCCACCAGTGGCTGTCACCGTTGAGTCAGGGGTGTCTTGAAAGAAAAATATAACTGCAGAACTCCAGGCAAGCGTTGGCGAACCATTAAGTGGTGATAGGGGCTAGCAGTGTCGCATTGGCCAAATCAAATCGAGTCACGGACCACGCTGTTTTCACTAAACCAAACCGAGTCATGAGTTCAAAATCGACTGATGTGACCAATGAGCCACAGCTGTATGTTGACCAAAGTCCTCAAACGGCGACTACGACTAAAAGTCATCTGTGCGGGCGCTGTGGTGCTGAGCCTGGCACCGAGGTGCTCGAAATATGACTGATGCGATCCCAGTTCCGCGATGGAGGCCGAGGTGCGTGCGGCATGACGTACACACGCGCGAAATGTCACGAAAAATTAGGAAACGTATCAATCGCCGCAGAGGCGGTACGTCGGTCACCGGAAATGGAGACCTAGGGTTCGATCCCGACAACAGCCGTCAAGTTTTGGGCTGTGACTTTCGTCATCTAGGCGTTAATCAGTGTCGGCCAATCGGCGGCGCCGTCGCTTGACCGCAGACCGCCGTCAGTCAACAGCCATTGTTTCCTAGGCTGCGAAAGAGGGCAAAAAGAAAACAGCATCTCATTTTAGAAGGACAGCACTGGACTAGACCGTCCCGTGCCTGACACCGAGTAAAGGGGTGATGGTGGCACCCTGCTTCCCTTCCGCAGGGGCCCAACATTAGTCTTCCTGCGTGCTCCCGGAACGACTGCATTCAGCAGCGCGGAGGTCAACTTCCCATCGCCAAGCAGTTCCCTTTCGGGTTGCGAACTGAGCGGCGGCGCCCACAGCCAGGCCCCGAGCTTGTCCGTGGGCTGAGCCGATTTCGAGACGGCTCCCACGTCCCCCACCTTGTCCCTGTCCTGGGGGCCATTCAACTGCTGTGCTATGGGGTCCGACCTTTTCCAGACGCCCGAATCCCTGAACTGATGGTTCGGGGAAGAGGCCAGCGGTGATGGCTCAGCGAAACTGAGGATACTCAACCTCCCGAAGCCTGCGCTGTCCAATTGCTCGGAATTGTGCCGGGAAAAAGTGCCACTGCCTGCGCCCGTGTATGGTCTCAGCAGATGGTCATCAGAGGCACCCGTAAGAGCATGGGGGTTCTGCAGCAGCGTTGTCAATGAAGGGTTGGTGACTGATGCCAAACGTTGTTTGCTCTGCAGCTCAGACACCTGAGAGAACATCGGGATGGGGTCAGCAGCAGCTGTGCTGTGATATCCTGCGCAACACGGACATTTGGCGGGGCGCGATCTGGGCGCAGCGGCTGCACAGATTGTTAGGCATTTTGGAAGAGGGGAAGAGGAAGGAACAGAGGCGAATGACAGGGGGAAACAACGTAGCAAGACCGATGCATGCAGAACACTCCCCAGGCGGGGGGAGGGGGAGGTTGGACTCAGCAAAGGGGGCGGGTCCTCAAAGGTTATGTACCGAGACACCACACACATACACACACGCGCGCGCGCGCACGCATCCGCACGCACGCACCCACCCACACGCACGCACACCCGCACGCACGCACGCGCCCATGCACGCACGCACGACGCACGCACACGCACCCCCCAACACACCACCTACGCGCACCCTCACGCGCGCACCCCCACGCACGCACGCACGCACGCACGCACGTACGCACGCACACACACACACACACACAAACACACACACACAGGGTGAGGAGATCAAGCCAACCACCACTGGAGACGGACAACGCAGGTAAACACTGATCTTAACAACTCGTCAGGCCAACAATCAATTTCTATGGTCCTGCTTTTATCTCTCCTCCTCCCAATCTGTCCCTCTGCACATATGTTTCTTTCTCATCTGTACTTTCAGCGGCTCTGTTTTGCTTTGCTCTGCAAACCTGCACTTTTTTGCCAATGCTTTCATTCATCAGCCAAGTGTTTGTTCTCAGTTCCCACAACCTCTTATTTGGGTCAAACCAATGTTCACAAGGTGCCGAGCTGCGGT
Organism: Eutreptiella sp. 'Long Island Sound 2002'; assembly: GCA_964036045.1. Classification (NCBI taxonomy): domain Eukaryota; phylum Euglenozoa; class Euglenophyceae; order Eutreptiales; family Eutreptiaceae; genus Eutreptiella; species Eutreptiella sp. 'Long Island Sound 2002'. Next base: position 168,319,109 of record OZ038378.1, read on the forward strand.
TGCGCAGAAGATGCGGAAGCCCTAAGATCTTTCCACCACTTGTCTTCTGCTCTGGGGTATCTGGATCTAGGTGCTCTAGGTCTGTTGTTTGAAGCTGATATGGCGCCCTTCTGCTCAGGATGCCATTGTTTGGTGATATGCCAGCTGACTAGTGTTCCGGCACGGTCTCCCTGCAAGGCCAAAGCAGACCCATCATGCCCCGCTAGTTGTCAACCGAACATGGCCATGCTTGGGGGCAAGTCCGTGAGGAGCCATGTGCTGCACCTGTTGTGGGCTCTCAGACCTCCCATAGGTCTCGATCAGTGACTGCAGCCGCTCGCTGCTGGCCTCCGCCTTCCGAAGCTTCGACATGGAGCTGAAACCTTTTTTGAGGCTACTAGCACCTGTGTCCGGGGTCTTACCAAGCTCCGCCTTCTTCAGGCTGGGACTCAGGGTATCGCCCAAACCCAGCAGCTGCCGCGGCGAGAACAGCTTCATTGCCACCGGGGCTCGCGATACCACCGGGGTGGGGTTCATCGGAGTCGGGCTGATCGGGCTCCCCGACGGTGGCGAGGGAGTGCCAGACTCATGCAGCTCGGTGTCCAGAGGCTGCGGCCGGAGCCGTATTTTGCTTTGGCTGGGGGCTTGGCGGGCAAAGACTGGGTGCTTCGGCTGCATGGAGCTGCGGTTCTCTTGCCGTGCTTGCAAAACGGTGCCCGAGGCTTCGGGCGAATGCTGGGAGGGGGCGAGGGCGTTTGCTACCATGCCTAGCTCCGTGTGGCCCCTGCGGCAGGTAGACTTGGAAGACCGCATCTTTTTTTTACGCTTGGAGACCTTCTTCGGCACGTTTTGGAAGCCGAGCGTGTGCTCCGCATGCGCATTCTTGTGCTCAGGCTGCGCAGAGTCCGTGTCTTCGTCCATGATTGGCTCCACGTCGATGCTCCGGCGCCGCGGCGAAGCCACCGAGACCTGGATTTCCTCGCGCCCGAGAGACATTTCATTAAGTTTGCTCTCCTGAAAGGGCGGCTCGACTTCGGGTGGCTGCTCCGGCGAGAGCGGCGCGCTGTCTACGAACTCCTCTATGGCATTTTCTTTAGCCTCGGAGAGGGCTAATGACGCATTGAAATCCACACTCGCACCCAAGTCCAAGCACTCCTCCGTTCCTTCGTCGGCCGTGCCCAACTGCACGTCGTTCACCGAATCCCCCAAAAACGCGGTGGTTTCCTGATGGGCTCTCGAAGGTGCCACTTCTGGCGTGGCGGGGAGTTGTTGGAAGATGACCCAATGGCATTTTTGAAAAAAGTGGACGTACTCCCAGTGCTCACACGACCGGCAATACTGGTTGGCAATCTTCAACATCCCTTGGAAGAATGTGTGGAATTCCATCGCGCTTTTTGGTAGCGATTGTTCAAACCAATGGTTCCCAAATATCCCAAACTCCTTCGGTAGCAAGAACCAGTACAACCTATCGTACAACCACTCCCATTGCAAAATGCTAATATCCCCCGACGGCATTTTCGGAAGATGTTCCCAGATCGTCCATAGTTGCGACACCACGCACTTGCTGCGCTCCAAAGGGGATTGCCGTTGGAAAGCAACGCGGTATTGGCGATCCAAAATTGGCAACTCCGGAACGCCGTCACTAAAGGAAGCATCAAGTGGCACGAACGCTGTTTTCACTTTTTGGGAAGCTTCATTGTCCCATTTGAAGAGCTTTGTCACAATTGTCGGTGCAAAGCATTGCGTCCACTTGTAGATGCGCTCCACCATGCACATTTGGATGCGGTCATAAACCGTTTTGGTGAACGCTTCGGTAGCTTCGCAAAGGGAGGTGACTTTTGGAGGTTCATCGGAAATCAAGAAATCGCTAGCGTCATAGCTCCAACTCCGTGAATCCATACAAAACAAGACCTTTTTGAGCATGAAAGCTTCATGGATGTGGGCCACATAGCCGAGGTTGAAGCGGTTGCACGAATACAACATCAAAATACATGTGCCTATGACGCTACGACGCATGCGATTTGGGACCCATTTCGGGTCGAATTGGGTCGCACCTATGGACATCGTGGTAGCATGGGGCTAGATCCGGCCGACGGGGTGAGAGTGGCTGCCGAGAAACAACACGCACCAAGCAAACAAAGCTGCTAACACGAATCAATTCATGTATTCTCCACATCTTGGTGCTTTGCATGTCTTTTCAGTTGTCGCCAGAGGGCTGTACTTCTTAAGAATTGTGGAATACAATTGAAGAAAACTTTGGGGCAAAAGGGATTGCGACCTACCCAACAAAGCCTTTGGAAATGTGTTGTGCCCCATTTTTTGTTGTGCCACTGTATTGAGTAGCTACTTTTTTGGGACCGGCGCTCGGGGCTATCTCAACTCGATAGTGGAGACATTAATATACTAGACACGACGTATACCACGTATACCGTGGACGATAAAGAAACGTGTATTGAGCATACGATGCAATGATAACAATTTCGCTCGCTCAAAGCCTGGCAACCGCCCATAAAGGTTGAACATATTGTTCACATATGTCATGGGCGGAACGAGAATTAGAGCATGTCGAGGCTCGGAGCATGCTCAAACACGACTACATGTGTTTCAATAACATCTATGTGAGCGCGCTAAGAAATGCATAGAAAAAAATTGGAGTAGGAATACCGTCGCAAGCCAAAGCGATAAACAACCCGAATCCTCGGTGTCGTGTACAACAACACAAACAAAAGCTCCATAGCTTGGTATGAGAGGCATTGCAACGCCCTATGCATGGAAAAAGAATTTTACATCCTTCAAGTCCCTTGCTTCGACTAGTGCGGTCGCCTTGCTACGACCCAAAAAAGCATAAAGCGCACAGGCACAAAAAAGACGACTTTCATCTTGGTTTCCGCAAAGGTGATGGAATGCACAAAAGAAAGCAAGTACATCTGCGCCGTATCAAACGTCCCACACTCACTTTCACCGAATGTTAATTGAAGATTGTAAGAAACCCGTTCAAAGCGAGCAACTACCAACACTGTTGAAAGCTGTTCAACCACGAATTAACAAAACACATAAGACTAACGGCACGACGAAGGCAAGAAAAGCGTCCTCAACGTGTTAGTCGAGTCCTTCCATGATCGCTCACACAAGTTGTAAAGTAAGTCCAAAGAAGTGATACCCAATATTGGTGCCGGGGCTTTTCAATAGAGCATGCACGATGATGATGTTCAACGATCATGTCATACACTACATGGCGCTTCGTGACAACGAATACGCTGCGCAAGCATGAAGTAACCTACTCCACTCGAGGCCGCTACTCAAATTGTTGGGCACGCAAATGAGGCACATACTTTTCGTCGAAAGACCCAAAGAGCCGAAACCCTCTAAGTGCGTCACAAAAAGTAGGAGGAAAACCCCGTTGCAGTCTTCTTGCCTTGAGTGTCATCTTCCTCGTCTCCATGGGTCTATCATCACCAACTGAATCATCTGCACAAAATGTATGCATCTTGGCAAGTTTTGTGCTCTCCAGCATTTGCTATTCTTTCCAAGGGTCCTAAGGCCCCCTTGCTCCTGAGAATGTGCATGTGACACACAGTGATCCGGGGCCTCCGCGACTGTACGTGCGCGACGGTTATCGCGAGTATTGGTGGCATTGAACAGTTTGGCTTCTCGATCCATGCACAGAACGCACTCCAGGTATGATTAAGTCGATAGATTTTACTGTGAAAATATTGCGGGAGACCAGATGCTGTAGATCGTGAATCCCTGGCTTTAAAGGTGCCCTCCCGTGCCTTTTTGGCCCTCAGCAATACCGGAATGCCCGGCGCCCGAACCGCAGCCACGACTTCCACAACTCGATCGCCGTTCAACGTTCAAGACTACAAGGAGAAGCGAGCAGCTCAGCTCGAGCGAGCACGCCGAATCAGGTATGAAAACCGGTGCAACATGTGAGGCTGCAGTAAATTTCCGGGAGATGCTAGGCAGAGGTGCATTCCCTCTCCCTGCACCCATCCATTGCTCAAGGTTGCAAACATTTGTTTCAAAATACGTGGCATTTACACGGCACTTTCTTGGAGGTAACTAATGCAAGTGTGGCAACCTCTTTTTGCTGTTTTGCGGTGTCGTAGTGATGTCGGGTTTCACAGTTCAAACTTACTTTCACCGTTGACACATATGCACCACCACCATGAAGTGCAATGCTACAACCACGTTGCCAATGCTTGCCTTGGCTGCACTGTCTTTGTGCATCAACATCTTCCTTCAAAGAGAGGATCGTGATAACAAGCGTGCCGGCGGAATCGAACAAGCTTCGTCAGCGAATGACCCCGTTCAACCAAGGAGGACCGAGGTCACACGTCACACGTCGGCCGAAGATCGACGTGTGACAAGTAACCTCGATGACCGACGTGTGACAAGTAATCTGGATGATATGCCAGTGAAGGGAGTTACAAGGTAAGTTAATGGTCTTCTATTTGCCCCATGTTAAACAAACATGTGACGCCTTCCGGTCAACGTGCACGTTGTCACTTGAATGACTCCCCCCAGCCCCCCCCTCTCTCTCTACGTCTCCCTTCCCTCCGCCTTTCTGTCTCTCCCTCTCTCTCGCTCGCTCGCTGTCTCCATACAATCCATCCTCGCTCTCTCCATCCAGTCTCCTTACGGCGTTTGGACGTTTCTAGGTTTTCCCTTTACAAATGGACTTGTCCTCTGTTGCTCTCACGTTTTCATGTACTATGTCATGTAGCGTACCGGAAACAAGTGCTGCCCCAAAACAAGTGACAAGCTATTCCGATGCCCATGTCTCAAAATACGTGACGCCCTATTCCGATCCGCATGTTTCGGCTCCAAGGTTTCATCTTGCACGTTGCGTATTGTGCCCACGACTAATGCTTTTCCTCTTTCTAGTCGTTGCCTTTCCTCTAGCACTCACCTCCCCTCTCCCATGGTGTATAGGATTAGAGTGTTGTGCAATTTGGATATTGGGTATTGAAGTAATGGTGCACGCAGCATCAATTTGTATGGTCGTCTGAGTGCGTGTTGTGCGAGAGAGTCCCGTGTGGCGCTTTCCCGAAGAAGATTACATGTGCGCGTAGGGTTGGGGGAGTGGAAACCCCCTCAAAGTGAGATTTTGAGTTTCCAAAATAGTGGTGCAAATGGCCCATGATGTTTTTCAAAACACATCGAAACATGTGGCATTTTGCTCTGGTGGATCATGGCACAAACCATGAGAAAAATGTCATCGAATTGCATAGCATCACGAACAACCCATTTTCATGTACTTCCGTAAGAGTGATGGATTTGATTTGCACTCTTCGCCTTTCAAGAAACCAGGGAAGAGCAAAAAGGGAAAGTGATTACACCTAAGAAAACATTGAGAAAGCATTTTCATCTCGATGGCGTTGCCCGTATGAGCAAGTGACAATTATATTTGGCACTATGGTCTGATAACAACGCAATCCCTTCTCTTGTTCTCCGTTTTCAGTCGTGAAGGTTCTTCAAGTAGCAACATGTATGGTTATGACGTTGCACCCCCAAAGGCGGCCAATGACAATTGGGCCACTGCTGCCCCGATGCCACTTCCTAGAGCCGACTCGGCGAGACACTTTAGATCAGGTTCGTCTTTCACCTTCCTTTGTGAAACACTCCGCGCCGCATGTGTTGCCGTTTTCAAATTTCCAAGTTTTAAGTGATCGAGCGGTCATCCGTGCTTCCGCAGGTGGCCAAAAAATCTCCATCGGCGAGTCAGACCTCTCCGAGGCGGTGGTTGCAGGAATTATTACGCTCGAGCAATCCGACAAGTTGTGGCGCTTCTTGTCCAATGAAGTGTGTGTTTTTGTCTCCACCTCATGTAAGTCAAAAGAGGGTTGACGCTTGCAAGTCTCCAGAGCCGTGGGGAAGGCTTTTAGTTTGGCTCGATGCTCCAACACTGCAACCTTTTGATTGGAAAGAGCATTGATGCAATTGAGGACAGGGACCACAAAGGTGGTGTAGAGACCATGTGCTTAGGTCCAACATCGCTTAACATCAGGTTTGGCCATCTAGATTACATGGTGTGTATCGAAGAAGTGAATGAAAAGTTCGTCGATTTGTGTGAACGTTTGAAAATTCGTCCTTTCTAGCTCTTCGTGAGGTCCACCATGTGAAATTCTCTTTTCCACTTTTAGGCACGAGCGGGCGGATCGCAGTCGCAACCAACAACTCCGTTTGCCAACAACAACATGGAGACCAATGATCCCCGGTTCAAACCTTCGGCTACACGTGCAGCTCATAAAGATCAGCCTGACAAACATCAAAGGCAGGTGTGCCCCATTTCATTACCTACATTACAACAATTTCTGTGCCTAGATTTTCTAGCACCTACGGTTCACATTGTACAACCTGATGCTTGTGTGTGGCCGTGAGTTTGCTTGCACCACGTACGATAGTCAGGCATGATTGTGCTATGAGGTGTTCAGGGGAAAGGATTCCCTCCTCCGACTACCAGCAGGTGGTTCCTACCCATGTGCACCCCCCACCCAGCTTCTGCCGCCCCAAAGAAGTGGTTTGCGGGCTGCGAAACCCCAAACTTTTCGGAGCCCGACAAAATAAGGATTTTATGAGGGGTTAAAAACCACAACGCATGCTTCTCTAAACAATGATCACCATGTTGTTGCATGAGACAAGGGGAGGGTTCCATCCACCAAGGTTGGTTGCTTATTGTGACATAAACTGCGGGTGATGGTGGTGGTGGTGGGTCTGCAAGACTCGCACCTACAGCGGGACGGACTGCAGAGCAACAATCAAAATAGGCCACCAAAACTTACCAGAACGGGAAAGGAATTTGCATCACTTGCAAATTTCAAAGTTTTTGTTTTGAAATTTTGTCTTTCTTTGCGCAAGGAAAAAACAATGTTACTACCGAGGCATTCTCGATCTTGTGCCCATGTTTTGGCTTGCGAGTGTTTTTGTACAACCCATCCACAATGTTGCTTGCACGCAAGGGGGGGGGGGTGGTGATCATGGTACAAGCTTTAAATAGCAAACAATCGTCTGACCCAATTGGAAAAAATGTTTATAGAGCACACATCTTGAATTGAATATGGAGCATGTGTTGCTTCACATGTATGCATGTATGTGTTCAAGACGGAATATGCATGCGCTGCGTGAGGTGCCGGCATGGGGGAGACCACTAACCCCTCGCCAATGGCCTCTCATTCTGAACAACAATCCAACCCCGATTGAAATCAAGGCTCTATAGGGGGCACATTGAGTGCAACACAAAGCATTCATTGTTTAATGTCATTTAACATATGTGCTGCGGCGGAGTGTGAGGATACCTCCGGGAATTGCAACCTGCTCAATTTTGTTTTCACAAAGAGGAGAAAATTATTTTGGCAAGCGTATGCCAAGCATCATGCGGCCCTTTATATGATTTTTATGCACAACGTATGGCCACGGGTGCATCGACTAGGGGGGGAGCATCTCCGGATGGTCATGCTGTGCCACGGGTTGGTTGACGACCAGCCTCGGTTGTATGTTTCCCCTAGCTAGAAGTCCGGGGTTGGTGGGTACGGTTGCATATTTCACCCCTTGAGTTGTGCCCGGATGAAAAATAATGAAGCCAATCATAATCAGGGTGAAGATCAACAAACGGTGGGATGATGAGACCTATAGCTTGGTCAAAATGACTTTAGGCATTCGGCCGTGAGATGCAGTGATGACAAGGTTCTCTCAAATTTCCTAGGTACTATTTTAAATGTGCACCCCGCTATTTTTTGTGTCCTCTACCACCTTTTGCGCAACCAATGCTAGGTTTGCTATTTGACAATTTTCGATGCACTTTATGAATTATGCCTGTTTTTAAGTCCGGATCTCCTTATTTTTGCTTTTTTTTTTCGCTCGAGTGTCTGGAACTGGACAATTATTGCATATTCCTATGTTTGCATGCAAAATTTTTATGGATCACACACACAAAAGCAAAAGATAGTGGTCTCAAATACTCCTCTCCACAAATAAATTGTCAATAAATCTTTGACTTGTAAAAGAAAGGTGGACTGTCAGTTGCGTTAAGCCCGGACTTATCGCAAGTTGCACAACCCCACACAAATTTGGACCCCCCCCCGAATCCCACCGGGAGGGGTTTCCTGAAATTGAAGCTTTTGTGTGGCCCTAGGTGGCCCTTTTTTCAAATGTACCTCAACTCATAATTGCTAGCAAAAAGGCTTCTTATCGTGGAGGGGCCCAAACATGCAAAAATGTTGTCTCTCCATTGCATGCTTGTGTCCCATGGTCGGCAACAATTGCAACAGCCGGGCGAAGCGCCAACGCCTGGTGTTCGCAAAAGATGTGCCGAGGCCACAATTTGAAGGAGAGGAGTGGGACTGGTGGGTCGTGCGGCGAGACGGACCCGGCGTCACAAAGATGGAGCTCCTACCGGTGAACGGGCTGCCAGACTGGCAAGTTCCCTCCACACCCAACTTGTAGACAAAGGCATCGGCTCGACCGGGGCCACCACCATGAGGTCCTCAGCGGCGCTAGACCTGCTGGGGCCTCAGGCCTGTCTGCGAAGAGCCTTGTGCGAGCGCCACAGCGTGGCGCGTTGACGTCCGTGAGGGGAAATGCACGACAATGCACTACAAGGGTGCACTATAAGGGTGCACTACTACATTAATTGTGCAAATTCAAAGCTCGATTTTAATCACCCTTTTCTGGCAAATTTTGCCACAACGATGCCAAAGGGCCAATCTGCCGCATGAGCATCACTGCGGCTTGCCAATAGTGCTGGACATGACACATGGGGTGTTGTGAAAGCCCATCACAAATGATGCAAATGTTACGGTGCTTTGCAGCATACAGTATGGTCTGTATCAACCATCGTAGCACTTTCATCCTTTGATGGCTAGTGTCTCTAAAGGGCTGGCTAGGCATATCACTGATCATTATCATTTTGTCTATTAAATGCACCTGGCAGGGTTTCACATAGCTTTACCTTGTGCTCCGCAATTTTTTTCAAGATTGGGGTTTTGTAAGTGCCTGTACCTTTTTCACCATTCATATTGCCATTCAGCTCACGGTTGCTCTTCAGGATTCAGATGTCAATGGTGATGGTGGCTACAGTTACGCTGCAAAACCGTCAAAAGCGAACAAACCAGAGTGGAATTTTGACACTGATTTGAGTTACGACGACCCGACACCGAGCATGGAAGAGGATGTGCGCGCCCCACCGCCACGGGTGTGGCCTTGTGGTGTTGCATTTCGATCAATTGCACTGTGATCGGAGGTTGCATGCCGGCAAATCAACTTTTTGGTGCCATTGTCGTCTCTGTTGTAGAACCAGGGCCGCACTGGGCAGAAAGCTGCGGCCAGTCGCAATTCTCGACCTGGATGGAACGATAATTTCACAGAGGGCTCCATCGGAGATGCCCCCGAAGAGCGCGTCCCGCAGCCAGCAGCGCGGGGTCCAAGAGGTTTGCATCCTCTCATCATCCTTTGCATTATTTTCGATTGAAATCAGTCAGTCAGTCAATCGCGGAGTCCAGGTCAGGCACAGATGATACAAATGTGCATATTGTTCAGCACCCAATAGTTCAGTCTTTGAGGATTCAGTGTTGTAACAGGTTGTGCAGGGTTTTTAAGAATTGGTTTCATTTGATGTGAGGGCTTTTCAGGGCTAGAGGATGGATGGCTGTGGAGGATTGGCATGGGTTGAACGGGAAGCTGGAGAGACATGGCACGTGGCAAGGATTTTGGAGGAAGGTGTGAAGATTTGTAGAGTTTGTAGGGTTTCTGGGTTTCTGGGTTTCTGGCCGACCTCACATGCAGCACAAAGGCCCATCAAGTGGACTGCAAGCCGCTGCAATGCCCAAAAAAAAATCCTCTGCCAGTGATGCACCAGACTGTTGTAATCGAAATAGATCATGTGGAAGTGATTGCGTGCCAACACCATGAGGTTGGCATATGGGATGTGCCCCCCCGCCCCGTCCCACATGTTCCCAAGGCCCAAACTGTGCCTCCCCTCCCACATGTGCAGCACCCCCCCCCCCGTCCCGGGGCCCTGAGCTAACCCCCTTCCGCCCCAACTAGCAGGGCTGCGATAGCCTTTACCGGGGATAAGATGGATATGCACGGTCACTGATTCACCTCATGCTGGTTTCCCTCTGGTCCGTTGACCACAGCCAGATGGGGTTTCGGGGTTCGAGGGGCCCAGATCAAGAGCCATTCGATGATGCATCTCATTGGTCCCTGTTGCATCTATGGGTCAGCCAATGGTGCAGTAGTGGGGTGGTAGGGGCGACTGTGAGCTTACCTGTTGCCAATCATTTTGTAATCCTATTTCCTCTGTGTTACAGGATCTAGTGGTGGGAATGCTTCTGGCCCCAGTGGAGCGAGCCATCAGTCTAATGCACCTCCTGTATGTTGCGCCCTGTACTTTGGAGAAGGTGCACCTGCGTCCGTTTAATAAACCACCAAAAGCCTTCAATGAACCACCACCATCACCGAATCCCAGATTGCCACAGGTCACCCAGTCAGTCAGCTGACCAGCCACTCCCCCAAGGCTCGTCAATGGGAGGTCCACACCCAGGTTTATCTGCTGTCCCACTTGGTCACTCTATCGGCGTAATCAGCCTGCCGCTCAATCGGGCATTCAATTCGTTGTTTTCCATCAATTGATTTCTCTTGTTTTGTTGGAATGGATTGGCAGAGTACATGTCTGTCTTTGGTTTTGTCTTTAGATGCCCACAAGGTAAGGGAAATGAGTGTCCCTGGGTCCCTCCTTCCCTTGCCTGGTTCCGGAAGTTCCGGAAGGTGTTCTGGGGCTTCTGCAAGGGGTTCCGGAAGTTCCGGAAGGGGTTCCTAAAGTTCCAGCCCAGAACGAACAGGTATTGTTGGCTGGAATGAGGCTCATGCAAGCAGCCGCTGCTCTTGCAGGCTCATTGATTTCCCCGTTATTGAATGGAGAACAACAGTGCCTGTTCGCATTCCTCGTTGGACAAGTTTGATGCATAAGCCCCTGGAGTGGTGGGAACAGGTGATATTCAAGCTGGTGACGGATTCTGCAAAGGAGCGATGCATCTGCAGCTCCCGTAGCTGCACATGGATCTTGCGCTTGCGCTGTTGCTGCTGCAGAACCGCTTCCGCCTTGGAGAGTACCTCTTTGCACAGCACCCCACACAGCCGCTGGTTCCTCCCCTCTGCGACCTCACTTTGAAAAATGGACATCAACACTTCATACGCCTGCCTCGTGTTGCTGACCTGTAGCCCCCTTTGTTCCACATACTCCCACCCCGCCGACGGCACAAACTGCTTTGCAGCGGTGGCTGTGTGGTCGGGGCGGCACATGAACGGACACCCCAAAGTGAGATTGTTGCAAGAGATCTCTGCTTCATAGAACCTGTTGGAATGTTGAATGCCCATGGCAGCCCCTTTCCTTTGCAAGAAGTCCAGAACAGCGCTGTGCCAATATTGAAGACCTGAAGTGGTCTCTCTCTGACCTGCAGCCATAGGAGTGCATTTGCATCCTTCAGGTTGACTGGATGTGAGGTGGCACACAGCAACGAGTCATTCAAGAGCATGGATTCAGCTGTAAAAGCAAGTAATTTTTTTTTGTTGTAGGAGCGAGCAAACTTTGTTTCGCTGTAAAAGTGAGTAATTTTTTTTTGGCAGTAAGGGTACGCGGTTTTTTTCAGTACTCGCCAACACAATTTTTTTTAAGCCCTTGCCTTTACAGCAGAAAAAAATTACACCTTTTTTACAACATACACCACCCTATCGACCCATTGATTGAATGCCCCCCATTTTGGGGACCCCTAGATGGCCCCAAGACGGCAGGGGTTACGCAGGGTTTTTGATTCCTCCCTACTTTGGGGACCCCAAGATGGCAAGGGTTATGCCATTTCTTTTTTTTATTCCTCCCCGCTCCATGAGTTTGGATATGGAAGGGGTACTGCAGCCTTTTTTGGATAGCTCGGCACTGGATGGCATGGCTGAGTGCCATCGCCACACTTTCGTGGTTACTAGTGATGACCAAGTGGGGTTGCATTAGTTTGTTTGTAGTCTAGATTGTGGCCTCTGGGTGAGTTGTTTCACAATTTGGGTTTGGGAACCCTTGAGCTGCAATGGATTGACCCACCCTTGCTTAGCGAAGCTCAAGCGGCACACTTTTGCCACAAAGCATCGAGCCTTGGGCTTCCATAAGGCTGGTGACGGTTGGTCTACACATTGCAATGTAGGTGGTTGAACACCAAGGTTCTTTTGAGGATGTTCCCCAATGCCTAAGCTTCATGTCCCTCCTACCATTTTGTTCCCAAGTTGAGGATGCACTTTTCGAGGCCAAGGACAAGTAGGTGGCAGGTGTTGAAGGCCAAGAATAATGTTGAGGTCACCCACCCCGCACCAAGGCAAGGATGCCTCACTTGAGCACGGCATCAGAGCCTCAAAGGCTATGGGGCAATCTGCCGCGGCCAATCCCACCACAGAGGAGGACACCCATTAATTCGCCTCCATCCATGGAAAACAATTTCAGGTCCCCGAAGGGTATCCAAAGGATGCACCGCGTCAGTTGGAGCACGACTAAATGTTTATCAATGATTTGACCAGCACACTCGAAAGTCTCTAGGAAGATTGTGCGTGGAATACCAAACTTGGCGGAAAGCCTAAGTTGTCAAACGCGAAGTTTAATCTGATCTATAACCTGCATTCTGCGACAATTTGTAGTAGGTGCACATTTTGTAGCACAATCTCTGTTCCATATTTTTTTCTATAATCAACTCTACATTCTCCTCATGCATCCACCTCTTTTGGGGTTCTCAAGAGGTGAAGGTATAAAGTTGCTGTAATATGGGTTGATTCCCTTGAATTGGTGGCCACACGCAGAATTTTGCTTTGTGCATTCAGCGTCCCATCGTTCAGGTTGCAATGGGGTGCCAATAAGTGTACATATTGCAATAGAAGCATCATCCCCCCCCCAAAAAAGTTGCATGGCTTTCAATGAAATAGAAAAAACTACTTGCCATACACTTTTTTTTTTCAGGTGTTCTGATTTTTTTCGGAAATTATACGACATTCAGCCAAAAGAAAATTACTTGCCCCAACAGCAACAACAATGACTCACCTGTACGATTTTTTGGTACATGGTTTACGTTTTCCCTCTGCATATGCACATCACTGTGCTGCACCAACCTTTGAAAACACCCTAAGGAAGCCCAAGTCCCTCCGAAACTCCAGTTGCAAATGATGGAAATGATTCGGCCAAGGTATACTCTCCATGTCGAACAAAAAATCGTACTGCACACTGCCTCTGCCATAGTACACAATATGTTTGCGGAAGCAGCCGCTAGTAAACACACATGTACCAGACCTTATGCGGGTGATATGATTGGCTTCAATACAAAAATGTGTAAATGAATGTACTATTGGCGCGCAGATATGTGGGCTCTCGCATTGTTTCTAAAGCCAGATTCTTCCCCACCACTGTTTGGCCCCATCGTGGGCCCATGGTGTATGTGGGGCCTGTTGGCCACAACAGGTGCCACTAGCTGTCCTGCATGGTTTGACCATAGCATTCGCACTCTGGAATAGATGCTATATTGGGAGTCTCCAGTGCTCTTGAGGGCCCTGAGTGACTGCGACCTGTTCTTCTGTCTTTGTTTCGATGGGTCTTGAGACTGGTGCTTCGCCTTTGGAACCTCAAGTTGGGCAGCCAGCTGAGATTTCTACATGAGCTATTGGTCACAGCGCAGGTTGTGGAGCTCAGAGGATGTGCGTTTGCTTGAGTCTGATGGTGTAGGAGCTGTTCTCTGGGCTGAATGGTCAGGCAATGCCACAGAGATGGGGCGCACCTGCTTGTGCTTGAGAGAGGTTGAAGGTGCTTGGTGACGGATTGTCAAGACACATGGTACGTTGTTTCACCCATAGCCACAGCCAATAGTCGGGGCGTGCAGCCGATTTCTGAGCCTCTTCCACCTTTATTTTGCCAGATCGCCCCGAATTCGGTCGCTGTGGGCAGGATTGGGACCCTACAGGTCGCTGTGGGCAGGATTGGGACCCTACAGGATATGGGATGGTGTGCCTCTGGTGATGCCAGTACCAGGCCTTGGCTCAGAGTGTACACCCTACCCTAGGGGGATCCCTGCCTTTTTCAGGAAGGTGGGAGCCTCTTTCACTTGGGACCCCCTGCCCCCCCTCCTTGGGCAGGAGTGGGTGGGCGATCTAAGGACAGTGTTTGGTGGCAGGTGATAGCTAACTGTTCCCTATTCTCCCAGGGTGCCGCTTCAACTGGTGACAAGCTGGCATTGCTGAAAGCCAGATCCAGTGCACGGGCCGCCCAGGCGCAGATGGCTGCGCAAGAGCGGCGGCAACAGCATGAGGCAATGCAGCAACCCCAAGGGTACTCTCCGCAGCACGAGACTCATTACCAGACTCAGGTGTGCTGTGAGATACAACGGCTGCGTTTTTGGTCAGTTGCCCTGTCTTCTGCACACAAGGGTGTGGTGGCAGCCGATTGTGCGGTGTTCAGTGCAGCTTTCCTGCGCATTTCTCCAGAATAGTGCCAGGTATCTGCTGTTAGTGCCAAGTAACCACTGTTCACAAAACCCTTGCAGAGGCAAATTTGCCCCCAACGCCAAATTTTCGCAGGCTGTGGGACCTGTTCCCTTGGCATTGTGCCGCTGTGCCACGATAGGGTTGCAGAGCCCCTGGCACATCCCGATTGCAGTCAGAGGGCTCGATAGTCTCGGCTTCAATGTGCCTTTGGGAGAGTTGAGGCAGAAACTGGAGTGTGAGAGACGCAGAGGTTGGTGCCGAGCGAGACGAGCAGAGTTACCAGAGACTTGATTTCTTACGCCCTCCGTTGTAAGCGTTCTACAACTGGAGTTTGCGGTGATGATAGGTGATGATGCAGAGTGGCTACGGTGATGATGGCTGAGATGCCGTGATGATGCGGTGTGGATGCTATGTTGATGTGTCATGATGCAGTGTGGATGCGCTGCAGATGCCGTGATGATTTGGATCAGATGCGGTGATGATGGGCCTGGATGGGGTGATGTTGTGTGACGGTGGATGCAGTGAAGCTGTGTGATGATGCGCTTTGGATGTGATGATGATGGGTGAGGATGGTGTGGATGCGGTGATAGAGTGTGATGATGCAGTGTGGATACGATGTGTGATAGTGGATGCGGTGAAGCTGTGCGATGATGCAGTGTGGATGCTTTGATGATGGGTGAAGGTGCAATGCCGACCTGGTGATGGGTGCGATGATGCTGTGTGGATGCAGTGATGATGGGTTAGGATGCGATGCCGGTGGGGGATCATGAGGTCATGATAATTGGTTTGGATGCGGGTTGGGTGCGGTGATGATGGGTGACGATACGAGATGGATACCACATGATGATGGGTGGTGGCGCAATGTGGATGTGGCGATATATAAGTTGAAACCCTCTCCCCCCCTTTGATCTTGGGGCAGAAACTGCATAGAGCGCCGGGTATAGATCGTAGGCATTGGGCGTCCTGTGCCATCACCACTCCCAAAGACCATTGCTGCTTTGTGTCCTACCTCAAAAACTCATCTTCTACGTCTTTGGCATTGAGAACGGACTAAAACATGCAACCGATGAGGAGGTGGGGGAATGCCGTGAGCGACTGTGCTTTCTTCAGTTGTTGCACTGGTCCAGACAACAGCAGAATGAGGTGTAGAGAGGGGAGGGTGGGTGACAGGTAGTGGAGAGAATAGAGGATTGTGGGCGGAGTTGGAACACCTTAAGGACTGCGGAAACGAACCGATAAAGGGATTGTAATTCGCCGACCCCAGTGTCCAGCATGTCCCTCAATGCACAGACGGGCTATGGTGGACACCACGCCTACAGTCCTCCTGCTGTTGCTGGGTATCGTGGAGGCACGTCACAGCACCGTGGGTTTGAGGAGGACTATCAAACAGGGCGTGTGATTGAGATGGAGGAGGAGCACCAGGATCAAGTGGTGTGTCTCTGCCTCAGCAATGCTCCGTTCCAGTGGCTGTTCCTGGCTAGCCAGGGACAGGAAATAGGACTCCTCACATTCACCATAAGGCAAAGCCAGCAGGGACAGGGGCAGAGTCCATATCAAACCTGCCAACTTTGTGAGGAGGCACCGACACAAGCCAACACAGAAGCAGGGCTTTTTTTTTTAGGAAATGTGTGAGCATTTTGATGATCCATTTCAACGATAGTCCGCATGAAGCCCCCAACCCCCCCATATTCCCCCCCCGTACCTCCTCCGCTCCTATGCGCCTCCTCACTCGCTTCGCTCGCTCGAGCCCCACCATGCGCCTTCCTCGCCCACTTCGCTAGCTCGAAATCTGCACCAATGCACCTTCCTCACTCGAGAGACATGCACACGTGCACGGGTAAATCCAAGGTAAGGGGGGGGGGGGCGATTTCATGCCGCATCCGGGCTCTTTTTTTTGAGGAAATGTGTGGGCATTTCCATGATCCATTTCAACAAAAGAAGCTGAGGCCAATAATGCAAATGTGCTCCGCTTCCATAATTGCTTTTCATGTGGGCCCAAGACTCTCTTGTTCTTCTTGTTGGACTGCTAAATCACACACACAAAACAGACACACAAATTGCAGGAAGTGTGATCCATTCATTATTCTTGCAAATGATCCGCAGTGTTGAAGAACACTGAAATTGGAGACAAATCACGTTAATTTGCTGGTGTTGTGCAGCGGCAGGGCGGAACTAAGACGGGATCATACATGGCATCAGCGTCCGTTTTGATGTGTGTTCCCGTCCGTTTGCGTCAGTTTTGACTTTTGGGTGGGTCTGTTTCCGTCTGTTTTGATTTTCGGGTGCGTCTATTTGCGTCCGTTTTTCCTTTCTAGGTGTATTGGTGCAGAAATTGCCGGGGATGTCTGGGATAGTCAGTGACAGCACCAGGGACAATAACAGGGATAGTCCAAGGGTGCTGAATTTGTATGCACTACATGAGCAAACATATCTCAGAGAGGGAATGTGCCCTATTGGTATCATGCAGAGCTAATGAGATGGTCATTGGTTCAAACTCTGCCAATTACAATTTTTCTACCACTGAGGGCTACACCCCTGCGGCGCTTGCGGCGTGCGTTAGGAATAATCCCGTCCGCAAACAAGACACGCAATTCATTGTTATTTGATTCACCACTTTTTGACACTCCATCCTTTTGCACTGTGCAACACGTCCTTGGTGACTCTTTTTTCTTTTTTGAGCCCCCCCCCCCCCCGCCGCTAACCCGTGTGTGTTGGGGCTTGGGGTTGGGGTGATGGGGAATGCCGGGCTATGTGGCCGTTCCGCCCACGGTCTAGAGGTACCAAGTTCCTTCCTCTACATTTTGGTGCATTTCAAGGGGTTAGTAAAATAGTTTAGCCCATGTGGTCATGCTCAAGAAGGCAGGGGTTATGTTGCTACTTGAGAAGATAGGGGTTCCCCTTTGCTTCCCTGTCATCAAACGTCCATGCTTTGAGCCCCAGATTCGCAAGACGAGGCACTATACAAATGTCGTTGGTTGCTCAGTGAAGATCCTGCATTTGCAGCTCTTCCCCTGCTCAAGTGTGGTCCTTGTGCTGTTCACTCACTGGGTTTTGTACAGGCAGGTACTCCAAATGGTCATGGAGTGGTGTTTCTTCCTTCTTGTTGCAAGTTTCACTGTTTCTACGGTTTAAGAGGATTATTCTTGCCCTGCGGCGCACGTGCGGCGCGCAGGTGTAGCCCTCACTATTGCAAGCACGTACATTGGAGGCCAAGGCCTCCCTCAATATTGCAGAAGTTGTGAGGGCACGTGGTGTGTTGTGAGCAATGACATGTGTTTCCTGATTGTGTGCGGCCGTTTAATGCCATGTATGGACGGGATGTTGTGTGTTTCCCTCAGCACTTGAGGTGCCGAGGTTGGGTAGGGGCCACAAGCTGCACAACAGGTGGAACAAGATTGTATAATGCATGGCTCTGTATTGGGCTTGGGATATGCATCAAATGTGTCAAGGTCTTCAACCACCTCATCGTTACTGAACTCTGCAATGTATATTGCAATAATTTCATTGTCAACTCGCGCTTCATCAAATGCATTCACACACACACGCACACACATCTCAATCCCTGTCCCCATTGTCAGAACATCCTGAAACTCCTTATTGGAAAAATCACAGTTATTCAATGTCGTCAATGTTCCACATCACATAAACAGTGCAACTGCAAAGCGAATACGAAAAGGGGCTCCAGGCTGGAAGGGTGGAGCAGAACACAAGACGTCCAAAATTACAGTCTGAACAAAAATTACCCAAGGCAAATATTACCCCCGAAAAATATTACCCCACCCCCAAAATTAACCAAAAATTAAGATTGTTTTGGCAATTCTGGGTTTACCCCACTTCCTGGGCCCCCGGGTCTTGATTGTTTTTTTTTCCACTGCAGGCCCCTCTTCCTTGCACGGTCTATTTTTGTCATGGATATGCATGTTGTTCCGACTGTTGTGGTGGATGCGTACCGGTCAAGACTTGGTTTGTCAGCCCCTCGGCACAATTGGAGTGATGAATAATCAAAACAGTTACTGGCAAGGCAACATGGCATTGCTGGAGCTATACAACGACACTTAAGGGGTGATCAGAGGGAGCACAAGTTGGGGTACCACACAGTTTATGGGTGGCTGAAGTATTTCCAAAAAAATGGTGATTATTTTCACACCCAGAAAGGAGGTTGCAAAACGATTCTGTCTGAGGCTGAGTGTGCTGAAGTTTAAGATGCCATCACCAAACAGAGAGCCGAACCCAGTTGTCCCGGTTTTAAGTGAACCATGAATGTTGCAACTCACATCGGTTTTCCGTTGCATTGTGCTGCATCGTGGCAGAGAAAGGTGACGCCCCCCTTTGCCACGATATCAAAAAATTACCCCAAAAAAATTAACCAAAAAATGGGTTCTGTTGGCTGATTTTGACCTTTGGTAATTTTTGCTTTACGTGTAATATCCAGGACCTGAATAATATGAACAAATGGGGGTACTGGATATATTATCAAG
The DNA here is from genome assembly GCA_964036045.1 of Eutreptiella sp. 'Long Island Sound 2002'. Lineage (NCBI taxonomy): Eukaryota > Euglenozoa > Euglenophyceae > Eutreptiales > Eutreptiaceae > Eutreptiella > Eutreptiella sp. 'Long Island Sound 2002'. The sequence continues at coordinate 168,338,068 of OZ038378.1, forward strand.
TACTGCATATTTTTTTTTGCTGATGGATGTTACAAGAGGGGCGGTTCACAGATGTCTCACAAACGGTTTCTGTTTATGCATCTCATGGATGTCAGGACCCTGAACGAAATGTGGGTGAAATCTTCATTTGATCCCAAAAAGGTGAAACATGCATAAAGACACCAACACCAAGCGCACCAGAGTATATTTCAGTATGGTGCGCAAACACATCATGTATGAAGAGCTCTTTGTGTTGGATTATGCTGCATTATGCTGCATTATGCATGCCTTTCCAGCCAAATGCTTTTCCTGAATAATTGAGATTTTCTCAGCACACAAGTAGTCCATGTGGTCCTTTGGTGAATTGAGATTGCCATCAGGTGCCAAATGGGTGCCAACAAGTAGCACCTGTTGAGTGCCCATTTTGCATGGGGAGGGCCGGGACACCCAGTCTTGCAACCGCTCTGTACTGCAGCTGTGCACTGGCATCCTGCTTTGCCACCACTTTGTTCTGCAGCTGTGCAGCATGATGCTTTCTTGTAACTACCTTTCACTGCATCTGTGCACAAACATGCAGCCTTGCAACCGCCCCCACATGCTCCCTTGCAGCCGCTCTGCACTGCAACTGCTCAGCTGCAAGACAAGGCAGTCACGCAATATCTGTGGTAACCAGCAGGCTCTGCTCTGTCGCGTCTGTCTTATGCATTGGACAGGTAAGGGAACCATTGATGTGCCCCACATGATGATTTGACTTTGTCTGTCTGACTGCATGACAGTTCCACAGCTCATTGGTCACTGTCCAACAATGTTTGCTGTTTTCTGTGCCCAAGGTACATTCCGGGGGGGGTTCCCCTCCTCCCTCCCCTAGACACCCCCCCCTTGCTCAAGCAAACCCCTGGGGTTCTGCACACAAGTCATTCATGCAGTGGCCGCAGAGGACTTCCAGATGTGCATGGTGCATGGGAACTTCCTATTTGCCAGGATCGGAATTCACAGATGGAGCTAGAGATGTATGAATCCAGCAATGCACGAATGACTCAATGTGGAATCTGTGGCCGTATGTTACAACCTGCTTGTGTGCAGCGTGTGTGTTTTTGGGATGGGGAGTGAGATGGAGCGGACCTTAACAGGCCCTGTCCCCGTCCATGTTGCTTTGCATGGCAGCAATCAGACTGGTGAGGAAGCAGCAGGCACAAGATCCAGGGGACAAAGGTTATGCTCCAGACAGCACAGACACACAGGCCGACGAGGGCCACATATGTTTTGGTGGTAGAGCCCTACGGCATCTCTTATTAGACCAGGTCAAAGCAACGCTTTTGGAGGAGAGTGAGTGGGTGTGCATGAAGTCTCTGGTGCTGCAGTGGAGTGAGAAGGTGGCACACAGCTCCAGAGCAGTCCACTGTTCGCCTGTCTCATTTCCACCATGAGTGCTGGGTTTGACTGCAGAAATCCCGTGAGTGGATCCTGCTGCTCCCCTTTGTTAGCAAGCTTTGCCCCTTATGTGGGAACAAAGCTGAGATTGAAACAACAATGGCCAGGCAGAGCCTGGCAGAACGACGGATATCTATTAAAGACACGGTGCACCAAGGTAGGGATGCAGTGTTGTACAAGGGGTGGGGGAAGCGGGATTAGGCCGGGATGTTTCGGGGGCTCGGGGGGTGACGAGAGGCTCGGCCTTTGCACTGTGAAAGGAAGGGTTGAAACAGGAGATCCATGGCAGAGCCATGCAACCCTGTTGTATGTGGAGTGGAGAGAGGTCAACCAACATGTTTGCACATCAGCAGCAGCAAGTGACGAAAACAATGCAGAACAACATCAATGAGCAGAATGGGGTAGGGGTTGGGGGGGGCAGCTCGGGCTCAGCACAGTCGTCATGGACGGCCGGTAGGTATGGCGCCGTCTGTAAAACTAGCCATCCGACAGCTGACATCTACAGTGTGGTGGGTGGACACACCCAGCACAACCGCGATGCCCAGGCGCCCAGTGTACGGGGGGCCCAGGATTCAGCCGTCCTGCAAGCAGTGGGTGTTCCAGGATCTGACAGCAGCTGGCCTACCCCGAGAGCAATGCATCAGCAGAGCACAGTCCAAGTGATGCTAGCGCACAAGTACACCCATGGTGCCAACAGCAGTTGAGCAGATGAGCAGAAGTACTGGGCGCGTGAAACATTCTGCTGAGGGCGGTGGGGGGGAGGTGTTCGATCCCCCGAAAATGGGGGGAGGTTTGGAAAAGGGGCTCCCATTACCGAAGGCATATTTGGACTCAGAAAACCAGATCGGGCTGTGAAGAGGCCGGAACGAGATTTTGGGACATCCCCCCCCCCCCTATGATATTTTTTGACCCCCAGCAAGGCCCCCCTGACCCCGGATGGGCCCTGTTGGTGGGTTGGAAAGGGCCACGGTTCCAGGAGCCTGATTGAAGGGGGGGGGTCGACCCCCCCCCCCCCTGAAAGGAATTTTTCGCGCCCCCTGGGCACTGTCGACCAAGGGGAGAAAGCAGAGAGCAGACAACGGAAAAGGCCTGCATCACCGTTTATGGTTTTGAGGCCAGTGGTATTTTGCCAACACATTGTTGCTGTAGTTGTAGAAGAATGTGATTTTGTGCAGAGGACCCCGACGAGAATTTTTTTGGAAGCAGCTCCTCCGCTTCCAGTGGGCATGATAGGGTGGCCCATGACCACACAGGAGTCATTGGACAGTGATTTGCACTGGTCTTCGTTTGCATGCAGTTGCCGGCGCTCGCACTTCCCCCTATCCAAGGCCAGCACTTGTTTACTCGTGACAGACTCCTTTTGCAGTCAGATCGTGATAGATTCTCAACGATTGTCACATGCATAGTGTTCTGGCGTGTGGTCAGGCTCATTCCGAGAAGACCGAATTGCCAAACACGAAGCCGTTTGTTCGAAGACTCACAATAAGCAACGGAAAACGTTCAACATGCAGCAACAACGCCTGGTACGTTTGGGCAGTCTCTTGTTGGGGTCTTTCCCAAGGATACCATATGTGTGTGGATTGGGGCTGTTGCAGGAAACAGTGATCTGTGTCATCCCCATCCTAATCTCAGGATGGATCACAGGTACGTAAGGTGGAGACTGACCAAACCTTTCTTTGTGTTTTCAGTGCAACTATGCAAACGTGCAACCAGTGTTTCAATGAGTCTCCACCAGCTACACAAGCCCGTTATGTTGAACCTGTGTGCCCTTCCGCTCCGCCTCACGAGGCGTCCATGTGCAAGTGCTAACAACAGGGTGAATAGGATCCCTGCCCTTTCTCCACTTCTCTGTGAAGATAGAGGGGAGGTCTGTTCGATTTGGGTGTATCTCAGACCAACTGTCCAAGGCGCGGCCAAAGGGCGGTCAAGCAGTCTTGCACTGCGTCTGACTGGACAGTCAAAGCGAATGTTGCAGAATGCGAATTGTTGTTTTTTGGGTGAGGGCAGTTCGATGTAGGTGGTGCTTGACAGCTCTTACACTCCTCCTTTGCTTCCAAGCACAGCGTTATTTTGCACCCTGCCTCCAACCGGTCCTGGGTCAATTTGTGATCCGTTGAATCCACAGCAGGTTTGTTCATCAGCAATGGGAACATGGAACCTGAGGGTTGAAAAGGGAGCCTGCTTGGAGACGAGTGGCAAAACTTGACAGTGGAATTCAAGTATGTAAGTATGAAACAACTTCTCTACCACTTGACGGACCGCCGCAGCATGCCAGACGCCTCATCGCCTGCATCGTAGGATGGCGAAGCTCAGAAGGCATTGAAAGACGCCAAGAAGCAAGCTCGATTCAATCCGCCACCCAAGGAAAAAGTTGGGAAAATGCCCAAATGGAAGCAGCAGCACCTGGAATTCCAGAATGCGTATGCTCCTTTAGTGCTGCTGCTCTACAGTGGTTTTGTCTGCTGAAGGGAGGTTGATGCCCGGTCGTTGACACAATTCTGTTGCCTGTATGCAATTGCAGCGGTAGTTCCTTGGTGGTTTGTGCATGGTCCGGTGTCAGCAGGTCGATTTTTGTAGGCAGCAGGACCTGGGCTGCTTTGAACAGCCCCTCCGTTAGTCCCTCTTAAACTGCTCGCGGGTTTCTTACTTCATCGTCCTGGGAGGCATTTCATATTGTGAAAGTACGAGCATGGAAAGATCCACAAGGATACGAGACCTGAAATGTGGAACCTTTTCAATATGGGTTACGTTGATAATCTGACCACCCATGATGACAACCTCAATCCCCATGTGCCGCCTCTTCCACTCTTGGCAGCCAAAATGCATGAACCTTTACAAACCTTTACAAATGATTTTTGATTGTCAGGACATCAAAAAAATCCATCCAGATTTTACACCTCAATACCCCTCCCAGCCACCCGACCCTTGCCAAAGGGCAAAATCCGCTTGAGACAACAGAAAGGCGCTCGCGGGGGAGAGATTTGAATTCCGGACCTCCGGAACAAAAAACACCTGTAAAACCCCCCCCCCCCCCTGTTGCATGGTGTTCACCCATCTTGACTGCTGGGAAATGTAGAGGGGGGGGCATTGACACTTACAGATGGATGCACAGCCTCAAAAACTTAAAATTTTCGAGATGGCTTTCTGTGATATTGACCATGACGGCAGATCAAATACACTTGCAGAGCTTGGTGTACACCCCCTTTGGTTCACCCATTTTGGTTGCCAGGAGTTTGGCTGGGTGGGTGCGGGGAGGCTCCTTGAACCCGGCATCTCTGTTCCTAGATTTCAGGTGGTCAAAAGTTATAATTTCCGCAGATCGAAATGAGTTGTTTTGCACTGAGACTTATTATTATAATACCGTGGCCATGCTGGGTTCCATGCTTAGTGGGTTCAAGGGCAGGCCTCTTTAAGGTGCCTTGCCGAAGCCCGAAAGGAAGATGTTCCATAAAGTGGTCGGGGTGGGTTGCGCCATAAAGGTGAAGTAGCTGATGGGTGGGTGGGGAACTTGCTGAGGGAGATGATGGGATGACAATCTGACGAGGGTTATGAAACAATGTTGAGGAACGTCGAAGGTTGTCGAGCGCTGTGAAGTTTCAATGGTCGTTGTGTTTGTGCACAAATGGCACAAGAAGAAAATGCGCTGCACAGGGTGGCAAACAATTGAAGAGATGACGCGGACACCCCAATTGTATCAATGCATCACTGCACTGGATACTCGGTTGGGGTGCTTGTTTTTTGAAGCTCAAGCTAGCATCAACCAAACCGAAAGTTCCATTCTCAGATTTCTCCCATTTTGTCTCTTTCTTGTGGTACCAACGATTATAATGGTAAGTCACAGAGTGAAGAGCTACGATGGTTGCAATGCGTAGTCCATCCGGTTTAACAGTCACCAATCGGCCTGTTCAATTGCCTGCAGGTTGAAGGCTGGCAGAGGTGAGCAGCCCATGGTCAGTCATTTTGGAAGTGGGCCTGGGATGGCACCACCGCCACCACAGGACATGCGTGTAGGTATGCGGACCAATTGCTCGCAACGGCCCGTCACATCGGTGCAATGCAATGTACAAGCTGGAGAAAGTTGGATGTAAAGTGCGTGAACGGCATAGTTGTTGTTCATCTTGGATTGTGCTGCAGCCATCTTCGAGCACAGAGCGTTGCTGCCAAAAAGTTGTACTGAAGGCACATACGAAGGCAGATTGTAAATTCATGAGGATGTAAACCTCTCCTTTGGAATACAAACATGCATGTTTTTCTCGTTCATTTGCGTACTGAGGTGGCCACGTCTTGTTGTTTTTCTGCTCTGGCCACGAATATTCTGAAGCTGAAGACTGACCCTACATTTGATACCACACCATATATGGTAGGCACGTCCCCTACCAGCCCAAAGGGCCGCAATGGACGCCCCTGTGACTTAAAATGAGAGTCAGGGTGCAATCGCACCACATGAAATCAGGTCAAATTGTTTCCAACAATTGAAGTGGTACGTTCCCATGTAGTGTCACCGGTCTAATGTCATACCTTGTGTATCATTTACTTTTTGGCCAAGGTCAGTTCTATGGGAGCGCGTGGGGAGGAGGGGAGGGCTTGTGGGTGAGAGTAGAATGTCTGTCCCACTGCTCACTGTTACGTTTGCCTCCTCCGGCCTATTGATTCTGGAAATTTTTCCCCTTTTCACAAGCTGGTGCCAACTTAAATTCATCATTTTGTTGCGAACCAGTCAAAGGCAGTACCCAATTGGATGCTAGTGGTTGTCACTGTTTGAGGTCTGATATATTTTTCTGAAGACACCATTTTGCACCAATCTTGCAGTTCGTGTGCAACGTGGCTTCGCAAGTGGGCAGAGCCATGTCCCTCAAACCACATTGGGCAATTTCGTACAAGCCATGGCCTCCTATTGCAGTGGCTGCAAAGGAGCTTATCTGGGTCAACTGATCATCATTGTTTGGAGACGATGCAGAGTACCACAACACACAAAGCACCACCTGCAAGTGTTCTGTGCATATTGCATGTGCATCCTATGAAATGCTGATGTCCTGTAGCCAGGCGTGTTGTGTGGCTGGTTCACGGTGGGCACGGCAAGCGTCACAAAATAATTTGCCTTCTTCAAACCACAACCATAGACGGCCTGATTGTCATGAAAAAATTAAATGTGGGTTGTACCCGGACAGGCTTGGTGTCAGAAAGTGCTTGTGTGTGTCGTGCACAGGACATACAATGTTCCTCAAGTGATCATGCATCAAAAATTTGGTCCCCATTGTGTGCTCTTTGCTTTGTTGGAGTGCAATGTAAAAGTGAAGTGTGTGACACATTTCCTGCTTTTGAACCAGCAAAGTGGCATCTTCTCACTTTTTTTGCGTTATCTCCTCAGTTCCAAGTAGTTTGCGGAATGCTTTAAGGAGGCACTGAGCTTACCATGTCAATTAATGCATTGTGTAATCCAGCCACCATAGCCTTAGGCGAGTACACATCATCTTTCACTGACAAATAAGCTTACAATACATGGTTGTAGAGAATGTCAAGCCCTGCAAATTGGCACAAAACGCCACTGGGAAGAGCCACAATTGGAAAGATATAGAGGGCGCTCTTGCGACATTGCACATGCAGTGCAAACCTGGGGTATATCTGGGGCCCCTCCCGGTGATAATTGCAACCATCAAGAGGCCTCCAGGAAAGAACAAAAACTACCCAGAAGCCTTTGGGAATTATTGGCAACCATAAAACAAAATCCTCTGAAGACAGGTCTTGTGCTTGCAACTAAGCTTTTCTGGGCTACTTGGGTGGACTCATCTTGGAATGGTTCACCGAGGTTTGACCACTAATAGTTGCCACAGTGCGGACATGGTGCGTGCGCGCTGCAACGCCACCCTCATGGACTCTCACATCTGGCTTGCAAAAAGAGTGTCAAGCTCGTTCAAGTTAAAGTTGGACTTAAGAGAAGCGTGGAGGCAAGTGAGGAAGCCAGTGATAGACAGCTGGAGATTTCCTAAAAGGGAGGACAAAGCACCAAATCTACACCATTTTTTGATACATTTTTGTTTTGCATTGCATGTTACACGATTTGGGATCCGGGATCCAAAATGGCCTGTCATACCCTGTCAAACTCCTGCTTGGCGCTTGATTGGTGTGTGTAAACCCTCCACCAGCAGCACTGATCTTGCACACGTTTCGGCTGGTCACTGTCTCTTAGTTTGTGGGAGGTCTGTGCTCTGCACACAGTCTCAGGGACGTAGCCCAGACCCGCAGTGTCTTGGCTGGTCACTACCCACCCGCCCCCCCCCACCAGGGGTGGACGCCATGGGCAGAAGTTGCATTCTGGATTCCCACCCAGGCAGGTGGATGCCTGCGGCAGTGCGGATGCCCGCAGTAGTACGGATGCCTGCTTGTCATAGCAGAAGGTTCAAAGCCGAGAGGCCAATAGGCGCCGCCACAGGCTAACAGAGCCAACCACCAAGGCCTTGTGTCAACCCCCCCCCCCCCCCAGCACCCCATGGAAGCGCAAGTGAGAGACACCTTGGTGCATGCATGTGCATGCGCACGCGGACCTGCTTTACCCCAAGGCATCGTCGGTCACACGGACACGTTACACCTGGTCTGGTTGCCTGTTGGTGTGGGGCGCTTTCCTGCATTGGCTACTTATTCTTGTGGGGGGGGGGAGCTCGACTTCTTGGGGTGATTCCCGTAAACGCCCACTCCTGTTCGCCTCTTTTTCCACTCATGTTGTGCGTTTGTCTACAGAATGCCCACACTGCTACCGGCGCTTTGCTGAGCAAGTTGCAGAGCGACACATTCCCAGGTGCAAGAACATCGTCAACAAGCCAAAGCCAATGGTTCGCCGTCGATAGCTCTGGATTTCATGAGCTGTAGTTGCATTTGCGGAGGTCCCAGGGAAGATTTTGATTTGGTGTCACAATTTGGACATGACAACGGCTGGAGATGGGCCACAGTGCAGCATTTTCAGCCTGCGGACTGTGTCTGGTCTGCAGTTTTTTGTTGGGGCATGTGAAGCAAGTCTGTATTACGGAAAGGTGACCATACCTGTGGCAAGTCGCCACCTAGGCCCCAGTTGCGTGGCTGCTGTGCCGTTGATGGGCCGTTGAAGTGCAGTAGTGCAGCCTGCATCTCTCCTGAATAGCAATACCAAGTAGGCTCGCCCATCACAGTCCAATATAAGCCCCCCCCGCCGCAAATAGCTTTTAATGGCACTCCTACGTGGATAGAAACTCACACCAGCAACTCCCCCATAAGCTGCCCTGATGCTGCTGGTGGACAGCACCAGTTTTTCGCAAAGCCTGTATGCTATCCTCATTCTAGGTGGTGCTAATCTTCCTCTTCCACTGAGGCCCAGGGGGTTGTTTGTTCTGCATCAATGATTGCATGGGGGTTGTGGCCATACCGTGGGGGGAGGTGTTACACAGCATGCTTCAATCATCCCGACTACTGCCTTTGCTGATCGCAGAGCAAGCGCAACGCAGACAGAATAGACAGAACGAATCAGTATGAGGGTCCAAGTGCACGGCACTTGCGCCACTGACCCTAGTCATAGGACGAATATGTGTCTGACCAGTGCACCCAGACACAGTAATACGGGTGTGTGCGTGCGTGCGTGTGTGTGTGTGTGTTTGGCCAAGGTGCTTGCTAATGGAGAGGGATGAATTGGCTGAACCCAAGTTGTAGTGAGCCCTGAGCACCAGTCGCTGCTGCATGTGTCCTGTGTGTGTGTGTGTGTGTGTGTGTTGGTGTCTGGTCCTGGCTTGCACTGCAGTTTGTGTGGCAGGACCTCAAGACAGCTCTGACAGCAATGCTCCAAGTGTACACTCACTGTTTGCACGGTACTGTATGGTATACTACAAGCGTGTGTTTGGTCTGGCGCTTTGGACCCACAATAAATCAGGCTTTTACTGGGCCAAGTTTTACAAGGGAAGGATGTAATTGGTCAAATTTTCTCTTCTATCTTTCAGGGAATAAAAGGTGAGGAGTTGAGTACATCCTGTGTGACCATTTGGCCTCGGCCGAAGCGGGATGTCTTGTACGCTAAGATGTGGGTGGGTGTGATGGCCTGGTTCTCTAGATGTTTGTGCACCATTGTTGTGTGTGTGTTTGTGTGTGCATGTGCCTGTGTTCGTGCGCTTACTCGACGCTCAGTCAGGTAGTCCTCAACGTAGATGCTTCGCCGGGCTTTCAGATTTCCTACAAAGTGGGTGCTGGTGGTGCTGTTTTCATGAAGGTGTGCCTGATGGCCCACAGACATGCACCCAATTGTGCAAAGCCTCTGTCTGCCACATAAAGAATTTTTCCCCTCAGTGAGCAATGTTTGCCTCGTATGTTATTTGATGAGTGTGCATGTGTCGTGCATATGTGCCTTTTTAGGTGAGTGGATGCTTGCAATTATGCCTGTTATTGGGTGACATTCTGTCATGTACGTACATGGGCATGCCTGCGCGTTTACGTATGTGCAAGTGTGGGTGGGTGTTTGTGTGTTTGTTGCAGGGGCTTGGGGCATTGAGTGCCACCAGACCTTTTGACCCCGAGGCAACCACAGGATGGGGTTTGCAAGGAAAGTTCTTGCAGTGAGAAACTAGTTTTCTTCAGATGCAATAATGAGGTCAGGGTTTCTGTGTCACGCTCGAAATTCCAGGGTGGCGAAATTTGCCCCATCAAAGCAGTAGGGGGGTGGATCCCAGGGCTTGGAAGGCTGTATACATGACCAGTGGTTCAACACATGGTGTGCTTGTGTCTTGTGGATGTTTTTAGCATGCTTGCCTTTGTGTTGCAACCCCCCCCCCCCCCCCACACATTACATCTGCGCATTGCTCTCATGCCACCACGTGCCATATGCACCATGCCTTTATGGCCTTCCCTGCCCTTGCACATGCAAACAAACTGTAAACCCTTGCACATGCAAACAAATAAGCTGAGTTTTCCCCTTTTTGGATTGCCTAGAGTGCTGGCCAACCTCGAAACAGCCAGCAGTTTCACTGTCCTGGCACAAGGCAGAGGGTATGGAGTTTGTCACTGGGATTTCCATGCAGCTCTGGTTTGGGCAGTGTGGCAGAATGTTTGGATTGCTCTTCTGGCAGTCCTTTCTACCCTTCAAGAACCCTTTTATTCCCAAGCGCACTGAGAAACAGGTACGGGACTACTTCGGGACTACTTTGAAGCCTTCCTGAGCGAGCTGGAGGATCTTTACAGCCACTTCCTCTCATGGGTTTGAATATTGCAGCAGAAATTTGGAATATTGAGATGTGGCAGCAAAAAGTAAGGAGTACCAAGGTGACAGCCAGTCAATGTGATTGTCATCAGGAAGGGCATTTTGTAGCACATCTCCAGCGCAATGCGCTGGAAGAAATTTTCTCCTGGGCCTCAGGATATGACCCCCTGGTCAAATGATGCTTTTTTCACCCTTACCAGCATTTCAATGGCCACCTCCAGTCAAGCAGCAAAACATTGCTCGTTGTTGCACAAGCAAGGGGTTTTGTAATTCCAGTGGTTGCAATCTGGTGCTGTGGATTGACAAGTCTTTTGACAACGGGTGATCCCATGATGTGTGCATCCAATAACTCTGATTCCTCGATGGCTAGGTATTTATGGACGTCATCTTTTGCATGGCATTTGGTTTGTATTGTTGTTGCCACATTGCATCCCTATTGCTTCCCACGTGGAGGATGCACCTGCAGGCTCAAAGTTTTTGCAGATTCCAAGCCATCAATTTGCTTGACTCTCCTACTCTCATATTAACCTCTCCACGGACCTGGTGTGAAAATTGCAAAAAATGATATAGCTGACCATTTTGCCCATGTTTGATGCATGGAATATGCTTGAAGCAATACCATGTGGATGTGTTTTGTCTTGAGGGAAGCCTGTGATGCCTGCAGATGTCAGCTGAATGCATACTCTTCACTGCCCATTCCTGTTGGCGACGATCCCAGCTTGAGGGGCTGTGAGCAGCTGCGAAAACCTCGTGCATGGCCATTCCTGCAAGCCACCCTCAGCACAAAAGGGTCGGGTGTTCACTTTCATATACAGTGGAAGCACCCTCAGCGCATTGCGTGTGTGGTGCAAGTATTACTAGACGCAGGGTGACGCCAGGTTCCTATATTTTGAAGCCACACAATGGCAACAAATGTAGCAACAGAACGCAGCAAGGCGCCTGATATGCTGTATGTGTAGGGGTGTTTTACAAGACCGCCCAGCAGAGGTATGCATGGCATTTTATGTATACACTGTCTTTTGAGACTTTTTCAAGAACACATCAGGACACATGTGTGCCAGATTGCCAAAAAAGACTGTCCAACAAACTTCCAAATGGATTTTCGTACGCTCAGCTATGCACCTTGAGCAGAACCACAAACCATGTAGTTTTGTGACAGTGGTGCTATTGTCAGGCATGGTAGGGTCAATACCAAGGCAAAAAGATCGGCTCAATTGCAGGGCTCAATATAGGGTCATTTGGGGGCTATTTTGAGGCCTTTCTCAGAAGAAATGTTTCATCTGTCGCATGCACTGCAACGGGCTCTCATTGTCGTTGATATTATCATCTGCAGCCAAGCTGTAAGTAGCTGTCTCACAATTTCATGCACTTTGGACTCGTGGTGGTTCCACACTAGCAGGTCCTTCCACACTAACTGGTGTGGTGGTTGGAGTCTTCCAGTGCTTTCCAGCCCCTCTGTTGGTAATGCATTGGTGTGTTTTGAGGGTGCATTGGTTTGAATGCTTTGATTACTTGTTTCCGTTTACAACACGGTTTCCGTGAGGCATGGCTTTGCTGGGGTTGGTGCCTATTGAACCATGCATTGGGTTTCCAGCTTATGTGTTGTAGATATCTAGAGGTGATGCGTTGCATGGATGAAGTTGCGTGCATCTGTGTTGCCATTCCACTGATCTTTAATCCATGTCTATTTTCATGCTGCAGTGTTTGCCAGTGACAACCCAGCAGGGAGCTGCTTTGGCTTCAATTTATTGTGGTGCCGTTTCATTGGTATTCTAATGTGATGCCGCTGAATGTGGACATTCAACAGCATCTCCATTGCTCGTATCTAAACAAAACACAAGCAGCACAGGAGCCCAGGCTCAGTTGATTTATGTTATCTGGGGATTTGGCCGGGGGGAGGGGGGGGCACAAGAGTGAACTGTTTGTGCCATGCACCCTTCTGTCAGCATGGAGTTTGTCAAGTGATGTGATGCATGCCATACACTCACAGCATTGCAAAATCAGACCTTTTGGTGCTTGTCGAGTGTTGATTAATTGATCCTTCTGAATGCTCTAAAGCCTGACACAAACATGCTGATTTCAGTGCTGTCATATTCATCTTCATTTGCAGTAGTGGAACACCCCAGGAAAGAAGGGGTCATAGTTGCTGTGCATCTCGACCAATTTCTGCAAGAGTCTTGGCCGGGATATTCAGAGGATCATCAAGCATGAACCATTTGCAGCGCACAAATTGCTGGTGGAAGTGCTGTGGCCCTGATACTGAGATTACTGTGTCCTTGCCATATTTGTGCCCATCTTTTCCATGGTTTCAAACTCTGTATTGGTTTGCTGCACTGAGGGCAAACACCATTCTTAACAACAGCTGCTCCCCCACCTTGGTTGTCGTTGCTGAAGCGACAATTTTTTTTAATCTGCCTTTTTTTTTTTTGGCGCTCGATCTCCTTTTTATTTTTTGTTGCACTGTGCACCCCTGCTTCCCCAGGGTGCGCAATTTACCTTGACATGGTAATTTCACAAGTGCCCCATAAGTTTTTGGATGGATTGTTACAAGAGTAGATGTTTGTAAGTACTCCGAAGCCTCCCATTGCTCATTCTGGGGGCGCACCGTGCGCTGCACGCGCTGTGCGAAAAGTCGGCTGTTTTTCACCACCGGTAGCCACGAGTCCCAGGGTCCTGAATTCTGCACCCTACAGCCCCTGCTGGTACACCAGGGATTTTGTGTTTTAATCTGATGCTTGCCAAGGGTCCTGAATTCTGCACCCCCAATGTTGTTTTGAATGGATCATGCACGCTTCTGCAGGTGGGTGGTTTTCAGGGTTTACCGGGATAAACAGCGCAATAATTGGCGCTGTGCAAAAACACCCCCTCTGTCCATTTGTTTCACTGTTTGTTGATTTCATGGTTTGCCGTTATGGAAAAGGAATGGCATCAGTAGGACACGTTAGGTTGGTGCTTCAACAAGTATCACGAGGTTTGGATATGAAACGCTGCTTTGGAATTTGGAGTTTGAAATCGTTAGCATTTGGAAAAATGAGGTTGATACACTAGTGGCTGTTCTAAATGCGAGAGAGAGCAACAGCAAGGATCCTCAGGAGGTGCACAGAAGATGCAGACAAAGAAAAGCAGAGGGCTTGGGACCATGGGTGCAAAAAGATTTTGGCCCCACAAGAGAATGAGTGAGAATGAGTGGGAGTGGCAGCACTACCCGTATGCAGAGCGCGAGAGGGCGGAGCCTGGTGTTTAATAATGGCATCCTCACTGAGCCCACACTCAGCACCCTTGCTGCGGTTGCTGCTATCCCTGCTTCGGGTTTGTGTTGTTTTTCTCTTCGCTTTGCATCTCCATTGGGTGTCTGACAGTATAGTGTCAACATAGGTTGCATGATGTCAAGTTGTTGGCTGTATTACCACTGAGGAAAAGTGTTGATATAAGATATGAGTCTGAGTAAAATGTATTTTCTTTTTCAGGCTTGTGTGTTAAGTACTCTCAACTGAGCAAAGCAGCAAAGCAGAAGCGAAGTTTTCACAGATTGAATGAATCACCTAGAAAGAGCAAAAGGAACGTTGGAAGAAGGAATCTTGCTCAGTTTAGGCTAGTTGAGGTTACTGTTGGCTGTTGGCTGTGGTTATGGCCGCCACTGTGTGTTGTTTACAATCGATGCATGGGCTGTGGCTTGGGCAATCATTATGGTTGTTATTGGACGAATCGAGTAAATGGGTTGGCTGATTGATTGCAGGAGGTGATTGGTTGACTGAGTTGATCCGGCCATTAGCATTGTGGACTTTAGATGACCACATGCACGACATATATGTAAGGAGGTTACAAAAGTGATGTTGTTCAAGCTCTAAAAGTTTTGCATTGTGACCTGAGTATGGTGACAAGTATAGGCAACAAGATACAAATTTGTTTTTAGGAAAAGTTCAAGCGGTAACGCTACATAAGTGTTTTGGGTTAGTGTTTCTGCTTTGCACAGCCATGTGTGTCCTATTGTGGCAGCATAGACAAATGACGGTTTAAATGTGAAGATTACCACTACGGATTTTAATAATGACAAGCCAAATTGATTGGAGCCGGGATTCTCGTTGACACGATTGAAAAATTTGAGGTGCAAAATGCACCGCTGCATATCTATTTCTCTTATATTGTTAGCATCTTAAGCACACCATTGATGTTGCAAAATCTTGAAAACTAGCTGGAGGTGTGTGCAAAAAACACTATCAGGTTTTGTAATGGTATTGCACTTGCTGCATATATTTTTGATGCCATCTTTGGTATTCTAAAATGTACACGGATTTGTATATTTATACATTTTGTTCCGCATGCATTTGCTGCGGCAACGAAAACAATCTGAAATATGAAATCAATGTTCTGCTGATAGGGTTCGGAACCGGTTTTACCAATTAATCGGAAAAACCGGTTATCGGCAATTAATCGGAGGTTATTTTCAAGTTAGTCGGAAAACCGATTATTTTGAAATTAATCAAAACCAATTAATCGGACGAGTGAAGAATGGTCACTAATTCTTGGGTAGTAGACCATGAGGTTTCTCTTTTGCAATGAAAAAGAAATAATATCAACACACGTACTCACACCAGGCGAAAGCAAACTCCTGAAGCAATGTGTACTGCTTGGATAGTTTTTTCTTTCCAAAACCAACAAAATAGTTGATTTGAAAAGCAATAATCGGAAAAGAACCGGTTAATTTGCTTAGTGGAAATAATCGCATTGAACCGGTTATTTCGAAAAGTAATAATCGGAATAACCGGTTATTTCGGAAAAAATAATCGAAAAAAACCGGTTATTTTTAATAAAAGAGGTTCCAAACCCTATCTGCCGAGCATGTTAAGTCCACTTTGTAAAAGAATCAATTTGTATGCCATTTACTAGCCTCTATACCACACTACGCAAAAAATAGATTTTTGTGTGAACGCCGAGGTTTTTCTTGAACCACACACTTATTGAAAAGGAAACAAACATTGCACAACATTTTTCGATCCGTGATGTTTGATGCATCTTCAAGAGGGTTGAGAACATGAGAAAAGAGATGGTTGCAGTATGGTAGAAAGTTACACAAATTTTGCCATTAGAATGAAACTCATTCATGCTTGATGCAATTTGGAGCGTATTTAGATGCGGCAAATGGTTTTTTGCGAGGTTGCGTGCATATACATAAAGAGAAGTGGGAGTAGAATAGAGTGGGTGATGGAGGATGTGAGTCAATGTTTTCGATACAAAAATAGGGCCAGAGTTGACCAAGAAAGTGAGGTGGCTTTCTTTTTGGTAGACAAACATTCCCGTAGCAATAAATCTTATGATACGAAGGAGGCCTTTTCTCCCCAACTACACAGCCAACTAGGCCAGCCTGGCTTCGGGGTACACAAACATATAACGGTATGGGGCTTACCATAGTTTTAAAAGTGCGTCAAGGGCACTATATTAGTTAGTAAGCACCATGAAAGACTCCATACTACAACATACAAGTGGTTAGGTGAGGTACCATGTCCGCACTCACTTGTGAAATTGCTTGCGCAATTGAAACTTTGCATTCATTTGTTTGGAGTTGGCATTTGTCACATTTGCATTTAGATATAATGGCAAAGGGACTATTATTCGTGCAGAGGGAACCGCAACCGCTGTTGCACTATGTTTTATTATGAGGCTATTTTCTCCAACTTTGTAATAAAAATTTGTTGAAAAATTGTTGCTCCGGCATGAAGATGAATGGGTTACGTGCTTCTCCCAAAATTTGTGATTGAGATTTGAAACAAAATTGCTTGCAGTAGCCCACAAATCACTCGCTGCTAAGGTAGCTTTGGAGCTGAGGCCTGCCAATTAGTTTTCGTGAATGGATAGCAAACTCTGCAATTTGAAATCAAACTTGGTGTGTGCCCGTTCCCCTAGATGGCATCGCTACGGCAGACTTGTTTGTAATACAATGAAACATTCAACACTTCCGTTTGCAGATAATAGGGACCTCGAATGTGCATAACATAGAAAATTACTTTTTTAAGTAATCTTGGCATCAACGCGTTCATATTTGATGTTAACATTTCATGATTTCATTCATGATGTTTGATTGATGGATGCGAAACATTGTAGCACTTCGGAGTGTACATCAATCTTTCCAAAACTGTGAATTAATTGTGTTAAAAAGCTGAAAAATTATGCACACCTCTTCACCAATACATACAAAAAATTGAACATACTTTTGTAGCTCTCATTAAACTAAACCACCTTGCAATAAAACTTCCAACTTTGATCGCAAACCAAAATTGCCAATTAAGTTTGGTTGACAACAAATACATGACAATGAAACAACCAATGTGTCATGACTCCAGTAGGAAACCTATTCACCTACTCACCTATTCACACCTATTCACATGAACTAGGTTCTCTGAATTGTTGGTACCGGGCTTCGGATCATGATGAATATTTGCATCTGGACTAAACATCCAAAAACAGAACTAAATGAAGCACAGCACACAAGAGCATGGGAGGAAATTTGGCACCAGCCTACTAACATGTTGGGCTCGGCCTTGCATGTGCCACCCAAATCTGCCGGGCACTACTTTCCTCTCCTTGAACTTTTAAATCCTTTCTTTGTGTGCACATCATGCATGGAAAGCTTATTGATGGGGTATGGGACTGTTCGAACAGGTCATTGTCACAATCATAATGCAGTCCCACTGTAACCTGCATAATCTCCAACAGCCATGTTTGGTGGCAGCAGATCTGGTCAATTTCAAAATCAAGCAGATACTGCAATCTGAAAATACATAAGATGGGCCGAAAGAGCATCAATGCAAGCAATCTTCATCAACAGGGAAGGCTTCAAGCGGCATCATCAAAGGCAGCAAGCTTCTGAATGCAGTCTCAGGCATCCTATTGACACCAGATTGCGATTTCAGACAGCTGCCCAAGCCCAATCTCAGACTGAACTGGTTACGGATGTTGTTGTTGTTGTTGTTGAAAGCTGGCCAAGGTTACCATGAATTCCACAGAAGGGCAGAGATCATCAACATGTAAGCAAAAATTGGGGCATCAAACAGGGTGAGTAAAATCAGGCAACCCCCAAAATATCTCTTAAAAGCACCACTCTCTGAAAAGGAGAGGCTCCCCCCCGCACTACTGTGCCGTCAGTTCCGAGCATTGTTGTTCATCCAGCTGATAGCCGCACACCTGGGCAAGGTTGGGATGCTGACGGCCACTCGGGATTCAACTCAGACGGTGTGTAACCAGCCACCAAGTCATCAAGCATCAAAAAAAGTGGGGATAGAAAAGGCCTGAAGGAAGACTAATAGCAACGGGCAGGAAGGGCATCACCAAAAATGGTGGTAGGCTGCAAATGTCACCTCAATTGTGCACTGCCACAATTTACCCTGTTGATGGACAATTTCCCAACGTGCGTGGCAGGCACCACAGGAAATGCGAACGCGAAACGGAAATGTAGCAAGCATGGAGCATTGGCATTTCAAATTATCAGATGGGATAGAATCATGGGTTCGAAATCTGCTCATTTCTTGACAATTTTCTTGTCAAACAATTGCCAACAGTTGCTGAGGGGTTCCTCTCACGTAAAAATGGAGCGAAACATTTTTTGCCTGACCGAGCGGCTGAGCACCTTTGACCATGTAAATCGCATCCCCATGAAAATGGAACCTTTGTTTCCAAGATGATGGCAGGAATTTCTTTATCCACAGAATTCTTCGCTCAAGTTGCCACAACCACAACTTGCAAGGTGTTCAGCGAAGCGCGTACATATTTGCAGCACCTGCAGCACATGCTTGACACCGCTTCTAGCGCAAACATAGTACCCAGACGTTCTTGCAAGCGGAACGGCAGGCGTGCTGAAACTCCCAGCCACTGCGCAACCTGGTTGTAGAATCCTGGATTGGTGGAATGCAAGCTGCATCCATTGGTGAAGTGGCGTTTCAGCGGACACTGACTGCATCGCTCCTATGATGTGTAACGCATGTGCATTCATGCATTATTCTTCATTTTGTTGCTGGCAGCTTGACCCCCTGCAATGTACCATAAAAGGCAGCATGAGGTACTGAGGACTGTCGTCCATTGCACATACGTGGCATTGAATTGTGGTTGGTCACCGATGCATAGCACCAGACGCCTCAACCTGCTTAATTAATTTGACCAGGCCAACCTCAATGCCCTCAACCCCTCAACAACATTCAACAACATAATGTGCACACATAGGTCTGTAACTTTGCAAACTTGGCAAGCACCCTAAAAGCCATGCTTACCAGACTCAATCATGGCAACCGAAGGTCGGGAAATACACAAATTGCATCGTACAGCCCTTTCGACGTTTGTGCTGTCGAATAAGCTCAGAAATACAAGTACTTGAAGCTTGACCAGGAAATATCGTTGTGCACCCTCATGCTCAGAACGAGGCTCGCCCCAATGGGTTTATACCGTGCATTTCCGCATGGAAAGAGAGTTCAAAGAAATACTGGTGGCAACCAAAAATTCCAGATTGACCTTTGGCTGTGGCTAAGATTCGGTTGCCACAATGTGTTGCTGTGAGAACTGTGCCAGACTGCTGCATGAAGGATGGTGCATTGGTTTCAAAGCTGAATCAGTGGAACTTGTGACAGGGCTTTAACCCGATCCGCTGTGAGAATTTCACAATCGAATGTGTGGATTTAAAGCTCAGCGGAGGAGAAGCTTCACACTGGCATTCACACAGGTCATGACCGTCTGGTCGTCTCTTCTTTTGGGGCAATGCCGTTCGCACTGTGATTGGGGATTGGACTAGAACACTACCAATTCAGTCGACAAACGGTCATCAGACTGCTGACCCCGACTTTGGCCTTATCCTCTCCGATAAGTACCTGTCAGACAACAGGTTCCTTCAAACTGGTCGTGAAAGACATGCCCAGACGTATCAAAGCGCTGGTAACAAATTTTGTTCCCAGTGTTCGAGTGGAATTACATTGGAATACGAATAACATTGATTGATATGACCGTAGCGAAATATGACCGCACCGATGGCTTGCTTGGCACATTCCAATGCAGGGGTGTCGGACAATTGGATTGGAGGAATCTCCTCTCCAAATCTCCGTGAAATCTCTGTGAGACTTCGAAGCAAATACTTTGTCCATGAAGATCCATAGAGCCATTGGATTATGGTCCTCGAGGTCAATACACATGCATAAAATGTATACAACATATTATAGATTTGTTCCTTAAAATCCCCCAATCGACGAGCGTTCCATGTGCATGCATAATTGCTTTGCTTCTCAGGACTCTCATGTCTTCCAGACGTTTGGACGTTTGTGTTTTTGTAATGTGTCAGTATTTGTGTCTTGCTTGTGGGTGTGCATGCTTTGTGATTCTTGTGGTTCGATGCAGAAAGCAGGCACAAATTTCGGGTCATCTTGGCAAAATTTGTGAGCAAACTCGATGAGGCAGGTCGCAGTGGGTTTTCAGGGAATTGGACGATCTTGAGTCCTGCATAGGACAGCTATCAATTCAAAATTGTTCAAAGACAGCACAGGAGAGACTGGGGCAACTTGCAGGAAACACACATTTTGGGGCAAAAATTTGATCACATTTTCTGCGAATGCAGTCTTTTTTGGGGGGGGGGGTTGGTAGCCCCATGGTGCACCCTCAAGCAGCCCTGTTCACCTCTGAAATGGTTCGGTTTTTTCCGTTTGAATCTGTGGAGTCAACTGAGGTCAATCATAAAATCCCAAGAAAGGTCAGGTTTCGCAGCTTGGCAATCAACCCTATGGTGACCCGCTCAGCATTGTGGTTATCCCCCCATGTCACCCTGCTGTATCCAAACCTCGTGGCGCACAAACCAACTCACCCCCATGTATCTGTTTGTACAAAAGATTACAATCAACCAGCAGGCCTCAACCGGTACCCGGTTGCCTTTGCATTGGCTTTGTCTTGGCAAAAAAAAACCGCAACGGTGGGCCTGGTGATGACTACAAGCGTATCTGCTGCTCATCTCTCGGGTTTCAAACTGCAGCACAGCTGAGCCCATATAGAGGCCTCAGCCTAGTGTGGTGGCGATTTTTCCACATACACTACGAACCCCACCTCCACCATCTTTACCCGCACCACCATTTTGACGCAGCAGTGGGGCAATTTTTCCATTTGTCGGACATACTGTGGGTATTGGATTTGCCGCAGCACAGGGTAAATGCCTCAACGATGGCTTTCAACACGAAGAATTGCATCAAAAATTGCGCGGTCGCGTCGAGGGATGCGCTCCGATGCACGCCAATCAGGCCATAATCATCCTTCTGCAGGTTCTGCATGGCGACTGTCTGTGGTTGGCTTGGGGGAGTCAGGGGGGCGGGGGGCCATGGGGCTGCACAAGCTCCAAGCGTTGCACACTCTGACCAAAACATTCGCTGACTGAGCATCGGGGGAACGGTTGCCCGGTACGCGTGCAGTCTTATCGGTGTGGAAACTCCCAAAGCAGGGCCTTCGTTCCGACACCCCGAAAAGCTCCTGTGGGCCGAATTTGAGATCCATGGGTGTGCGGGGTCCACGGCTGGCAAATGGGGTGCCCGACGGCACCGCCGGGACCCTGCGAAGGGGGCTGGGAAGGGGGGGTCATTCGTGCAGAGATAAGATTACCACAGGTATCGCCGACCATCAAAAGGCTACCACCACAGTGCCTGCAGCGCAGTGCTGGTGACAGCCAGAGCAGGTGCTCAAGTACCAGACCACGCTGCACCCGCAGCATTGAACATGTGCAGAAAAAGTGGAAAATTTAGAAATTTGTCACTCCTCCTGCCCACTCTGGCAGCCCCGTATTACAGAGCGTGGGATTACGATTCATCTTCTTCCAGAGTGGAGTCCAATACGTTGCTTTCCGGGGAAGAGCGGCTGCACAGCGCACACGCGGCGGCGCGTTCGTGACAGCCATAGCGACGATCACCCGCTTTCACCGGCCGACTTCCCGGGATTTGCAAGCTTGTGACTCACTTTGGGGAGTTTTGAGTCCATCAGCTGCAAGTGTCGGGCAAAGTGCCGGCGCTGGCATTGTAGCGGAGCACTGTCATTAGGAATGTCACGAGCGCGCCGTGGGTGTGTCGTGCGAAGTTTCGAGTGTTGGTGCTTCCTTTTTATTTGATATTGCGCACAACCACTGCGTACTGCAGATAGTACCAGATAAAGCAAAAAGAAACAACAAAAACCAATACCCACAGCAGTCCTGGCCGCCGTCATAAGCCATCTTCTCGATCCGTATAATCAATCATCCCGAACAGCGGGTCATTGTCAACGTCACCCCCGTCAGAGTTCTCCTCTTCAGCTCTCGCCTTCCACTTGTCCAGCACCGGCCCCTAAACATGATTACATCGGCAGTGGGAAAGCTGCGGGGAACAGAAAACACGGCATCTACAAAAAGCAGTGCACAAGTACGTAAAGCCAGCCAGAACTCCAGACGTAGAGATACATGCAATCAACACCTGTTCACCCCATGCCATGAAAAGTCGGGGTCTGGAAGCATCCAGGAAAAAGAGGCGGGGCATGATGGTGTAAAATGGCGAACAGAATGCTGTGGCCGGCGGGGATGGGGCAGCTATTTTCCAGCATGCATCAGTACTGGCAAACCCCCATTACCCTTCAATTCGTTGTTGCAGATTGGTGGAGAGGGAAATATGGTCAACACGATTGGTGCATACTTATGTTTGCAGGCCCTGGATATCTACTACATCTTGCCTTCTTAGAACCCCCCTCTGTCTGTTCACATGTGTGTGTATGCGTCTGCATGTGGGTGGGAGGTGTGGGGAGCATCAACTCCAAAGGCTTATAAACATCTGCCTTTTCGTACATCTCCACAGCTATGAAGTCAGTTCGCTGTTGCAAAAGCGGTTAACTGCAGAGTGAGGCAACAGGTTAACCTGCCCTTGTACCCCATACATTACCCATAGCCTCATTCATGTTAAGGAGGAAACGAGACTATGGAGGCCCAAATCACTAGAGTGCCAAAGGTTGGCTGCAGAGTTAGGGAGCAGGTCACTCTGCACCTACACCCCAAGGTATGCAGCACAGTAGAGGGATCGGCAAGAGACTGAATCTGTTTCCAATATCATTCCGTGGCTGCCACAGGCCAGCCGCCCCCCTGTGTGACATTCCGTCTGGTTGTTGTTCCTTTACGGGGCCCTGGACAGTCACCCGTTCTTCCCTTTGCATGTTGCGTCGGGTTGCTGCCCCCCCCCCCCCCCCCCTTCCTCCTCCCATTGCACGGCGTTTGATTGGACAATGGCATGTAATGGAGTGCCCTGTCGGACACATGAACGGGCCTACTTTTGGCTGTCTGAGCGAATGAAATCCAACTACCTCCCCCCCCCTTGTCCTAGCTACGCTAAAATCCCAAATTAATACGGTCCCTACACCTACTGTAGCTTGGACAAGGGCGTAGCTAGGACAAAGGGGGGCGGGCTACAACCTTGCAACCGAGGACAAACTCAAACGACACACAATATCTGTGGCTCCTTGTGCTCCCTTTTTATGAAGGCAGGGTCTTGCCATGATAAATTAAACAGTACCCTGTATGTCGGTAGCCAGACCGGCACCCTAAGGCAGATTAGTCTGCGTTCCTTGGACGTATGGTCCCGCCGCAACATAGGACTTACAGGCCTCCATGTGTAAAACGTTAGTAATGAGCTGACAGTGCCATTTAGTGCACGGGTGCTAAAGGGTGGGTGGATTGTGTTGACCCCTAACACCACAGGCGCCCAACAGCCCACTGTTGCACCAGAACTTGCGGCTAGGGAGTGGGTCGTTTGCACCGTGTTGCACATATTCTCCCTGAACTTGGTGTGCGCCACTCAAGCCAGTCACCCAGCTGCCCCCTCATGGAAGGAGTTGTTAGGGGGATGTGTACAACACTTTGAAGAATTTGGGGCTAGCTAGGCATTGGGACCTGTCCAGTACCGAAAATGCTATGCTTTACAGTCCCTGTCCAGGGCATAAAAATACCAGGAGTCAACGCATTTGGAGCATTTTGAGAAGGGCCACACGGGAGCATTCCCTCACAGCACATAGTGGCGCGGGAGGTTTTAAGGGGAGGGGTAGAGTGCAAGGCCAGCTGTGGGGCTCCTGCGTTGTAGCAGCCGTACCAATGTGACGACAAGCACTGCCCTGTGGGGAGCTATGCACAGGTCGTGGGGGTGGTGGGGCAGGTTTCGGGCGGGAGGACCTGGGACCTGGGAAGACGTGGTGTGGTCCAGGTGTGGTTGTGGGGGGTTTTCGTCAATCTTCGTCTGGATTTGTCCGTTTCGCTCGTGTCCTGCCTTGCTCACTGAGCTTTTCCTGAGCTTTTCCGCATTTTCCGAGCCAAGAGCTGGCGATAAGTGCAACACTATGGCTCGATGGAATGCCATGGGCCATTGGAGGGTAGGAAAGCATCTTTTTGGTCAATTGGAAGCACTAGGTATGCCCCACAATGAAAATCCTCAAATACTGGATAGTAATCCTGAATTTTGGACCAAAAATGGCCAGTTGGGTGACGCAGTGAAACGTTGTTGTTGACACTGGGAGAACTTGGGTTTTGAAAGTTTTCTCTTGAGGGATGGGAAAAGGATGCAGGTTGGCAACAATAGCCCGAAGTGTCGGCTTGTGATGATTATCCAAATCTGGCACCTACTCGGAGATAGTACCTAGGGCCCTGCCATTGGTAAGGGACCCCAAAAGAAGAAAGAGATGTAATGGGACCTGGGTTTAGATCAACTTAGCTGCAATAGGCCAACCAATTTTGGCCCACCATAGTAGAAGAAGAATTGTTGGCCTCTCACATTGGCGCACAATCACACCAAGAATGTTGAGAATGGCATGCCTATCTTTGTTAACAAAATGAACGTGTTCGGTCGAGGAATCAATCGGGCCTCAATTCATGCTCATACTTCACGTTCACGGGGGCTCCGCATTAGGGAAGTCGTGAAAAATGAAGGACAGGTGTTGTGCAGCCCCCCATTACCATTGCAAGATGTAGCAGGTGGGCTAGGTCAGGTTCGAGATGTGTATTTGGTCGTGGGGGAGTGGAGGGGGCGAGGTAATCGTACCATTTGGTGTTCACAAAATGCCGCGCAACGGGAAATTGGAATGGTCCAGACTTAGCAAACAAATGGGGGTGTGGTAACGTGCAACCCATAGTCGGGAATATGGCCAATGTGTACCTTGTGATGCCATATCTCAGTGCTTTTCAAAAGTTGCCAAGCTGGCGCATCGTCTACTCTATTTAATAGCCAGATCGAACATACACGCACCATAGGTATATGTGCCTTCCTATGTTCAGTGCTAGATGGAAGGTAACACACATGAGACAATTTCTTGGGATTTGTGTGGATGGTCCCACAACTCACGGGACTGCACTAAATGCACCAACACCTTGCTGCATCTAGTCCAAATACTGTCCATACCCAGCGAACCTGTGTATGAGACCTGGTCAGAGAGCTTGGTCACCGTCTGCAAATGGACGCCTTTTTTTTGAATCAGGCACATCGATTCTAAGGGGCGGCAGACACAAAGCTTGCCCAGAAATGCACACGGCACTGATTCATCATGCGGATGCACAGACATTACCGGAGGCGCCTTGTTGTTTTGATAAAGTACAATGGCAGAGAATATGGTGTAGCACCCACAGAAAAATAGAATCGTTGGGGTGAAAGAAAACAGGATGAAGGACAGGAAAACGGTCAGCAGCAGGGCCCCAGCGTGCGCAAAGACATTCGCGATGTTGTCCAACACCTGAAAACGGTAAGAAGATGATGAGAGTCATGTGGGTAAGACAAAAGGATGTACATGTGGCGCACACGCTCAGCCACCAGGGACTTTCCTCTTCTGTGCAGCACAAATGGACCAGCAAGAATGCGACGAGGCTCTCGGCTGTTACGTAAAGGAAAATGCCTCAAGAATATCCGAGTGAGCAGGATCACTTTTTCTTTTACCTCAAAACCACACACAGCAGGAAATTGCCCCAGCACACCGAAGAGTTATTCTGGGATGCGGGGGGGGGGGTTGGCACAAGGCCTTGGTGGTTGGCTCTGTTAGCCTGTGGCGGTGCCTATTGGCCTCTCGCCCTTGAACCTCCTGCTATGACAAGCAGGCATCCGCACTACTGCGGGCATCCGCACTGCCGCAGGCATCCACCTGCCTGGGTGGGAATCCAGAATGCAACTTCTGCCCACGGCGTCCTCCCCTGACGGCCTGATCAGTGCCTGGTATGCGGTCATCGCGAAGACCGCACGCTGGGAAGTGCTCACCACAACCAGCAACGTGAATGTCACACAAGGCCATGGGTGCTAGCTCACCAATACGGCAGTGCCCAGTCCATCTTCAGGGACCACCCCCAACACTACCGGCCCATGCTCAACTGTCTACTGCAGGCCACCCTGCAGGCAATGCAGTGCAACGGAGCTGTGGCTGGCCCTCATGCTCTACCAGGCCTTCCTTTGCCGAGGCCTACCTGCGAGCTACGCCTGTGGTACGCTCTGCGCCATTTGTGGTAAGCGCGGTCTGCCCTGCCCTGATTGCACCAGCCATGCTCCGCTGCCAGGGGACCCCACGCCCGGTTGCACTCGGCCCCACTCCCCTTCCGAAGTGTACAACTTTAAAGGGTGGAGGAAGATGTCCAAGGGAGCCCCATGCCCAATCACACTCCGGCCCAATCTACATTGGGGAAGATGTCTAGGAGCCAACTCCCCTCCCACCGTCACATGCTCAGTGCCCCGAGCAGGCATCCGCACTCCTGCGGGAATCCACACCGCTGTGGGTTGCAGCGGCCTGGGTGTGATGTACAGGTTCTCCAACAAGAACTCTTGGGACAAACAGGTTCTCCAACAAGAACTCTTGGGAAAACCAGGTTCTCCAACTCCAAGGTACATACAGGTTCTCCAACAAGAACGCCTGTACCTCTACTATGACGAGGAGACATCCGCACTACTGCGGGCATGCCCGCACTGCCACAGGCATCCATCTGCATGGGCGGGAAATCCAGGACAAGAACTGCTTGGAAATGTAGGTTCTGCAACAAGAACTCCTCTCCCTCTGCTATGACGAGCATGCATCCGCACTACTGCAGGCATTAGCACTGCCGCGGGCATCCACCGAAAGACCGGTTCTCCAACAAGAACTCCTCTCCCTCTGCTATGACGAGCAAGCATCCACAATACTGTAGGCATCCGCACTGCCGCGGGCATCCACCTGCCTCTGTGGGATCGTCGCGCCCCTCCGGCGCTTGCAAGCCCCTGTTGATGGGGCATCCACGTCTTGCGTGGAATCGGGGGGGTGTAAACACAGCCTTATTGGCCTCTCGCCCTTGAACCTTCTGCTATGACAAGCAGGCACCTGCGCTACTGCGGGCATCTGCACTGCCGCAGGCATCTACCTACCTGGGTGAGAATCCAGACTACAACTTCTGCCCACAGCATCCTCCTGACGGCCTGATCAGTGCCCAGTATGCGGTCATCACGAAGGGGGGGGGGGGTATGGGGGAGTATTGCAAAAAAAAAAGTGGTCTACACACTGTGGACACTGTCTGCTACAGATAGACGCAGATAGACGCAGTATGCTAACTCTAGATGGACACTGTGGGCAGGTGATATTTTCTACAGTGTGAGGCGAGAAGCACCGAACCGTACACGTTCACAAAAATGGTCCAATGACACGCTTACCTGTGCACATAGGGATGGCTCTATTGCTCCATGGCAACAACAACAACAACAACAACAACAACAACAACAACAGCAACAACAACAACTCAGGAATCAACTGAGCGAAGAATGAATCCTTGAATACCATCCTATCCTGTGGTACAAATACTGGATCATATGGCACGGGCAGTTGTGCATTCCAAACATCCAACAACCAGAAGAAAGCGAGCATGCGATCACTGAAAAAATCAGTTCACAAGATGTGAAAATCAACGCAACACGTGATGCGAGACATTCTCACAATCATTGGACGAAATGGGGACAAAAGGAATTTTTGTGATGGATAAGAAATCAAAAAAATATTCGCATGTGTTCAGGTTGGAACTGGCCCTACATGCCACCTACCACAATGACTCTTTTTCACATGGTTGGTTGGATGGGGCACCATTTATGGCATGTTCTGGAGGCTGACACCTGCCATGACTGGGTTGCTTTGATTTGTCCGGTGCGGCCATCTAGGATCAAATTGCGTTGTACCCACTATGCGGGTGCCAAATGCTGACATATTCACTGGGTTGGATCGGATACATCCTCACAACTCGTTCCGATGAGGTGCCTCCACTTTTACTCCGGGTTGGATTGACGTTCAGTGGTAGTGTCAACTCCCACTCCCAGGCAGCAATCTCTGACACACCTTCAACACATGAGCAATCATGAAGCCATAAATCCCTTGAAGAAGAAAAATAAATGGTGTGATATAAGTCCATCCAGTGAACAGCCCCAGCGATCGTTGAGCATCTGATACAGTTAGCTGCCTGATTGCAACACCTATCACTGCATATAAGGGACACGTGGGCCAGACAAATGATGCTGTGCAAAAACAGTGATAAGCTCACAAACTGGCAATTGTGCAAAAGCGTGACATAGCACATTTCGTGCAGACGACTTGAATGAGAGAATGCTGGAACATGCCAATCTGACGTCGGAAAACGGCCGATCCAAACAAAGAAATGAATCAAAGGTCATATGTTGTGACACCACCAATCTTTAGTTGCCACTCTGCAGTCCCAAAAAAAAAAACGTCTTGGGAGCCTCAGTAGTCGTTCGAAAGACAGTTGCATGTGACCACAAATCAGACCGTTCAGCTCACTGGAGGGCTCTGTTGCAAGAAGACGCGCCTTGTATGTTTTTCAACGGGAGGCATCAGCCTGCCGAAACGCGTTGCATGCAAGAGCAACTCGGATAGAGGAGGTATCATCGCAGCAAATACAGTGCCATACTGTTGAAGAAGATGCCGTAGGAATACAAATAGATGTTCTTCATGTAGAAATTCTCGGTATCGTCTTTTTTGTACACGTATTCAGTCCAAATATTTGCAAACGATGAGAAGAGACACATCAACAGCACCAATGCAAATCCTATACATGTATGTGTCAAAGAGGGGTAAAATGTGCAGTGTGCAATGTGCAATGTGTAATTTTATGAAAATGGAGCATGAAAAGGTCGCGGGATCTAAACTCCAGGCATCACTTGGCCATGGCCATTGACACTGGCCCTGCTGATGCGTGCACAGCACCACATTGTGCATGCTCCGGGGAAAGCGGACTTTCAACTGCAGGGTTGTCACCCGAGCCCCCTGACCGGAACTCCCCAACCTTCATCCCCATTGACCATTGAAACAGCCTGGCAGGTGACCCAGGCATCTGGGTCATCTACCCAGATGCCAAATTCAAGCTGGTCTTCAAGCTGCAGCATCTCACTGGGGCAGTGCAATCAAAGAGCTGTTCTATGCCCCCTGTTACCTCTTGCACTGCATTGGCAATGGCTTTGCAACTCACAGGATCCCTGGGGAAAAAAAGCGTTCCGTTACCCCCATACTGTGAAAAAGCCATGTATGGCAGTTGGTTCCCAGCCTGGAGCCCTGCAAAATCCACATGCAACATCAAAAGGTGCAAATGATTCAATCAAATTCAGTTCTGAAGTGTTCAACCACCTGAATGTTCCTTGGTCAGTGGCACAGCTGTAGGGCAATGACCTTGAAGGTCACCAACATGACTTCAAAACACTGCATCAGATAACCGCAAGACAAAAAAATAAAGAAGTAGAGGGTCAAGCAACGCGGTTGGTCATTACAGATATCTCTCTGGGACATCCGTTCTATGCCAACACGGAGCGTTTTCACATTTTTTCAGACTTTTCTCAACTTTTGGCGTACTGCACCAAAATGTCGTCACCTTGGGGGGGGTATGTGTATGCTTTTCGAAATCTGTGGGAAAACGCCGTTTCAGAAATGTATGGGTTGGGGGGGGTAGGTGGTCACAGTTTTGCGCACAGAGCTGTACAAGGGAGGACACACAGGGCACAGGCAATGGTCCAGGGATCACTCATTATTCCGAATCCGATTCGTTGTCTGCAAGGGCCGGGACTCCATTGGGGCACACATCCCCGTGCTTGTGACTGGGAACATATTTCTTCAGTTTTTCCCAATCCTGCAGCCTGCGTGGCTTCACTGGTACCCACCCTGTGTTCAGGGGCATGGCCCACAGGCCGTCAGTTGTGGATAAAATGTCGTGCTCTGTGTGGGCGCATGCAGGCTGCTGTGACCCACCTGTACGAGGCTTTTTGGCGCGCGAGTCAGGCCGCCGCGTCACCTGCACCCAAGTTTCACCCCCAGATCGCGCTCTTTTTCGCACCAAAGGTTTCAGTGGCGCATCAGGGGAAGCAACAGCACGTTGTGTGAATTTGTATGAAGACATGGTGGCTGCCTGTTAGCAAAAATAGGCAGCAGGCAACACAGGCACTGTCCAAAGCGGAGAAAAATCTCAAACATGTCGTTAGCACAGCATGCAAACCTGGGGTGTTCCGAATAGCCCTTTTCAAGGGCTTTCCGAATATGCCCCACATACCCCCCCCAACCGGACACTCAGCGGGCACAAATGAGACCACAAAGGCACCAACCCCTGAAAACGCTCCGTGTTGGCATGAAACCGCACGTCCCAGAGAGATATGACTATATATCTAACATGTTTGAGAAAGTTTTTGGGTGGTTGGGGTGGGGTATTTGGGGTCACACAAGGGTGGGAAGGGCTAAAATCAGGGCATGACATCACCGCAAATAGGTTCTTCACCAAACAACGCAAAACTGGAAAATAGGCAAAGGTGACCACAAAAATGGTAAATGGGGTGTAGGCGGGCCTTCCCCTCCCTAGTGGAGCAAAGGAATAAAGAATGGATGCAATGGGAGGTATTGACGGGTTTTGTGAGGCAAACAGCCTTGAAATAAACACTGGCCCGAAGCTTTTTGGCCAGTGGCTAGTAGATTGTATATTTTGGTGTAAATTTTTGTGTTTTCCACCTTTTTCTGAGAGAAATCCAAAAAAAATCTACCATTTTTCCTGCTTCATGCCTCTTTCTTCCTACCCGTTCCCCAAATGTTTTATAAGAAACAATTAGTCATTCATGCATATGACCTAGACACCACCGACACCACTCTGCTTGAATGCTGTTTTTTTACAACTTTGGATGTGTGCTGTTTATTCTTGATTGTCATATGAACATCACTGTTTATTTTTTTTTTACAACTCTGGATGAGAGCTGTTTAATCCTGATGGTGATCTGGCCATCACTGTTTATTTTTTTACAACTCTGAATGGGGGCTGGTTATTCCTGATTGTGATTTGGACATCCCTGTTTGTTTTTTTCACAACTCTGGATGGGTGCTGTTTATTCCTGATTGTCACCTGGCCATCACTGTTTATCTGTTAGGGGAGCATAGCGCTGCACGATTCCGTACACAATACTGAAAAGTGCCATAATCCCCTCCTGCACATTGACTGTGCTTGGTGCTGCAAATGTTTGCACCGCAGCAAGCACATCGGACGCCCGTGAACCCAAAGGTTGACAAATTGGGCGCGAGTGCCGTGGCTGTGCACTGTGAGCGCGCGGGTGAAGCCACCACAAGAGATGATGGTTCGTCGAACGTGAAGGCATAGCCGTCCCGAGTGGCGTTGGCTTTGGCAGCCCGCGTGACTTGAGTGTGCTGGATGCGTAGAGACCCTCCCTCCTCCGAACGTAAATAGCGGAGGGCCTCAGCAACGTTGGGGAAATGCATCCAAGCGACACCTTGGGGCGCAACAGGGCCAAGCGGCCGCACCCATATGTCGGAACCCATGTCAAGACTAATCAAAAGAAAGAGGGGGGGTGCAATGATAGCGCAGGGGAAGGAAGGACACTCTTGTGAGCAACCTTGTTGTGCCCCCAAGTTTGGGGAGGAGGCCGCCCCTAGCACCGACATTTTTCTACTCTAAAATTTGTCTTCTCTTCTTTCCATACATTTTTCATTACCCTACCCCACCCGTTGATACCAACGTTGTTGTGCCACCAAGTTTGAGGAGGAGGCCACCCCTGTCACCAACCCTCTTCTACCCCCAAGCTTTGCTCTTAACCATTCTCCTATGCATAGATTACCCTACCCCACCACGCGCGCGAAACTTGCCTTGACAACCATGTAAGTATGGCAACAATGTGAACAAAATGACAAAAAGCACGCAACTTGCAAGACAAAGAAGGTCAATTGCATCATGAAATAGTGCAAACATAGCAATATACACCAATTCAGAACAAATTTACACCTGTAAACACTGTGGTGGCCCCAAAAGTGGCTGTTTTCGTAAAATTTACGCATATACGCGTAAATTTGCCATTTGGCCAGCGACCTGGCCAGCATTTAATTCAAGGCTGCAGGCAAAGACAGCTAGTTTTATAATTTTGAGGCTATTTTGCAGAATGATGTCACTCGGTAAGAACACCCCTTTTTTTGCAACTTCAAAGGCCCAAGATGAGGCCCCAGTCAGCCAGTGTGTCATATCCACCCCAAACCTATTTTTTTTTGTAATTATCAGCCTCAAAATAGGGGGGAGAGGTCCATTATCCTAGTCAAAGCCTTGGCGCTTAATGGGGATGGGGGTGGGGGCGGCCCGTTGTGCCATCTATATATACCCAGATATTGATAAAAATGGCGGCACCACTGGTACCATAGCCCAAATTAGTACATTATTCAACTCATGGTCGCTATTGGTACACTTGCTAAAACTGTGCCTTAACCTGCTGCAACAGGTCTACCTTCTTCCTGCTCACCGACAACTGATAGCCGGTGGTTCTTGCAAATTGCTTGAAACTCTACCGTTGTACACTCATGCAGCATACCCTTTTCAAGTGCCCTCGAGACGACTACATCGGCATCATACTTAAACTACATGCGGTGTTGAGGAATGGGGTTAGGCCGGTTCACAAGTACCTTGGAGGTGTTGTCTGCACCTGCATCTGTGACCTGCGAGGTTGGAGGATCCAAATCCCCATTGCCACTATCCTCATCCTTGTCTTCCAAAACAACACCATACACATCCTCAATATTGGCACCATGACTTGCCCCTTTGGGAACCACCCCCTAAGGGAACCTCAACCTCCGCAACCTGATCCATAGGAACCCACAAGTCTTTAAAAGTAGCAAACCCAAGCAAACTTCTGCCCTCAACCTCAACCTCATGTCCCGGCTTTCAGGTCTGAGAACGAAAGGGATCTTGCCAAGCTCTTGGAAAACTTCAAATGGGCATCGGATGTTTGGGGAGGAATGGTTGCATAACCTTGCCATCTCGGGGGGCCCTATTTGGGGGGGAAAATGGAAGTGGCTCCATCACCCTTGCCTTCTCGGGGTCCCTGAATGGGGAGGAATGGCTGCACAACCCCTGCCGCCTTGGGGACCTTTGTGTGGGGAGGCAATGGAAATGGCTACATCTCCCCCGCCTTCTCAAGGTCCCCAAAGTGGCGAGGAATGGCTGCATAACCCCTGCATTCCTGGGGTTACCATAGTGGAGAGAAATCAATATGGCTACATTTGTGCCATCTCGGAATCCCAAACGTGGGCAGGGAACAACATTGGCCTCCAAACAAAAATACACCAGGGGTGTCCTAACAAAAACAAGGTGACCTCTAGCAGAGAGCTCAAGGACCTCACCAAGTCCGCGATGCTTCACCACAAGCGGCCTGTAGGTGACACAGCGGCATTGTATTTCATGGCAAACAACACAAAAGTGCAGAGTAGTGACCTTGTGTGGTGTGGCATCGCCAGTCAAAATGGCCAAAAACCTCCACAGACTGAAATCACCACTAATTGCTCTGCGCGGTAGCTAACCAGGTGTGCTGCCCCTGTGTGCACACCACAAAGCACACCCCATGTACCATGGCAGGTGAAACAAAAACGATGCGGTCCTCACGTGAGTTTGTGCCTTGGTATTGGCCTTGTGCTAGAGGGTCAGCATAACAGCATCTTTGCACCCTGCGATCTGGTGACCGCACACAGAATAGTTTTTTACGCCTAAAAAGTTAGGGACAGCTGCGTTACAGCCCGATTTGGGCCCTTGGGCAAGTCTTGGTGTCAGCGGCTACACGCTGGTGGCCCACAGGCTAGCACACCTCCCTATTTACACCACCATGGTGCAGTGCAGTGCAGTGCAGTGCAGTGCAGTGCAGTGCAGTGCAGTGTGTCGTAGTGGCATGCGTAGTGGGGTTGACAATTATCCCATACCGGGGGGGGAATAATTTGAGGGGTTTTTTTTGGGAGGGCTAAAATTAGGGGGGGGGGATTTGGAACGGGTCCTCAAAGATGAAGGAAAAATTTGGTATAAGGTCCCTTGCTGTTGCTTCCTAGTGGATGGCTACTGTTATTTCCTTGTGGCCTCTAGATGGTTGCTGATATTTCCTGATGGCCTCTGGATGGTGGCTGTTATTTCCTGGTACCCTGTGGATGGTTGCTGATATTTTTGTCTCCCCACACAGACATGGATCGTTTTGCTGTGCCCAAGGCCGCTGTTGAGGCCTCAGATCTGCAACGACGTTTGCAACAAGCAGCGCAACAGTATCAACGCACAAGGGGAAGACCAGAGGAACAACAACCATCCAGAGGCCACCAGGAAATATCAGCGACCATCC
The DNA here is from genome assembly GCA_964036045.1 of Eutreptiella sp. 'Long Island Sound 2002'. Classification (NCBI taxonomy): domain Eukaryota; phylum Euglenozoa; class Euglenophyceae; order Eutreptiales; family Eutreptiaceae; genus Eutreptiella; species Eutreptiella sp. 'Long Island Sound 2002'. Next base: position 168,372,307 of record OZ038378.1, read on the forward strand.
AGAGCCCATCAGCAGCAACCATCCAGAGGCCACCAGGAAATAACAGCAGCCATCCAGAGGCCACCAGGCATTTTTCATTGATGGCTGACCGGTCTGGGAAGGGGGAAGGGGGGGGGGGGGGGGCAATTGCAGGACCACTCCAGGTTGCGGAATCAAGGTTCAGAGCTGTCAAGTGCGGATCAGACACGTAGTCAGGATTAGTTGAGTCAGAAACTGGGTTGTGCAACAGGCACCATGACTGTGGGCTGAAAAACACAGTGGTGTGAAGACTGCGCAAAGCCCCTGCTGGACCACTGTCCATCTGCCCACGACTCTCCTTCTGTGGTGAACATCGGCGGTCTTGAGGACCTAAGGAGAACGCAGTGTCAGTTGACACCACGTCTCATCTATGTTGCGCATTTACACTGCATGCAGTGCGCAGAAAACCCACCCCTCCTGCAGCCCATGCCTGGTGCACACATTTTGACACATCGCATCCTTAAAATTGAAGGAAATATTTGGTACAAGGTAGGGCTTCCAAATTTGTCTACATCAAATTTGTCACCCCCTAAACCCCCCCCCCCCCCCGGTACCTTCTCCGGGGCCCACATGAGGGCATAAATGCTACGTAACCCCTGCGTTCTAGGGGGCCTCATCAACGGGGGCCATATGGTCAGCAACATATTCAGCATCATTCGGCATGAGCGGCCATATTGCTTTTGTGACCGACAAACAGGGACACTTTGCACGAGAGGGGAGGGGGGGGACGGTTTGTGGTGGTACGGAGGGCCAAACATCTGGCCGGACCCCTCGTCGTGGTATTGTCTCCAGCTCTGCAAGTGGGACCACCAGTTGGGGAGACCCCCAAATCAGTCACTGGTGAGTGGGCCACATGACACCCATCAATGATTCAGTGAGTGATGAACAACATCATCCTGCACCACGCGCACCGAGCAAGCCACCCACTGTACTTTGGCCACGGGACATGGCAGAGCAAAGCTGAAGGGTGGTTTGTGCACATCCCTCCCCTAACACATGGTGTTGCAATCACAGGTCTCTCCCTTGCTCATGCCGCTCTTGAGTTTTTGCCACCTGCCAGGGCAGAGGTTCAGCTGTACCCCCCCCCCCCTAGGGATTGCTGCGCGGTGAGCTGAGGGGCAACGGGGAGCACGTCAGTACGCGACAGCACAACCCCCCCCCCCCCCCCCCAGGAAGGCACCCCCCCCCCACCCCCCGGGGGACGGTTGCCAAGTGACGGTCCCCACCCGCCCCCCAGGGAGCCATACTACCACTGTACACACACACTGTGGCAGGTGGCTTGGCAGAAACAGGTGCTACGAATTATTTGGGAACGTACTTACCTCCGGGAATGTCCCTTGTGAGATACAGCTTGTCCCCAAAACTGTGTCCCATACCCCACACACCGCGCGTTTTGGCCACACAATCTCCGTGTCAGAATTCAAATCATACTCATCCCAGGGGTAAACATGGTTGTGCAATCATGTGTCATTTCAGAGGAAATGATTCAAACTGTCGTGCTGCAGTACAGGGGATACAAATGGCTGTGCCTCACAACACATGGACCCTGAACACAACACAGTGACCCCCTGGGGAGGGTAATTCATTCGAATTTGGTTCCTGTGCACAGGTCGTCCTATGTCTATGAGTGATCCTGACGTGAAAATCTCTCTTGCTCAACAGTGCCAATATCTGTGCGTCTTGCGGACACCTTCAAAGGTGTCCGCAAGCCATGCTTGCCCGTAGGATTGGCATCTCTGCAGCAGCTTGATGACACTGGAGTCATGTTCACCAATCGACTGAGCGCCAACCGCTCTTCCTAAGTGCTGTGTCAGCCACCAAAAAAAGTCCTTCTTACATGCAATCTTGGGAGAAGCAGCAAACAACCCCAAAAGCAGCAGCAGCAGCAGCAGCAGCAGCAGCTGTTGTTGTGGAGGCGGACATGACCAACTGCATGCAATTCGTCCACAAGAGAAACATACCAAGAACGACAGTCCACGATGAAAATATGCCGCCCACTTGCTCGATTGGCTCTTTCCCGGCCAAACACTGTTCGAGGGACTGAGCAAAAGGTGCGTGCCCTCCAAAAAAGATCCACAGGGCAGGGGACGGCAGAGCTGGGCAGGTACGTGGCAATGACCCTTCCCTTGTTACTATGGACAAGAGAAAGATCCCATATTGACGCTAGTGTTTTCTGGCCACTTAATTCTGCTTCCAGGCAAGAGTTGATACCCCATTCCCTTCAAAGCCGTAGTCTCCAGGGGATACTCCTTCATCACCCCTGTCTCACAGTGGCCGCGTAATCCCGTATGGAAAAGAGAGTGTAGGGCTCTGAGGTCCTAAATTGTGACTTTTGTGTGCCGTTTTGGTTTGAGGGTCTGGAATGCTGCACGCATATGCCATGGGCCCTGAGGAATATAACTCCTAAACCCCCATCCTTTCTCTGGGCAGCACTAAGGGGACCGGAGCCGAAGCAATGCAATTTCGTGGTGGTGTACTCGGGTTGTGGGGGCTGTTTTTTGTTGACAACACCTAACTGAATCACTTTTCAATTATCCGTCCCGACCAAATGCAAAAATATGCAACCGCAATAGCACCCAATCACATGCTTCACAAACAAACACGTGCCCAGGGACTAAAACTTCCCTTACCGTCCGTTTTTATTATCTGGAAACAACCCACCAGTCAGGGATGTGAAACAGACAGAGCCGAGCTCTCAGGCGCGCCCGCAGAATTGCGGCGCAACCGCATACTTTGATGCAACAAAAAACTTACCGCCATGCCTTCCTTTCCTCCTTGCAGCTGTGATGCGATGGGAAAAATTGGGCCACAGCTGTTGACATCAAGCCAGCCTTCTGGAGAAACCCACCATGCCTTAGAAAAAGTACCCAGCCTTCTGGATACGTGCACCGACAGTATAGAAACCATCAGGAGAGGTGACACATGTGATTGCACGGCTTTCTAATCATCGTTGTGTATCTGCGGTGGAAGACAAATACGAAACGCGACTCGCGCAAGCAAAAGCAGGGTATGGCAATTTTCTTCTCCTGGGATGGGGCGCAAAGCCAGGCATCGCACGGCGGAGCCATCAAGCGACCTCCCGGTTGCGGTCAGCAAAATCGTGGCGAAAACACAATCTTTCAAGCGAAATTGCAATGGATTCCCCTGCCGGATGCCTTTTCCGTCTGGACGCACTTTTTGCATTGCTGTGTCACCCACCTAATCTTCGCCGTTTGCCTTTTGACACTCCAAATATTCATTGTTTACACAGTCTACTGATGCACTTGAGGAGTCTTGGATTGCTTCAATCCGGACGTCGAGAAGAACAGTCGCCTCAACATCCTGTTGTCATACAGTTGTGCCGCACATACGCCTTTCATGAGAGTGTGAGGGAGTTCAAAACCTTGGTACCCATATCTGCAACGCAAACCTGACCACGTTGGCGAAGAAGCTGGAAAAACTGCCCCTTGTACGACAAACCGCCCGTCTTCGCTGTTCTCGGGCTCGCAACAGCACCCGTTGTCCTTCTGTCGTCCTGACCTTCAATTCGGAAGGCACGAGGCACTCCATCACAACCAGCCCAGTGCGCAGGTGCAAAGATGTTTCAGAACAGACAAGCAACACAGACCTTGCCGTAAATATCCGACTGCTGCGTGACGATCAATCCCACGAAAAGCAACAAGATAGAATACCATTGATTGTTTGTCAATATTTGCTTCAGGAAAGTGCGGAACAGAATGGCGGTGATTGGGACTTTGAGTGCATTGAACAAATGGAACTTGATGGGCCCGATGAGGCCAATCACCTGCAACGCAAACACAACGAGTCGAGGGGGGCGAAATGATGTTGCAGGAGGGAGAAGCCGGAATCATCGAAACCCCATGCCATGGGCCATCACAAGCCACACCATGAATCCGTCTATGTGGCTGGGGTGAGAGAAGAATTTTTGAACGGCATGCAACACCCACCGGATCTTGGCGGGACCTTTGGGGGATCTTGGGGGCATCTTGAGGGGATCATGAGGGGATCTTGGAGGGTTCTTGGAGGATCTTGGGGGGATCTTGGGGGGATCTTGGGGGGACCTTGGGGCCCAGTAGCTTCCACGGAGTGGTCTCTAGGCCGATTCATACCGACTTGTCCAAGCCGGAAGAAATGCACGCACCACCTAGAGGTGGTGGCGACGTAACGGGCAGCGGGGGTACGAGCAACGGTACTTTGAAACTAATCGGTGGAGTGCGATGCCGGTTGACGGTGATGCTCGCAGTGGCTTCATTGTGGGGTTGTTTGTTTTTTGTGGAGGGTGCCCTCCCCGCGCCCCCTGTGTGACATTCCGTCTGGTTGTTGCTCCTTTACGGGGCCCTGGACGGTCACCCGTTCTTCCCTTCGCATGTTGCGTCGGGTCGCTGCTTTCTGTCGGCCGCTGCGGCCGGTGCTCTTGCTGGTGTCGTTTCCGCATTCGCGGAGTCCAGTAGTTGGTGTGTTGGGGCTGTGCTGAATGTGGCATGGTGTGCCGTTTGCGCGTCAGCGGCGCCCAATAATTGGCGTATGTGCTGGTTGTGCTGGTTGTTGCCGGGGTCGTTTGACTGTTTTTGCTGTCCACACACCTCTGTCCACAGGCCGTCCATAGCTTGCCTCGCTGTGTTTCTGTGAGGCCCAGGTGCCCTGTTCCTCCACGCGCTGTCCGGGCTGTCCACCACATGTGCTTTTCCCCCTCACGGCTGGTCTGCCCCTAATGGGCTCCCGCTCCTGTTGCGCAAACAGCCCATTTGGGCTGCGGGAGACACCCCACACCTGATGCCGGTTGAGCAGAGGTTGCCCTGGCACCCGGTAGCGACGGGACTGGCTGGCCAAGCCATCCCCTTTAACGTCGCTGCCTCCCATGCGCACGCTCCACCATCCGCTCCATTCTGGTTCCCTGTTCCCGCTGTTCTGGCTGCCTCTCCTGCCTTGCCCCCCGCGTCCCTCCCCCGCGTCTCCCCGGCGTCCAGGGCACCCTGAACACAATGGACGATAGCCCTGTCGCAACAATGGCACATTGCGGATTTATTTTTTTCCATTAACCCTCACCCATGAAATGCAATGTGTTTGGTGATTGTAATTTTAACATCAAAACGATTCAATGGCGGCGACCCCGATGGGGTCACGAGACTAGGCATCAAAACAACATTTGTATAGTACGGGGCTGCCGTCATACCCTTCTTGTACGATAAATGCCATCCAAGAAACGATGCGAATAACAGTGAAGCTTCCAAGCGTGGGGTGTGCTTGGACACCATTTTCGTTTTCGTTTTAAACAAATGATGCCATCGTATTCAAATGCGCGGTCGGGATCCAAGTGGGCCAGGAAGCAGTCTTCACGTGCCCTTGATAACATCCCGAACGCTATTGCATTCACAACACAAGAATGCTTGTTTCAACCTTGGTAAACGTATGGTATGAACGTGCACATGCACATACCCAAATAAAAATATTGTTATCCAAAGTGTAAAGCAACGCCGGGATACTGTATGTGCAATGGTTCTTGAGGTGAGTCGACGTTCCCTTGGAATGCAACAATAATCAAACCAACAAACATACTTCCACTCACGCTTGCATGATGCCGAGTGTAGGAGCAAGCGACACGCGACACGCCAATCGAGAACCAAAGGGAAATAATTGAGACCATCGCGATGCAAGCAAAAACTCACAACGTTAGCGTGCACACCCAAGGCCATGAAACGACAAACGAACGTACCACCTTTTGCAGATGCCCATCAGTTCCAAAATAGAAAGCAAGTGCCAAAATCAACTTCACCACCTGGGACAAAAAGGGGGCGCGGCCACATTAATTCGTGAAAACGTATATGCGACTCGGACTACATATACCGGGTGGTGGCAAAGACGCCTCAAGGAGAGCACGATACATTCGGGTCGTAGGGTCAATACTCGATACCTCTGAAAGCATGATGATCAAAAAAGTGTTGTGGTCGGTATCGATCTCCTCCTGATGTTGTACTGTGGCGTTCACCACTGCTTTGGCGTTGTGATCCAAACGAAGCCAAAGCGATATCTTTATGCTATTCATAGTATGGTTGCACAACGTTGCCTTCACTACCACATCCTTGTGAGCCGGGCGCACAGAGGGCGTCAACTCGGCAAGAGCCCCGAATTCCTTTGAGTTGATCAAAGGTTTAATCCTATGAACAATGGAGGATATTGGCATGACCACGTAAGCTCGGCTACCTCACGTGTATAAGCACGCCGCATTTGCGCATGCACCCTACGCAAGTGCTTCTCGAATTCGGCCGAGGATTCGACTAATGTTTGGCGGAGGAAAGTGGTTTTGTGCAAATGGGTTGCATTTGGACTTAAAAATGTGATATTTGTTGTTGCGGGTCCACACGTGTGTCCATGTGCCCAACATTGGGTTTCCATGATGCGGGAAGGCGGGCACGTGGGGCAAACCATCGCGACGCATACTTTTTCAAAAGAGCGTTGGGCTTCATGGCACTTCCGAGCCCACGATATCCAGTAATATTGAAAATTATGGTGCCGCTATACAGCGGCTTAACCATTGGAGCTTCGTACTTCAGTAAGATTCCTGCATGCAAATCATATCACACAATGTATGCATGCAATTGAGATGACTTGGGAACTTTGTGACCTGGAGGATATGGCCCATAACAACATAAAGGTGACGAAAAACAATGACCGCGGCGTGCAAACTTCTCCACGAACACATCCTTCCCGATGCCTTGCCATCCATTGCACCCTGCCCTCCATGGTAAGGAGGGCTCTCTCTCGGAACTCCCTCCGGCTCTTAGGTGTTCGTTGCTGGGTGATGTTTGCCAATTTGTGTTCCTTGTGTTTGGACTATTGTTGAAGGGCAAAGTGAAGCAACTCTTCGGGAACAAGTGGTAAGAATTTTATTGCTGCATCCGAATGATCCGAATTTGTTCAGGGGTTTGACGAGATGATGAAAGGCAATGAAAAACTGGAAATTGCACCTCAACGACACTTGACTTATCCGAACACCCGTGAGGCTTGGTGGTTCTATCAGGTACGAATGTCGCGCAATAACGAGCATGCCATCCGCCCTGTGTGTCACCTTGCATATTTCATCTAAAACATGTCATGCAGCACATCACAATCGCATTTGCTCACACCGCTCGACGCCATCATAATGGTCACCACCAACGCCAAGATGAGCTTTTGAAGTCCGTTCATCGTGGGAGATGGACAAGGTCACATTGCTACATGAGACACAAGAGCACTTCGTCGCGTACTCTCCTCGCCACCAATCAAGGGGAACGCATCAAGAGCGTGACAACCAAGTAACTACAAGTGTGGTTGTTGTTTGTTGTTGGTGTCATACTACGATTCCCCGTGGTTGATCGCGTTGGGATACGGTGCCTAGTGGATTGATGATCGATGCAACGATAGCGCACAAAACAAAACTAGCAATCACAAGTCAAGATGAGGGGAACGAGAAAATGCTGGCGAGATATTTGAAGGTGGACTGTCCACGGATGGCCTCACTTGACAAATGTTCGTCACATGGCCCACACAAATATTAAATCACATCATCCGAACCCCGTTCGGCAATCTTATATGCTTGCAAAATTGGTGAAAACCTTTCCGGCGTGCAAATGGTTGCCACAAACATCTTCTTCACCACAACCCTTCTAGCCCACCGAATACGATGAGCTACAAATGAATTTTCGGTTGAAAAAGCTTTCCGGCTAGGGCCTAGCCACGCGCGCTTTTCCCTGCCCACTCCAGTGCAATGAGCCGCTCAAAAGGATCCACGCGGTTCCAATGCGCTTCAACCTAAATTTCTCCCATGAAGAAGGGACCGTCACCCAAGGGGCCGGATCGAGGAACGGAAACTGGATGGAGCTGGCAGGAGCACCTGGAGCGCAAGCGGCCCTAGACCACATCGAAGAATCGGAGTCGGAAACCAAACGTGACAAGTTTAGTGCCATCGTTTGTTCGCAGGCCCCCGTTGCGTCTTGCATCTTGCCTCACCCCCCTCACCTAATGGTACAGTGGGGCCTCTTATTTTTCCAACCCAGGAATCCTTCAGAGACTCGTCTTTTGAAGTGGAGTGGCATTTTGGCATTTTTTCAAAATAAAACAGCCAGTACCGTGACCTCCTGCGATAACATAGGAGGGCTCCAGATCCAGATTTATCCAAAAATTTCCAGAGAATCCAAAAACATTTTTAGAGAATTTCGGCGCCGAGGTACACGCGACGGGGCATAGGTTCAGTCTGTTGGCCAGTCTGTTCACTCGAGTGGCAACCAGACCCCCGAATATTCTCTAATCCGGATGCATCAATACTTCGGTTTTGGGACAAAAAATGGTAGAAGCAGGCCGGCATCATATCAATGGGTATGCTGAGGTGAATCTTCAGCTTGTCTCAATTGACAAAAACCACACGTCAAGCAAGCACAACCACCATTTTCACCACTCTAAAGTAGGTGACAGGCCTGGGTTTGTACACATGGTTTCGAAGAGTTGCCCTTTGGTGTATAATAATGCTCGTTTTAGTAGATGGTGGGTTTGGATGGGCATGGATTTCCCCCGCACACCAGTCGCACTACACGCTTGGTACTATCTCTTGCAGAACGAATTCTTGTGCCTCTGGTTTTGTGCTGCCTCCTATTGTGCTGCACACATTGTGTGTTTTTCACGTTACCGAGATAATATATGTATGGTCCTCATTGGGGTCACTGAGACCTTGTTGCCTTTGGTTGACTTTGCGTTGGAACAATTCACCAATGGAGACTGGGCAACAAGGGGGGGGGGTTTCTTGAACTCCGATCCACGATCCGCACCGATCCTTAGGGGGATCCACGATCCATGGTACGATCCGCGGTCCGATCTATTACCACGGTCAAGGTGTAGTGAGGAGACATGTTGCCAATTGGACTGAACTTGCAACAGAAATTGTTCATTGGACAGAAATTTGAAACACAAATTTCAATCAAGAAGCATGCGTGGATGATTTTGTGCTTTGTGCTTGCATTCTACACCATAATTGTTCATTGGTCAGAAATTTGAAAAACAAATTTCAATCAAGAAGCATGCGTGGATGATTTTTTGCTTTGTGCTTGCATTCTACACCACAATAGCAGATGCACTTTGAACAATTATTTAGAAGCATTTTGTGGATCGTTTTTGCCTTTGTGCGCATACTACACTTTGTACAATTTTCTAATAAGCATTTCGTGGATTGATTTTTGCTTTGTTGTTACATGTCACCTCAAGAACCATGTGTGGATCGTTTTTGCATAGTACTCTATAACACCAGATGCACTTTGCACAATTTTTTAACAAGCTTTTTGTGGATCATTTTTTGCTTTGTGCTTCCGGGTCATAACTAAACACCGGGCGTCATTTCTTTCAAGGTTGGGCATATCAGATAGATATGAGTATTATGACCCCGCCTTCCACGGGAGAGATCCCGGTAACCCTATAACTCCCTTTGACCGTACACCCATACCGTACTCTAATCCTTTAGGTAATCGGAATCGCTTTAGGTGCCACTAGGAAATGAACCACGGAATCGGGCGAATGCCTCGCACTAACCCTATTCCCACAAAATCAAAACTAAAACACCAGGGAAAGGTGAGTACTCCAAACTAACATTTACAGTGTATGTACAGTGGGTCCCTTTTTTCCCCTATGCAACTAGCAGGGTTTTGCAAGGTTATCCCAAATACCCCTGTTTTGGTGTTGTGTTTGCTTGCTATGCCTTCCGTGCCTTCGACCCATGTGTTTTGGCTGGTTTTGGTGGTTTTTGAAAATTTTGATCCGCACCCCTAGGCAACAAGGGGGGGGGGTTGGCTGGACCTCCGATCCACGATACGCGCCGATCCTTGGGGTGGGGGCGGGGGGGGTTTCCCGGACCTCCGATCCGCCGCGGATCGGGTTGCCCAGTCTCCAATAACCTGTATGAAATTCCCCTGAAGTGGGAACCAGTGGACTTATCACTACGTGGGGCGAAGGTTCCATCACCGTATGATCAAGTTGTGAGCTAGGGGGCTCAGACATTGTCAGTGGACACACCTTGTCACTGACCCGCAATGGTATTACACACACCCTCCCCACCACCCCAGAAGGAAATGTGTCTATGGAGCGAGAGTGGACGCGGTGGGTGCACAGAGACTCGCCACATGCCATGATTGTGTGGCGGTCACAGTTTGCATCCTTGGTATATAAGAGTTTGTGGTTTGCACTTAGTCGGTATGATGTTTGTGCAAATTTGAGATCTCTCATGTGGGGCATTGGGGCACAACGACAAAAAATTCAAACTACAAAAAAGTCCAGCCTCCCCCCCTTCTTGTACCCATTGAAAAAGAGACAGTTTTGAAACCATTCTGTCCGATCGTAGTTTGTCATACAAACACAATAGTCGGGGTCTCCACCAAGACTGGGGGTATTGATGTGAATTTTTTGCGGTGAAAGATATGGAGGCTTTTGCATGTGTGATACATGGAAGAGAACCAAGGTCAGGTACCAAAGCAAGCGTGATGGTCGAGATGTAACATGGTGAGAAAAGTAGGACGAAGTCATGGACAAAAATGAACATAAACATGTACACATATGGTGCTCACCGTGGCTCGGAGTTGTAGGTGAATGCAGATTCGGCGGGGTAGGTAGTGGATGGGGGCTGTATGTAATGGTGATCTATCATCCGTGCCCCCAAGCTGGGGGTGCGGCAGGCAGGGGGGGGGGGGGGGTTTTCGGGGTGGGTGATCCGGATCATTTTTGATCCAAACACTAGGCAGTGGGGAGGGGGGGGGGTTTTCGGGGGTGGTGATCCGTGGATCACTTTGGATCATTCTTGGACCATTCCGGACCATTTTGCTTATTGCACTTTGAACTTTGTGTCAATGGTCGTGTGGACTTGTGGATCATTTGCAGTGCACCCCCACCACCCCAGCCCAAGCCGGCAGCCAAGGGCCGGAGCAGCAAGCCAGTGCCAAAGCGTGGCACGCAATCAAGATGGGCGTTCAACCAGGTGGTTGACCCCACGGATGTTCCGGTCTATTTCACGAGGTCGGATGACATCACAGTCCCCTTCAGTTGTCTTTTTTCTTGGCCAGTTGACTATCCGGAGCAGGGGGCTTACATTTTGGTGCCGTCGCGTGTTTGGGCAGAGCTGCTGAAGTACCCATCCCTCTTTGTCCGGAAGGTCTAACCTTTTTACCCATTTCCTAATCCTCTAGGTCATCGGAATCGCTTTAGGAGAACAGCAACGGATTCGGCGAATGCCTCGCTCTAACCCTATACCCACTTCCTACTCCCCAGCATAAAAAATCGAAACTAACAGTAGGTCATCGGAATCGCTTTAGGAACAACGGATTCGGCGAATGCCTCGCTCTAACCCTATACCCACTTCCCACTCCCCTACAAAAACTCAAAACTAAAATGTACAGTGTATGTACAGTGGAGACCTTTTTTCCCATGCCGGTGGCGGGGTTTTTATCCAGGTTATCCAACATTTCCATTGCTTTGCTTTGCATGTGCCCGCCTTCTTTGTGTTGACATGACTCCATATGTGTACGCATCACGACCACGGAAAATTGCGGATCATTTTGCTAGGCAGTGGGGGGGGGGGGGTTTATGGGGTGGGTGATCTGTGATCCGCGGATCATTCGGTGGGGGGGGAGGGGGGGGTTTTTGGACCCCCGCGGATCACTGATCCGCGGACCGCCTACCACACGGGGGGTGGGGGATGGGGATCATACCCCGCAAACCAAGGATCCGTATCATGGGCATTTACTTCCACAAATCACGTGGGAAAGATGGTAAGATGGGCATTCCATGCATATTATTTGAGCCGTCGAGAGGTGCTGCTTCCGTAGGTCGTCTCCAGGTTGCGCCCACCACTGCACGCATTGCCCTACTTCAGACATGCATGAGGCCCCACGTTCCTTGAACTGCGTTGAATTGTGCCCAAGAGATGGAGCATGCATCTATGTGTTCGGGTACGCCGACTGAACAACTATTGAGGTTTGCGCCATGGTTGCACACTATTTCCAACAAGCTAGGGCCGGCATGCCACCGATGATTGACTCCCGTTTAGGGCGATGCCATCTAGGCATCTTGTGGTGCAATCGCGATCTTGCCGGCCTTTGGTGTCGTTGCCACCCGTGCCTCAGCTAGTCTCAATGCCATCAAGAGAGGGCACATCATTAACTTACACGTTGAGGTGGTCCTTCAATCGGTCATGGCGACAACCGACTGCCATTTGTATAGCAAATTATAGCTTTTTTCCGCCGCTGAGCTAGTGCTTCTGTGCACACTTGCATTGTGCTACTCAAATATTGTGTTTTGCCACTTCAATCCAACCATGCGGTGGTGTAATTGCCATCCGTTGTGGTGTGAATGCATCGCAGATCGCAATTAATGCGATCCTCCCATCATGTGGTGTCACTACCGCCCACACATCTTATCGTGTAACCCGCCAGCTTGTGGTGTCAAGACCATCTAGCCATCCTATGATGTCATTTTTGGTGCCACTGCCATCTTGCAATGCCCTGGTGTCAACACTGTCGAGCACAACTATTCCTATGGTGTCAATATTGTTCATTGACTGAGGAGTTGGTGAAGTAGTTATCCGCATCTTGTGGTGCGTTTGTTATCCTATAGGATGGCAAGATTCGAGTGACACCACAAGATGGTAAGATAGTGGCACTACGGGATGTCTAGATGGCAATGGTGCCACAAGATTGTAGAATGGGAGTTGCGCTTACGGGGAAGTGCGCACTCTTCGCCTTTTCGCACAGCCTATGATGCATCATTGACGCGTCTATTTCGCTTTTGTGCGTACTTGCCTGCCGACATTTAGAATGGTCGGATGCCACACCATATCTCAATGGTAATGCCACCACAAGACGCAAGGATGGCAATGACCCCACAAACCGCAGGGACTCGATAGGATAGTAGGATAGTTGGATCCTATTCGCCCCACATGATGCCGGGGATCACCAGATGGCAAGCTACCAGGGGCACCGTAGGGTGGCGAGATCGCGGATTGCAACGTTGGCACAAGATAGTGCTGACACCCACAAGATCGCTAGACAGAGTGACGGCACGGGAAGCATGGATGGCAAAGGCACCACTCGAGCAATTCCACCACATGCTGGCAAGGGCACCACAACACCAACACCCTAGGTCTGCCGGTGGCAATGACACCATAGGATGGCGAGCAGCAGTTGCGCTACATGACTGCAAGATGACACTGGCACCATAGGATTGTGGGATAACAGCCACCTCTCTCTGTCCCTCCCTCCCTCCCTCCCTCCCTCCCTCCCTCCCTCCCTTCCTCCCTCCCTCCCTCCCTCCCTCTCTCTCTCTCTCTCTCTCTCTCTCTCTCTCTCTCTCTCTCTCTCTCTCATTTAATTGTCTGGGTGTCTTGTTCCCTTGTGTACGGCATACCTGTGAAATGGGAACCTGAGGCCGGTGTGTTTCTCCTCTGTCGACCATAGGTGAGCCAATGCTGCAGGGTCTGCCTCCTCCCATCACATGTGTGCCTTGTGGGCGAGGTGGCCACATAGGTGGCCACCTAATTGTAAACATAGGTGGTCACATAGGTGTCCCCTGACGCCGCAATTTGTGCTTCCTACATTAACACACAACTCTCTAGGGGAGAGGTGGCCCGTAGAGTAACATCTCGACCATAACACCCTCAGGGTTGTCAGCTGACACATTACATGACCTACATTAGCACGTCCATTAGCATGAGCACGACACCCACTACATCAACAATAAACATCAAGCAAGCGTCTTTTTTGTGCTGTTTCAACCTTGGAAGGGTGTGTGCGCATGACCGGTAGTTTGCACGAGTGCGTTGCAACCCGAAGTCCAGGAAGGAGAGGCCATGTGCAGCCCATTTGGTTAGAAATATGCCCAGGTGTCCAGCATTAAGGAGGTAGCCTAAAGTAGTCAGATGTAGCGGTGCTGTGATGAAAGCCAGCACAAGTGGTTGGCGATGTGGTCGGCATCATATTGTACACCACCGCTCACTTGGGGCTCTGTATCGATTGCACCCGTCGTTCTAGTGAGGAAGCTATTGGTCCGAACGGCATGGCATTGGCGAATAAGTTGCCCCGTGTCAACAACAAAAGTTGCGTCGTTGGAACCCCTTTGTCCGACGAACCGAATGCAGATACTGTGAGTGTGGAGACCGCCCCAAGGTATGTTGATGTTGCTCACTATGCAATGGCCGCGCAAGCTGCTTAGCTCAGCTTGAGGTGGCTGTCGCTCCTCTCTGATTTCCATTCGGTTGGCCCAGTGTTGCCTGTTTTGGTCACTTTGGGGCGGCTGTTGCACACCCGGTGACTCTAGTGAGTATCCCGTTCGTCTCAATTTCCCATCCCGCTGCCCCGTTGTATCAAATGGTTCGTCGTCATGGTCCCATTGCGCCCTCAACTCTCGACAGTGTGGCTGGCAATGCGCAAAACTACGTCCGTGCCAAGCGGAGGGCGAGCTCACCAGCCGCTGATGTGCCGGTGAGTTCGCTTCAGCCACCCCAACCGCCGCAGACTCGCCCTCCAAATTGTCGCCCTGCGCCTCGAATAATTGGTGAGGTGTGGTTGGGGTCTGGACGTGTCTCCCACTCGACTGTTCTTTGCACGCCTGGACTCACGGACCAACCTCAGCGGGGGCAGTCCGCTGGAAGATGCGGGCAGAACTGTAGACTGGCCTCCAAAATTTCCACAGTTTCGGGATTGGCGGTCTGTTGGCGCACGCGCGGGGCAGTATGTATTGCCGTGTAAGGCGGTCGAGGTTTGTGGACAGTGTCGATGAGCGGCCGCAGGCGGGCGTTCTGCAGTTTGTGGACGCTAAGAAGTTTGTTTTACGGTTTTGCTGGAGTAAATTGAGCCCGTGGGGGCGTACGCCAACAGGGGCGCGCGCGAACAGTCTGTTGGCGCACAAGAGGAACAAAAAGCTCAAAATTTTCATTTGATCACGCTTTAGCCGTTATATTCCCTCCGTACCCGCATCTCGTCCACTGCTAGTGTTTCCAAAGGTGCGTAAGCCTTCCACATGCGTTCACGCTCTGTCTGCACTGGCCTCATGGTCTGGCAGTCTGCGATGTCCTTTTCCTTGTGTTGCAGGGGCAGAGGACAAAGGGCGTGTTTTTTGGTCCCAGGCAGATTCACGTTCTCCCTAACCCCCTGCCTCGTCGACTTTCTCTTGGTTTTTCAGGTGCAAGATGCAGAAGATGTTGGGGTCTTGGACCAGGCCACGTTGTACGGCTCCGGCCTGCCGCCAGTGGGCACCGAAACTGAGCCAGGCAGGTGTGGGGGACAGTGGGCGTAATGCAATGTAGTTCACGCTTTGCATTGCGTTCAACGTTCCCCTATTCCAAGTGGTTTGTGCACCAGGCCCCCTCTCAGTCGTGAACTGAAGTCGGTCTCCAACCCCGAGCCCCCCCACCACAGACGGAGCGGGCGCACTGGCCATACCCCCCTGCCACACACACACACACACACACACACACACACACACACACACACACACACACACACACACACACACACACACACATACACATACACACACACACACACACACACACACACGCTCACATGTGCACGAGGGAGGTGGAGATCGGCTCTGCCGGATTGCTCGCGGCCAACGTAAGCGCCCAGGCACGCCCAGGCACACGGAGAGCCGCACTATCGTCACCAATACAGACACAAATGTATGGGCAGACATTGCTGGTGTGTTGCAGCAGTAGACAGCGCTGCTCGCCTGGGTCTAGTCAAGCCGGGGCGTTGAATTGATACAAGGCAAGGCGTAATGTTCCCATGTCCCCATTTATCGGTGCCTTTTGGCCCGTATCCCCCCCCCAAGACCCATGAATACCCCGACTGGCAGCACATGGAAGTCTGGAAAAAGCCGGACTGTCGGTGGGCAAGTGATACAACAACCCCGAGCCATGAGAACGGATTGGGCAGAGTTGCCAATCGTCTGTGGCGAAAAGGTTGGTTGCCTCCAGCAGCCCGACGGGGTCAAATTCGGTGACCTCACGCAGAGTTTTGGCCCACATTCGGCAGCCTGCACCAGGGCAGACACAAGTCTTCCAAAATCATCATGGAGGTGTTTAGCAGGTCAAGAATCGCCCACCTTCTTGGCAAGGGGAGCCCCCCACCCTCGCCCCCTGCAGAAGCATGCAGTTTTTGTGGGTTCCTTTCTTTCAGTGGTGTTTGTACCTTCATTGTCTTCTTGCGGTGCTCCTTTGTGTTCTGAGCGGTGCTGGTCCCAATGGAATCAGCACAGGAATGCCAGAATTCAGTGGTTGGTGAGTGCGGGATCATGATCATCAGTGGTTTGACACAAAATTGCCACTCGCGTCCTTGTCTCCGTCAGTGTGGAAGGCCAGTCCAGCCTAAACGACGCGATGATAGGTCCTGCCTGTGAACCCTGTTCTTTTGCTGTGCGCTGCCCCATGCCCCTGAGTGTGGTACCCGTTCGCAAGGGGCGGAATCTACTGAGGAATCCCTTTGAAAAGGAGCACCTTGGGCCGGTCAGACCCGCTGTGACCTTGAATCGCCGCTGCACGCGCCGACGCCCCTGCCACCGCCACTCCACGGGACTCCCCCCCCCCCCAGTGTCGCGCTTGAAGGAGGGAGGGGGGGGTACGCCCCCTTTGTGAGTCGGCCCCACCGACTGCTTCTGTCCGCCCGCGACGGCCGATCTCCAACCAGTTTGTACCCCAACTACTTTCCAAACGCCGGTGGCTGCTGTTACCACCACCCGTGAACCCCCACGTTAGCCCCTTCAAGCGCTTTCCTGCCCTCTCGCCTTGCGAGCCCGCAGGAGACACGGGAGGCTGGGTTTGGATAGAACGTCCTGTGAAAACGTTTGGCCTCGCGCTCGTTTTCTGGGGGCGTCTATTTGTCTGCGTATTTGTCTCGATGTTGCGGGCCTTTCTTTGCTCTGACCCTGTGCCAAGTGTCGGTGGTACAAAGGATGACCCCAACGCAGTGCGAGAAATGAGGAAGGGTGCGGCCCGACCGGCGCAAAAGATAAGGCATGCAGCACCGCCTGCACTGCCTGCCGGATCAGGGACATGGTGCGGGCCGCCTCCCCCCATCTTCGGGTTCTGGGCAATCTGATCCTGTTTTGCCGGTTCCAACAACGAACAATGCAGGCACTTTGGTACTTTGGTCCTTGGGGTCTCCGCGACATCGCATTGGGGTTTAGAGGATGACGAAATGGTTAGACACAAGTTGTCTTAGTGCACGTACAAAGCACAAGCAGCACTAATCACATGAGCGCGACGTTTCCGAAGAAAAACTGGGATCAACTTTGCATTAGACTGGTCGTCAATGGCCAGTGGCTGCAAGTGCAAGCACATGGTTGAGAGCGTACAATACCTAACTAACAAAAAAAGCCACCAAGAACACAAGTGGTGTTACAGCACTTGAAAGCACCAGGCCATCCTTGTGGCCCACCTTCCATTACCGTGCGTGCTTGCTTGCACGTAACCTGTGCATGGGGTGGTGAAGTGCATGTGACAGCCCCTTGTTCCCTGTTTTCGTCTGTTTCAATCGTCCATGAGAAGGAGGACTGATTGGCTACATCCTACGGGAGAAGGTGCCATGTATGAGCGGATCCCTAATGTGAGGTGGCCGAGGAAAAAATGTCGTAATGGATGTGTGTGACCACTGTGCAATGGCAACCTTTTCAAGAGTCCTCAAAGTTATCATTGTGCACATATGATCAAAAAAGACAAGGCAACTCGAAGGCATCCTTCAATTGCACGTCAAGGGGGTGGAGGAGATTGGATGCATGAAACATAATTTGAACCATGCACGAAGATACACAATGCACTCCCATCTCCATTTTGGCATTCGGAGTGAGATCCCACACGGCACACATTAGCCTCAGTACCCCCCCAAAATCTTCCAAATTGACCAGGTTCACGTCTGTGTATGTCTCTGACACCCAACGACTACAGAAAGCCGCGCGCTGTTGTAGCTCAAAATCCGCATGACACCACTGTGAGGCCCCTGCGATGATCACACTGAAGTTCTAGGTTGGGGGTGGCAGCTGGCAGCTTATCCTTGGACCGTGCAAGCCCCCCCCCCCTTTACAGCAAACCGTATTCACCCCTTCCAGCCCTTTTAACCTCCATAAACGGTGAAGCTGTGCTTTGCTCCGAGAGTCTGTCCAACCAGTGCATGCAGTGGTATGAGTACTGATAGAGGACCGTGCCAGAGGTGAGTGTCACTTCAGTACAATCCTTCTGCTGCAGCGGACACGTCCGCCGAGGATGCTCATTCCGTCGTTACCGAGGTCCAGGATGCCCACTCAGAAAAACTGCCGCCTTCCAGCTCCAGTTCCTCTGTGCCGGAGGCCATCGGTGCCGCCAGCGACGCCGCCTCCATTACCCCCGAGGTGCCGTGCTCGATACCCAACAGCGTCCGGTCTGGCTCGATGACATCGATGAGCAGCCAAAAAGGTGTTGTCTACTCTGAACCCAAAAAGGTCTTCAGTTATCGTCTCTTGTACCCCCCGCCCCCATACACACGATGCACAGGCAGCGGAAGCAACCTTTGGGCACCCTAAGAGACAATCAGTCCCGTATGCCCCACACCCTACGGCCCGTATACGGCCCAGAGGCCTAGAAGTTCATTTGCTGCAGTCTACACCCGCCGCCCCATGTCCCTTAAAAAGGTGCTTCAGAGCGTAACCCCGGAGCCACTCTGACATGACATAGCCTGCTCCCTCGGGAAGGTGACGCTTTTTCAGTCCGACAGGCCATCCAGGGTATTGTAAGTGAGCGTCGTGAGTCAACTTTGGGGCTGGTATGATGAAGGGAAGTACACAGCGAGGCGACCGCTGCCTGCGCCCATCTTTTGCTTGCAGACCCGGGGGGGCCCAGGGCGGTGCTCTCACTGTTCTTGTGCTCTTGCAGCCCAAGGCGAGGAGCCGCGCTCCAGCACCGGCTTCAGTATTCCGGATATGACCCCTGACGCAGATCATGACCGTCGTGCAATGATTTGGGAGGCTCGGCGCCGGGCATCGCGGCTGCCGTACTGGAAGCCTTTGGACCTGGAGCTTGATGAGGAGGTTATGTGTGCGTGTATGTGTATGCGCGCGCACACGTCTCTCTCTCTCTCTCTCCCTCTCTCTCTCTCTGTCCCTGTCTCTGTCTGTCTGTCTGTCTGTCACTATCTGTCTTTGTGTGGGAATCATTTTCGCAGGTTTCCCCCAGAATAAATCTGTGCTTTCCTTACGCTCAGGGCAACAATGGAGCCATTGATTGAGGGATTGAGGGATTGACGGAATGTGGGGTTGTGGGAACCTGAAAATGAGGGAAAGGCGAAATCGAGTCACCTCCATCCTTTGCGCATGGGAGGGGGGTGGTCAACCCCTGGGTTGCCGTGCGCGAACGCCTCCTCCTCCCTCCATGGCCGTCGACCGACCAATGCCGCCGAAGCCTCCGGAATGAAAATTTTGTCCATGGCACAAAAACGTCCACGACGAGGACGGGCATACAAGCCTGCCATCGACCCATTCCCCATTGACTGTCAGTTGTGGTGGGCTTCGGCTGCCGATATATGCTGGCTTCTTTGCTGCCCAAAAATGGTGTTATTTGGTGTTCTTTGCAACGGTATTTGTCCAACGCCGTTCACATGCAGTCCACCATTAGCACCCCCACTTTTTTTTTTTGTGGGATTCCGCCCCAATTCAATGGGCCCCAGGGGTGCTATGGCGATGTTTCGGATTTCAGTTGCAGACACGGTCTAGCACGTGAACGCTGATGGGGAGGGCGATGGGTTGCATTTCCCTTCAATTGTCACCTGCAATCCATACGCAGCAAGCAGGGGGGGGGGGGGGGGCAAAAGCGGCTTTTCTAGGCTGCCCATAAATTCTGAGCATTTCGAGCAGACATACAGCGGGGCTGGTGAGGCGAAAATATCAACCTCAAGCAAGGAAACAAGAAAATCAGCTTGTGGCTCTGTCCCTGAAACGGTGGGAGACCAATGGTTGCATAATCCCTGCCGTACCAGGATCCCCAACGCTGGGAGGAGACCCTGAAGGGAACGGAGGGGAGCGAGCTTGGTGTAAGGGCTCCATCCCCCGAATTCTTCCCTCCACAACTAGCACCATTTACAATCCCGGTGTCCTAGACAATAGAAACAATGCAACGGATCTGTCTTTTTTTTTTTGCTAGTCTCTGCTGGGCATTACATCGAAAAAAGAGTGCATATCAGAGACAAGAACTCACAAATGAAGTTGGACAATATTACCTTGGGGTGCACTGTGCGCATGCGTAGCGCCGAAAACTTGGGGTGCGCAGGTGCGAAAAGTGCCATAAACACCACGGATGTTTCCATTAAGTGTAGGGATTGCCAAAGGGGGGATAGTAGGCTGTTGGGCACATTTCTAACGTAAGCGTTTACGGCGCCAGCACCGTAAATAGTCAAGAGTATCGGAGGGGAAGCAGTCAGGAAACAGGGATATTCGAACCCCTAGAGACTACGCCCCTCCTTGGATCCCTGTCTGACGGAGAAGGGCAGAGATGCACAAATTGGGAGGAACCTGCATAGTCCTCTTGTTGCATCATGCTGATATGGGGGTGAACTCAAAAGCTTTCCACACAAGCCTAACGGGACACATTAGTGAACACCACCAATGGGCACGGGGGGTCATTCTATAGTGGGTACACATTTACAGCGCCAGCGCCGTAAATGTTTATGGCGTTGGCGCCGTAAAATGAGAGGGGGTACTTTCTGATGATTATCGCAATAATGGGTTTTTGTGGCAGTGCCCTTCACCAGCAACAGCCAGAAAATTTCCGGGTGCATCTAGACATGGTGACAAATGTTAAAACTGCAAACTGCACAAACTGCCATATACAGGGGTCATGAAAATATGGGGGTCATCTAAAAAGGTTTCCACACCAGCCTAAGAGGATCCAATAGTTGAAACTGTTAGGTTGTCTTTTTGGGGGTGAAACGGGCTGTAAGAGCCAAAAATTCTTCCAAGTGGGGAGCCCCCCAGTCTCATTGCAGTGCACCACCTTCCTGAATCTCTTGGTTCCGACGATTACTGTGACAATGGGGGTTTTGTGGCACTGCCTATCATCAGCACCAATGACGCCGTAAACATTTTCGCAGAGAGACTTCAATGGATGCAGAATCTCTACACTGAAAATTACAAAGAGGTGATATTTTGATAGGCTGTTGGAACTGCAAAGATCAATATGTCCAAATAGACACAAGCCTTGCCCCTGGTTCGCAAATTAGATCTTGCACCTTTCCTTCTCTTTTTGGTTTCTTTTTCTACATTCCTCCGGGGCTGCCAATGAACCGTCGTACCATATCCGAACAAGGCCCAGGGTTTGACATATTGAACACGTTGCCAGAACTGTGTTTTTCAGGTAAATTTCGGTGTAGAGAAAATTGAAAATTTGACTGAGATTTGTCAATGTTTACGGCGCCGGGACCGTAAATTTTCCGTTGGTTCCCCATTGGTGATTGAGGGGGTTAAAACCCTCTCACACACATGTTTTTCAAAAGTGTGTATTTTTTATGACGCCCTAGGTTTGGGGCTTTACAGCTGTACCTGTGCGCGTAGTGCACCCCAAGATTACTTTTACTATGAAACTGCTCATCCCTCATTTCCTCATTCCAACCATCACTCAACCCATCATTTGCTCATTCCCTCATTGCCCAAGACCCTGCACCACCACACCCCTGAAGCACGTCAAACTTGAATTAACTCACATCTGCAATGTGATTCTCGACGGCGCACCCCAGCCCTACGTTGTGCGCTGCATGAGGCGCATTAGAATTTGCAGTTCTGAGACCCAATCCGAACATGAATTTGCCACGGCGAATGCCAGGCACAAAAAGTGGTGCCGGTGCCGAAGGCATAAGACCGCCCTGAATGGAAGCCTTCCAAACGAAGCAGGATGGATAATTGCAAGGGGGAATTGCATGCGGCTGTAGCCTGTAGGCCTGCACCGACCCCGCTGTCCAGCCACCTGTCCGCCTCTACAGCCCACAGGCCACACACAGGAGCGCACCTGCATTCAGACTATAATTTGGGGGAACACAGCATTCCACAAAGAAGTTGTGTTGTGCGCCTCATGGCTCTTTATGAAAGGTTCAAGCCACAGGCTTTTGGGCGGGTAGGGGGGGGGCGGGGTATGATTACAGGTGCGCAGGCACGGTTCCAGGGAGAAGGCGCGTCATATGCAATAGTCAGCCTACTGCAAAATTGCAATGCCGTTTCATGCGCAACCCACCCAGGCATTCCCTTCCAATCGCCATGGCCAGAGCAGCCAGTCTCTGTGTTGTGTGCAGGCGAAGAGATCGATTTTGGAAGAGGCACACCAAACCATTTGGAACCAGATGGACCGTTGGTTCACAAGGTTGGCCGAGTTTGCAGAGCAAATCAAAGACCCCTTGAAGCGCAAGGCGTACGACCATTCATATGTTACTCCGTACCAACTGGAACGTCTTGAGATGGTTCGTTGCTGCTCCGTACCACCCCTAGCCCTGCTTTTGACGCTGACCCACAAGAGATAGAGGGGGCAAAGAAGCTTGGGAAGGAAGGATCCGCTGGTCAGAAGCGCGGGTTTGGCTTTTTTTTTCATTGTAGCTGTGGTTTTGCCATGGGTGTGTGTGTGCGTGTGTGCGTGTGCGTGCGTGCATGCGTGTGTGTGCGTGTGCGTGTGCGCGTGTTTGTGTGTGTGTGTGTGTGTGTGTGTGTGTGTGTGTGTGTGGTGTCATGTTGTCTCGGCTGTTTTCTTTCACTTCGAGAGTCCGCGAGGATGTGCATTGCTGAATGTTTGCCCAATTGGTGGCATGTGCCCCGCTTTGCGAGGAAGTCACTGAGTCACAGAGGGCTCCTAGGGTCAGGCCATCAACAATGGTTGCTAAGGCATGTGAAGGCACAGAGTAAAGTTGTTCAAACAAGTCCCCATGAACACCACTAGTGGTGGCACGATTCCCTCTTCAAATTGAGAACTGGGGCGTAGGAGGGTGGTAGGTGGTCCCCATGCAGTTCATGTGATGGGGCCTTTGAAGAATAGGTAGGCCAATTACGATGGGGCCGCTGCCGTCCTACTTGTTCTGCCAGCCTAAGTTTCATGGTAACCTCCACACAAAAGGCGAATCCAAATAGCACCATTAAGGCGAAGGCTGCTGGGGTTTATGGGTGTGAAGGATGGTGAAGTTTTTTCATTGATTGTTAGCTCTAGGTTCTCATGGCATGTCCTCCCCCAGGGGGTTGTGAGGTCGACCACATTCCGATTTCCTATTGCCTTTCGTTGGTTGCTGTTCTTTCCTGGAGGCTTCTGGATGTTTGCTGTGCTTTTAAGGGGGCTTCTAGATGCCTGCTGGTGCAACCATCCCCCGAAATCGGCGGCCGAATCCAGCCGACCTCAGCGATTTATTCTGCTGATTTGTTGGGTTTCTGAATTTCGCCGATTTGTTCTGCCGATTCATTTGGTTTTTGTGATTTTGCCGATTCGTTCTTGTCGACTTGTTGGGGCTTCTGGGATTCTAGGTCACCTGATTTGGAGGTGTCAACCGAAGATGTGCATCATTTACTTTGGGACGCTGGGTAATACCTTTTCTTTCTATATTGGTTGTTCAGATTGGCACCATGAAGTGTTTTTACTGCCCATAGAAAGACGCATCTCTGGTCCCCTGGGATTCATTGTCCCCCAGTGATCAAAATTTTCTGCGGGACAAGTACCCTGATGCTAGTCAGGGGGCAGTTTGCAACTTATGTGTTCGCTCTGCACGCCCCAGTGTGTTCTTCAGCCGCCATTCTTCAACCACCTCATCATCAGCCCCCCAGTCAATGGATTCTGGGCTGCAGATGCCTTTGGCTCCTCGAGTTGGGCCTGGTGCAGCCACGTCTTTGGCCACAGAGTCAGTAGAATCTGGGATTGTGGAGCTTTCAGCGTCTGTTGCAGAGTCTTCTCCTGCTGCACGGGGTCTGCCACATGCCACAGGGTCTGCAACAGACCCACCTAGCACATCCAAATCAGATGGTCAGAAGGTACGCGCAAAACCTTCGCAACCGGACACTTTGAAGAAGGCCAAACAGCCCCGTGTGCTGAAAAAAGTTGCAGTTGCACAGAGGGTTGAAAAGTACGGTCAGCAACAACGGTAGGCTGTACTGCAAGCCATGTGGACAAAAGATGGATGAGACACGGCAGGACTCACTGACAAAGCGCGTTACCTCAAGCATTCATGATGTTGCGTGCGCTAGACATATTCGTGCTGGTGCAAAATTTGTGCTTGCTGCAAGATATGAGCAACGAGAGGAAAGGCGCAAGGTAAAGGAGCCAAGGAACGTGTAGACAAAAAGAGGAAACACGAGTATGTAACATAAAAATGGGGTAAAGACAGAGACAAAAAAATAAGGAGGAGGTTGTGGAGTTACAACGGGGTAAACATAGGGCTTTCCAGGAGGACGAGCCGGTTTCCCTTCCTGTGGACTTGGCATCAAAGCCATCATGGCAAACCATTTTGGAATTGAAGGAGAATCGCGAGACCTCCCGGAAGATTTGGTGTATTCCCTCATGGAAGGTGGGCGACCCTTGACGGTCGTTGAGGACTTTCGTCTAATTTTCAGGTCGTATACCCCAGTCGGTGGTCACATTTGCGGAACCAATCAGGCTGAAGACTATTACCGCCCAACCATCATTTGCAAACAACGAGCTGCGGCTTTGCGTCTTTGCGACGATGTGGTGCGCGGTGGCTGCCTGGGAGTTGTTTTCGATGAGACCACCGATTGCTGCGATTGTCATCCGATGAACATTATTGTGCACACCCCTGAGCGTGTTTGCATTCATTGGTCGCAAGGAGGCAATCAACAGCTTGGCATTTGCTAGGGCTGTCATGGAAGCATGGGAGCAACTGGGCTTGCCGCGGGGCCGTGTAGGAGTGGCTCTAGTTGACAATGTTGGGTGCTGTAGGAAGGCATTTCAAGACCATTTGGAAGCCTTTTTTGGCAACGCATGGTTGCGCACATGCTGGGCTCATTTTGCTAATAGGTTTGCCGATTTGTTGGGATTTCTTCGCCGATTTGGGGGGAGGGGGGGTTGCTGGTGGTTCACACAACATTGAGAACACAACGCGCCGAAGGCGCCGGAGAAAACTGTTTCCTTACCTTTTGTGCATTCAAGCACAACGTTGGCTACGGCCCTTAAAATACCACAAAGTGTGCCAAATTTTGCCTGTTCCACGTCCCCCCCCCTCCCAGTACAACTTGTATTGTTGGCCGTAGGGTTCTTGGTTTTTGTTTGGTGAGGCAAACGGGTTTAGTTCCAGCGGAAGCCCCCACCAGGAACACACCTCAAGGGGGCTGCTTTGACAACAACCACCCATGCACGGTCTATGCTTGTTGTGCCACAATCTGGGAATTTTGTACCAAAATTTTCCGTAGTATTTAAGAATTGGTGCCAAATTTGCCCCGCACCAAATTTCGCCATTCCAAATTTTGCACGTGCCACCCCCCGGTACAACAGCCCAAGGCAACCCTGCCTTGTACGGGAGATGCTTGAGGATAGTGTGTACAACCGAGCCATACACATGTTGAAAATTGTCAACAACCGGCAAGAACCGCAATTTTAAATGGCAGATGTAGTCATGCAAGACCCATAGAAGATCTCCCATGCAAGAGTGTACAAGCACAATTTGCGTGCATGGCAAGATGCCAAACTATGCTAAGGCAAAAAGAGGCGCATCTCGATCAGTGATGTAGCCGCCGATGATTTTTCAATTAGTAGTGAAATCGAGAAGTGCAGCGGTGCACCACAAGAATGGGGTAGATGCCTCGCCCGGAACTGGTCCAAGCCAATGGCAGCCTGCACCTCCGGAGTTACCAAAAGGCTGATAACATATGTTGGCGCACAATGAACAACACTTGGTACCACATCTGGCGGCTGAGGGGGGCCAAAATCCGTTGTGGCCGCTGGGCTGCCTAAGTAATGACGAAATCTGTGCACCTTGATGGGTAATACTTGGTGATCTGGATCCCCATGCCCTGTTTTACGTTTCCCACATCAGTGGCCCAAACCTCACCGTCAAGAGAATTACTGGACGTGACTGAATGCCAGTGCTGCCATGAGAGGACAACAAGGGGTAGAAGCAGCATTTGTGAGCAGAGGGGCAACTGTCCCACTCTCACCAACGAAAAATACTTTTCCCTGGTGGCTTGGGACAGGGCAGGCAGGGTGTGTGTGTGTGAAACAGGTTTTGAAGCCTCCCAACATTTGTGCAAAGATGTGGGAGCCACAAGTGAACAAGACAAGGCGAAATTTCCCTGCTTCGGTGGAACATTTCATTGGAAAACAAGTCCCGCAGTACACCGTGCCACCTACTTCCGCTGGGTGGAACCGATCCAATTTCCAATTGCTCAAAAAAAGTCTTGACAAGCCACAACTCTTGACAAGCAATCTAGCTGCTGATGGAATGCAAGCAATGCGCTACCAATCACTGTATTTCATCTGTATGTGTTGTGTGAGTCTGCGCGCGCGCGTTTGACTCCCTTATTTGGCTGTATTCATCTCAGAGCACTCGAGAAGATCTCAGCGCCACTGAGCTGTTTGCCCGCCAAAAGCTGCGCAGTGATTTCCGGGAGCGGCTGCAGCTGCTGAAGGATATGGGGCAGAGAGCAGAGAAGGCGCTCAAAGCCAGCAGCATCCGTTTCGAAGGAATGGAGGCGGTATGTCTGTGTGGCAGTGTGTGGAGCTGGTCCTTTTAATTCCGCACTTTGACGGCATTGGGGTCTCCCTCTGCTCATCTCTTGATACGGACACCACGTTCACGCCTGACTCGACACTGTATTCATCTGTCACCCATTCAGCAATTGCATCCAGTCACACGCTGGTTTGTATGGCTGTGCTTGCGACCTGTTGAGATTCAAAAGGGGCAGGGTCGAGGAGGGGGCCTCTTATTGACTCTGGGAACATCCCCTTGTTCTGTCCGCATCCCCTGTTGCGCGGTGACTGCATACTGCTTTGGAAAACAGCAGCGACGCGATCGGCATTGGATTGTTGTGTGTGTGCGTCTGAGTATTGTTGGCAAATGTGTGACTCGGTAGCAGCAGCCAGAATGTAGAATTGCACTAAGCGCCTCAGACCACACATGGAGGAGAGCGACACGTGACGCAAAGTTGCAACGACGGGGCTAAATGCCCGACGACTGCAAGGCAGGGGCACACTTGGTGATCTGGGCTGGAAAGTCTGGGGCTGGAGAGCCTGGGGCTCCAAAGTCTGAGGCTGGAGAGTTTCGGGCTGGCCACTCCACGGCTGCAAAGTATGGGGCTGGTCAGTTGTGGGCTGGAGTCTGGGGCTAGACAGTCTGGGGCATGAGAGTCTGGGGCTGGAAGGTCTGGGGCTGGAGAGCTTGGGGCCGGAGAGTCTGGGGCTGGATAGTCTGGGGCTGGAAAGTCTTGGGCTCAAAATTTTGGGGCTGCAGAGTCTGGGGCCGGAAACTCTGGAGCTGGAAAGTCTGGGGCTGGAGAGCCTGGGGCTGGAAAGTCTGGAGCTGCACAGTATTCATGGAACCACCGCCCCCTTGGAGGTTGAGATTGAGAGGATCCGGATGTGAACAACACCCACACAACATCATTTTGGTTCCGAATGAGAAGGACGTGCCTACTTGGTGCCACAAACCACTTTTTCGCAGAGTCAGTGAAGCACTCAGTGCACAGCGGTACCACAGAGACCTAAATGCCACCTGTGCCGCAGGGCAGCCTTCACCCCAAGCAAGCGGGCGTGTGCCAAAAGCTCCGCTTTCCCGTAGGACTGCAGCTTTCTAGTCGTAGAGCACAGTGAAACATCGAAAGTCAGGGTGGCGAGAGGGAGGCACAAGGGACGCCCAATATTTGCATTTCGTCTGCAGGCGGTCCGGAAAGTGATCGCTGGTGAACAGAATGCGCTGTTCGAGCACATGTATGACCACCACCAAACGATGACCTTGATCCTGAACGAGCTCAAGCGGGTCAATCATGAGCAGCACGTGGCTCGCTACTATCGCCACTGACAGATTGCAGGAGGCACACAGTGTGGGACATTGATGGAGTGTACGGGATGTGGATGCCCAAGCAAGCCTCAGAGAGGCAACACATTTAGCCCGAACCGCAAGGAGGTTCTGGTCAAGGCGAGAGGCAATTCTGGGGGAGATCAGTGCCGCCGCTTGGCCGGGACCTCTGAAGTCTCAAGCCCTGACTCATCTATTATTCCGTTGACCCAGGCTGACCTCCCTCCCTCATGTCCCTCTGTCGCAGCGCATTTCACAGGCCGCCGTCCTTTGGTGGCCGACCACCTCCCGTCGCCTTCTCTTCCTTCTGCTGACTGCCAGGGGCGATGGGGCGTTTCTATCGTCTTGCACTGCCGACAGCTGGGGCGCGCCGAATCCTGCCCACGCTGGTCCTTAGGTACGCAGTCCGGTGTCATGAAATCATTTTTGGTCGAAATTCCGGAAATGGGCTGCACTGCATCCCCCAGGCGTGTCCGCACACCGGTCCTTAAGGGGAAGGGGGTATCATGTGAAGGAGGTCCGGGGCCAATACCAGGGGGAGGGGGATTTCCGTGGGAGGACAATTTCGTGGGAAAATCCGTCTTTAAGGAAGGTGGCGAAATTTTCCCCTGGCGAAATTTAGGGGTGTCGGCGGGCGCTGGGGCGCATGCCCGGGGGCCAGCCCGCCTACCCGCCCAGGGCAGCCTGGGGAGAGTGGGGGGCGTTCATGGCCCTGGTGAGCCCTGCTGAGTGCTGCTGGGAGGATGGTGCGCCCCCCGTGGCGGAGCCCCGGGGGTAGGGGGGGTCGGCGGACGTAACCGATTACCAACCACGAAAACCTAGAAATAGTTACAAACATACATTGTGGTGTTTCCTTTCCTTTTGTCGCTTGGCCCGCTCTCGCCGCGCCACGGTGGCCGTCCGCGGCCGAGGCGCGGGAATCACTCGCCCTTGCACAGTGCCGCTCTACGCCGCCTACAGCCTGTGGCACGGCCTGCGCTGGGGACTGCCCGTGTATCGTGCCCCATTCTGCCCCCCAGTGACTAGCAATTCACAATAGAAGAAGTGAGGAGTGCCTGTGGGCCTCAGTTTTGATGTCTAACAATGCTTTCCCTGTGTTTCTGCATTGTACTGTTGTGCTCATGTGTGGTTTTGGATCGAAAAGAAGCAATTTTATCACTGGACTGATGGGCAAACTAAAAACCTGGATTTGAATTTTGCATTGTTGAGTCTAGAAACCTGTGTACATACCACTAGGCTACTGTGCCAATCTGCTCAACTGCTGCTCATGGGTAGTATAGATTCCAAGAAGCAGATTTTTTGTATAAAAATGTGACATACTTTGGGTCTCCAAAGGGCTACTGTGTAACGTCAACTGCTGCTAGCTCTGTGTACAGCATTGACTTGCATGTTAGGGTGTGCATGAGGCAGTTGGAGCTTCGGGATTCCCACAGGGTGGCGAAATTTCCCCCCACGAAATTTTCCGCGGCGAAATAGCCCCCGTACAAAATTCCCTACCCCCCTGTAAAGGTCCAAGTCGGCATTTTGCAGTGTCGGACGCAGGGCTAAGGAGTGGCGTTCCCGACTCCTAAAACCCCCCCCCCCCCAACAAACTGCCACCAACCGCAAAAAGCAGAGAAATCAAAGGCAGAAGCACCGACGCCAATTTCAATCAGATGCAATCAGAAAAGAAATGGTCAGCGAGAGGGTATCTTACTCAAGCACCAGATGGGTTACCCGTCCACTCGGTCGGGGATGTTAGGGCAACCGTTAGGCTTGTCAGCCTCCCGCGGCTCAGCGCCCATGATACGTTGGCGATGAGCCTACAGGTGTTTGGGATCGGAGACCCTTTGGCACGTTGCAGGATCTGCGCAGCCAACAGAGCATGAGGGAGGACCGGAACCTCTGAATTGCTTGAAGTCCAGGTTTCAATTGGTTAGGCGTTGAGGCGGGGATTCGGGACGGCCCGACATCTCCTCATAGAAAAGCCGGTGCTGCACGCAGCCCTCCAACCCCTCTACTCTGATCCCCTCCCATGCAATTCCATGCAATCCAATCATTCCGCTTCTGTTCCATCCAATCCGCCGCAACCCCATTCCCTGCAATACAATTCGATCCCAGTTTCCCATTTTCTTCAAGTCCCTAGCCTCAGAAGTATCAGGTGGCGGTCACTTTCAAATCCCTCCCTCCGCTGACTGATGCCTGACCCACATCTTTTTGAGCTGTGCCAGCAAAGGGCTGCCAAGCATCCACCACTGTCGGCCTGACCCGGAAAGGGGGGCCTACCCTGCTCCTTACATACCAGCCTTTCCCATCCTTTTCCATATCCAACTCACGCCCGCCACACAGCTCTGTAGCATGTTTCTAGTTCCCCCATCCGTCCATCGCAATGTCGCTGCCGCACTCCCTCCCTTTCTTCTTCAGCCTCCCTTGTACAAAATCACAATGCAAAACGTCCTGCAAGGGGTCAGGCCTCTTGATTTTTCTCTGGGGGCCTTCTCGTGCTTCGGGTTTGATTCCTTTCAGAGGCCCTTTGGCTTCAAAGAATCTTTGTCTTTGATGTTCTTGGCATCGAAACAGTCTGAGAAAGAGAATCGTATTTTTGAGCAACAATGGCATGCCAGCGGGTACACAGCACGCAGACACAGTCATTACATGCATGCATCAGCAGCACAGCAGCACAGTGACGGTAGAATTTCCGGATTCAGTGGCGTTTCATCGCGATTCTGACCGTTCTGGGATAATCCGAGGCCGTAGGAGGCACTTCGGAATGTTCGTGTCCAAAAGTAGGCAGAATGGAGCAGTTGAGGTGGCCTGATCCACACCAACGATGACAAAGAGATGATTTCAGCCACGTGGCGCGGCGGTTTTGCCTTCATTTTGCACTGCGACCACAGTGCATGGTTTGCCTTTGCACCGGGTGTAAGGCGTTGTGCATTTTGCTGTGCAGGGTCAGCGGGGGGGAGGGAGCTTGAACAGACTTATTGCCGGTGGGGTGTGCTTTTGCTCTGAGAGTTGCTCCGCTCGGTTCTGCCCCGTGGGCTATGCCCCCCTTCCACAGGATAGCTCCCGCCACCCGGCTGCCAGGGGCATGTGGTCTTGCTGTGGTTTGTGGATGGGTTAGTGTGGGCGCACGGGGCAATGGTTGTGTGGAACATGGGCATCCTCGTTGCTTTCCGGAAAGTCGCAATTTCGGCCCACAAACATGTTATGTGCTTTCTGCGCCGACTGGCAGCCCGCTGCATTGTGCGAACCACCCCATGTAGTGGCATCTGTGTGCACGGGGCGTTTAGCAAGTGCCAAGATAAAGGACATTTCTGCTATGGCTGGGAGTGTCGTTCGCACATAGATCCACAGGTGTCGGCCATGTCTGCACAAACGCATTGCTGTATCCTGCTGGTTGTTGGGTGTTCACCATTCTACCTTTAAAGAAGGTGTTCGATGCCGATACACATTTTGCAAAAAAAAATTCTCTTCAGGGGACCAAAATTGCGCCAATTGGGGTCACGAGTGCCAAATTGGCATTCATCAGCACGAGAAATCCCTGAAACAAAAAGATGGTCCAAAGGGGGGCCTTGCCGTAGCCTACTGCATGAGGGCTTAAAAGCGGAGGCAAGTCCCCACCCCCCCCATCACCATGGCGATAGTGGCTCCGAAGCCTTTTGACCCTCGCCGAAGGATGGTGCAACAACAAGTGGCAAGAGCATTAGGCAGGTGTTGCTACTTTACAGTCCGTTCCTTCTTTCACAACAAGCCATCATACCACAAAAATCACCCAAACGTGGCTTGGGAAAATGCTGCATCTCGCGTGTTGTTGGGCGCTAAGCATTGTGCAGTAATAAAAAATTGGCGACGATGCACATTTTGCAAAACTATCCGTGTCAAAAGAAACAAAATGTGCCAATAAGGGTGGCTAGTGCCAAATTGGCATTCGTTGACATGGGAAGTCTCCGAAACAAAAAGACAGTTCCCGGGGGGTTTTGCTGTTGCCTGAGGCGTGGAGGCGTGGGGGCGTGAAAGCGGAGGCAAACCCCCCTGTGTGACATTTAAGGTTTGGAATCGGATCTTTTTCACCAATTTTTGTCAGTTTTCTGTTTGAAAATAAGAGATAATGCCAATTATTTCTTTCCAAAGATTCAATTCCATTACACTTTGTGAAAATTTGGTCATCGCGGGTGTTGCCGCATAGGCAGTTTTCAAACTTTCGTTTCCACAATTTCTCGAATTTCAAGATGATTTAGAAGATAAATTTGGGTATTCTCTCATTTGTGTCAGAAACCATCCTTTTTTTGGTATGGCGGTTTCTCCCGCCGGAGTTCACACGTGCAGCTCATGCAATGTTTGGGTGTTGTTCGTGGTGACTCAGCGATAAACCTGAGCAGATCCACTCCCAACTCTATGTACACACAGAGATGATACACACAGGGTTACCCGTGGGGGGTGGCAAACAGGTCAGGTCATTGCTCATGTTGTGTTTCTTTTACTGGGGGGGTGGGGGGCCGGTGGTGGTGTGTTTCCTGGTGTGGGGTTTGTGTCTCCTGGCTGGGCTGAGGTGAAGGGAAAAGTTGTGGGTGTTCTGGTGTGAAGAAGAAAAGAAAAACCAACAGATGGGTGCACCTCTCGTGGCTAGGCATACACACAGGCGAAAAGTAAAAGTCCAAACGAGCAATCTCGTGTGCCTATTTGGCTGCGCCAGTTCCAACCCTGAGGAGTGGACCTGCCTTTTGCCTTACGATTAAAGGAATGTAGGATAAAAATCGTTCAGCCAGAGTGTAGTGATATCCCATTGATGATGATCAGAGTTGCCTGTGAGATTGAGGGTGCAGTACTGTGGGAGGGAGGGTCAGGGTCCGTCAGGGGTGAAAGGGGGGTGATACGACGATTGTGTTTTGGTTTCTTCACCTTTTGCGAGACCTGGGTGCGGATTGCATTGGGTGTGATGTATCGATGTGGTCTTTTGCGAGGTGGTGGTGCGTGAGAGGTGCCGCAGTGTTTTGTGCTCCAGGAATTTGCACCAGATCGTGTGTGCATAAATGGGCCTGGTGGGTTATTGTGAAGCCACGAATGGATTGACGAATGCAGTCAGTGGTGGATTTGGATCTGTGTTGCACTGTTTCATGCCATTCATCAGGCGACGGGTGTGATAGGGGTGTGGGAAGGTGGTGGTGCTTGAGGTGGTGGAGGAGAGAGGCGGGATCAGTGTGCGCAAGAAAGGAGTCTTCTGAGCTGGAAGAGTTTTGTGTGTGAAGTAAGAAAAAGTGTATTTCAATAAGATAGCTTTAGTTGTATTAAGGACATCTCGAGGCATACCACATTTTTATCTTAGTATTTGTCACCACCAAAATTAGGATAATGCATTTTGACCTATAAAACCAAACACTAATCATAGGAGGTTGTGAGCACCCCTGCCCCCCAACTATGTTAATGTTACTACAGGGTCCTGAGGGATATCCTGGTGCACTGAGGGCACTGACATACTGGTTCAGAGCCCATAGATTTATCTCTATTTTTTTATGACTGACTACTTATCCTAGGGGTATGCACCCTAGGGGCTGGGGCACCTCTTTTTGAGAGGTCTGGGTTCATTTCCAGTCAGCCTAGCTAGGTAGAAAGATCCCAGGTGACATGGCAATGACCTCAATGCCACAAGCCATGCTACCTTAGCACCATTGGGACATAAAACTAAGGTTTCACATCTCAATTGGACCCTACCTCAGAGAGGGTGCCCATGAGGGCAGTTTTCGATTCTTTTCTTGATTTTTTTTAACTTTCTTTTGGTTGCTGCAGTCAGAACTAGATCTATTGTTGTTCTTATCCAACTTTGTAAATCATCTATCCTCTTAGCACTGAAGCCCTTCACATTCGGAGTATTGTGACCCTAAATTGCCCTACTTGGACTGTGGGTGTATCTGTATTTTCTTGGGTTTTACAAAACAATTGGTTTCACCAAACTATCAAAATGTGGGAAACTGCAGGCAAGCAGCAAGAAACAAGCAGTGGTCAAGGACACACAAGAACATCATCAAGACTAATTTGAATTCAATAATTCTTTCGGGTAACAGAGACAACAGTCCTCTGCGGTCCTGTGCAACCCCGTGCAGTACAATCATACCGTCGCGGAGTAAGATATATACTCCTTGAAGGGCGGAGAAAAAGCTATGGACACCGAGGACGTTGTACAAACAACAGTGCCAGGAACAGCAGCAGCCAAGCCGGCGCTGAAGCCAGCGCTCATGGTGCCCTAAGAGAATCCAGATGAGCGCGTTGTTGGTGAAGTTGTACTTGAACGTGAACCTGTACTTACAGTGCTGTTAAGTGGCACTGGAGAGAAAGACAAGTCACTGGACTGGAGGGGCTTGGGTGCTGCTTTCCAAAGGTTGAGTGTCCCCACACCTGAAGGCAAAAACAAAGGGAAAGCTGGAGAAGGAGGAGATCACGAAGGAGCACACGACCATGAACGCGAGACTGCCTTCGCTACGAAGCACTCCTCTCCAGCGACAATTCCTGAAGCTACTGGACCCACGGCCGATAGCGCCATGGACACGCCAGGACTCCGTACACACCCAACTACCCATCAACCCGTCAAAGGGTACTGCAGCACCTACGGCAGTGGTTCCACACCAATGCAATATGCCACGGCTTCCTCTACACATCATGGCACCTGCCTACCGCACACTCTTGCGACGCCACGTGCGCGACATGGTGCGAAGATATAGGGGTCATCAAGCAGATGTGTCATGAAGGCCCCTCTAGGGTTGCCCCGCCCGCCCGTGATGCTATGAGGTTCCGTCCCACAAACATGATTGTTCCCTTCCCCAGAGTCGCTGCACTTGCTACCCCCCCCCCCCCCCAAGCGGCAAATAGGGTACACAGTTTCAGTCTGGCACCACTTGCAGTGCTACCGCCGCTGCACTGTGATGAGTCCTCCGGGATATTGTAGGTATAGGTCGGGCGACAGTTTCGCAGGAATACATGACGGTGTATCATTTCATGACGGTGTTTCATCTCTTGTCACTGTCTAATTCTCGAATTCACTGTCGCAGCAAAAGGCGCCTGTGGATTTCCACTGATGAGCTCTCTTTTGTGCACGCATATCAACTTTGCTTGCGCTCATTGGGATCACCGCATAGCGTTCGGTGCCCCGCCCCGCCCGCCCGCCCGCCTTGCCCCGCCTGCCCGCCGCGCCCCGCCCCGCCCCGCCCGCCTACCCCGCCCCAGCAGCCCTGCCCTGCCCCGCCCCGCCCGCCCCGCCCCGCCCCGCCCCGCCCGCCCAGCCCGCCCGTCCCGCCCCGCCCGCCCCGCCCGCCCCGCCCCGCCCGCCCGCCCCGCGCCGCCCCGCCCGACCGCCCCGCCCGCCACCTGGAGGGCTACCGCCGCTGCACTGTGATGACTGCTCCGCCATATCCTAGATATAGGTCGGGCGACAATTACGCAAGAATACATGAGGGTGTCCCTTTCATCTCTTGTCACTGTCACATTCTCGCTTTGGCTGTCGAAGCGAAAGGCGCCTATGGATTTCCACTAATGACCTCTCTTTTGCTGTGCACGCTTATCAACTTTGCTGTCGCTCATTGATATCACCACATAGCATTTGGTGCCCCGCCCGCCCGCCCTAGCCCCCCCGCACGCCCGCCCCGCCCCGCCCCGCCCCGCCCCGCCCGACCCACCCCGCCCGCCCCGACCCGCCCGCCCGCCCGCCCGCCCGCCCGCCCCGTGCTCCCGCCCCGCTCCGCCCACCAAGATTAGCACACATCAGTGACGCACGGTTTCACACAGACGTCAACATGCAGTGAATTTTGCTTTTTTGTTCGTGAAGAGTCCGTGTCCTAGACCCTGTCCACAACCTAAGGCCCCGCCCGTGCTCCCGCCCCGCCCGCCTGCCCCCCTTGCCCCGCCCCGCCCGCCTCGTCCCGCCCGCCCCGCCCCGCTCACCCGCCCCGGCCCGCCCCCCCCCGCCCCGCCAGCCCCGCCCCCCCCCCCCGCCCCGCTCGCCCGCCCCGCCCCGCCTGCCCGCCTCGCCCTGCCCGCCCCCCCCCTCAGCCTGTCCACCCCGCCTGCGGGCCCCACCGCGCCCCGCCCGCCCCGCCCCACCCCGCCCGCCCCGCGCTCCCGCCCACCCACTCCAGCCCGCCCCCACCCCGCCCCGCCCGCCCGCCCGCCCCGCGCTCCCGCCCCGCTCCGCCCACCTGGATTAGCACGCATCAGTGCCGCACGGTTTCGCACAGACCTCAACATGCAGTGAATTTTGCTTTTCTGTTCGTGAAGAGTCCGTGTCCCAGACCCTGTCCACAACCTAAGGCCCCGCCCGTGCTCCCGCCCCACCCGCCCGCCCCCCCCTGCCCCGCCCCGCCCGCCTCGTCCCGCCCGCCCCGCCCCGCTCACCCGCCCCGCTCACCCGCCCCGGCCCGCCCCGCCCCGCTAGCCCCGCCCCCCCCCCCCCCCCCAGGCCCGCTCGCCCGCCCCGCCCCGCCCGCCCCCCTTTTTCACCCTGACCTGTGGCACACCCACTATGGATGGGCCGCCGCCGGGTCACCACCCCTGAGCGTGCCGGATGGTGGCAAAACCGATGCTGCCCGATTACTGTGAGAAAGTAGGGTGCCCAAGGGTACCCCGCCAAGCTGTTGGTACCCACGGTGTGAGGAGCAGGGAGCACGGGATGAGGTTGGGGTAGGTAGGAGCGGCACTTTGAAGGAAACCCACTGCTTTTGTAAAGCCAATTGCAGGAGGCTAAGGCAGTAAGGCACCAACACAAATGGATCGAATTAGCTATAGACAGGGATGTGTAGCGTGTCACTCGAGTTGCCACACGCCCTGACCTTGAATCACACACAAAGCTTACACTTGTGTGCCACGAGCTGAGAGTACCAAGTGGTTTGTTGTCCAAGCACGTAGATCAGGGGATGGATTGTGTGTTGCATACCTGGGTCTGAGGGTGCTCCAAATAGGCATGATTTGAGAAACTGCCGTCCGAGTGTGACAAGTAAGGATGCGAGTGTGCATGCCGAATCAGTACCTACCTACTAGGGTGTATCCGGTTCACTCATCTGGCTTTGTCTTCGTTTGGAGGCGTGGCCGCTGCCAGGCGGCATACTTTGTGGCATCGTTAGCAGAAAACAGTGTCCCTTCTCTTTGTGAGGGGTAGGCCCGATTTAAAGATGCTATATGATTCGGGCGGAGCACCCGTAATGTAACATAGCAACCAGTGGATTCACCTTTGCAGCCGCCGGACTATGCTTACTGGAAACAAAAATATCGAACTGCTTGAGTGATAACCGACTGAGGATACCAATGTGATTCTGCCCCTAGTGGTTCCGCTGGAGGTTATTGGTACCACGGGCATAGCATTGCGGATAACACCCTAGCTTGGCGCTCCATAGTCGGGGCTTTGATCACCATAGACTTCAAGTGAATGGTTGGGAGTGCAACAAAAGTTCTCAAGTATGATCCTGGAGTCTAGTGTCTCTGAGATGTGACAATGTCAAACCCCCACATGGCAAGTATGTTGGGTGCGGTTTGTGCATCTCATATCTGCCAGTTAGTGAACACCGTCTAGTACAGCATGCGTTGTCACGCCAAAAAGGCAGTTTATCATCAAACCGAGAAAAAGTACAGAGCCTGTATCCAGTGGACCACCGACTCATCAGGAGAAGGGTCATTCAGACCCAGTCATTCTTGCTGACGAGCCCACGGGGGCAAAAGCATACACATCGGAATCGAGCAAAAATTAGGCGAGGCAACTTGAGGTCCTTGACTTGTGGTGTGAGTTGCCAAGGGGCAAAAAGTGCACTGATTATAATAGACTAGCAACCCAAGGGGGCAAAAGCGAAATCAACTCACTCAAGCAAAAAATGCATGCATATTGACTTAGGGAAGAGAAGAAGAGGAGGTGATCGTGGGGGCATTTGCGTTGCTCTACCTCGTGCATGCTCGGTAAGATGAATGTCTAGACGACTGCAACTGCCCCACAAAAATGGCCCCCCTCCAGACTTCGAAAGTGAAGCAAAAAAACAATAACCCCAAGCCCATGAATCATATTTGAACTCTCCATTTACATCTAAACATTTTGGGTACAATCACATTGTGACAAGAAAATGTGTGCCCCCGTCGGAAGAAGTCAAAAAAAGGTTTCTATTGCTTTTCGCAGGGCACCTTGAAGAGATTGAAAGCAA
The DNA here is from genome assembly GCA_964036045.1 of Eutreptiella sp. 'Long Island Sound 2002'. Lineage (NCBI taxonomy): Eukaryota > Euglenozoa > Euglenophyceae > Eutreptiales > Eutreptiaceae > Eutreptiella > Eutreptiella sp. 'Long Island Sound 2002'. The sequence continues at coordinate 168,410,477 of OZ038378.1, forward strand.
AACACCACTCACCACCATGCAGCCTCTAGGACACTTTACCACGACTCACAAAACACGCTACAAAATTGGCGCACTTGGGAATAGTGCAGACACAACGGTATAGGTGGTTTTTCAAATAAGTTCAGATTCAACATTGGCCATTTTGGAATGATGCATCGACATTGTCCAATAAAGGTCATGACACTCTCACATCACAACTCACTTTCACACCAAACAGACTTCAAAACAGGTCTACATTACACTATTGCAGGCACAACAACAGGTGGTTATTGGTATTTGCTCAGATTCAGCATTTCCCATTTTGGGACCATCCATCATCAACGGCCATCATCCCATGCTCGTTGCCCTTTGCCCTTTGCTGCCATGTGCACTTCGCCACCATTGATTTTGCCGTCCTGTGTGCCCTTTGGTGCTATTGATTTTGCATTCCCATGTACTTGTTGCTGCATTGTTTGTGCAGTTCTGTGCTCTGCAAGGCAGGCAATACTGGGAAGTTGCATTGCACGCCACCTCCTATCTCTGCCAGAGCCAGGCTGACCCAGGCATCCCGATGGCTGGCCGTGTCCATGGCCCTGTGTGCCGCAGTGCACGCCGCAGCCTGCGCCAGGCTGCTGCTTGGCCAGCAGATCGCAACGGGTGTGCTGTTCGGCTGCCAGAGCCTGGGTTGCCTCGCATTCGTTGTTTACCACGTCTGGCTGGTATTCTGTTCATGCAGCCCTCAACCGAGCACGGTGGCCGGTGGTACGCCGCCGGGAGGAAAGGATGTGACGCCCCAGTCGCCCCAGTCGCCCCAGTCGCCCCAGCAGACCTCCATGTCTCTCGATGTCAGCAAAATGCAGAGCTCGTTTCCAGTCGAGCGCTCTGCCAGCGCAATTACGGGCTTCGACGAGCCCCACGCCCACCACCGCTGGGCATGGCTGCTGCTCCTCGCTGTCGGGCCCGCCGACCTGTTGTGGGCTTGGCATGGCGCGCGGTCGTTCTGGTTCCTCGTGCTCGTCCCGTCGCTCCCCAAAGACTTGTGCGGCCCCATAGCTGTGCTCGCCGTGGGCCTGGTCGTGTGCAGCGCGCTGCTGTGCGCGTCGCACGCGCTCAACCTGCCCGGCGGCGCCGGGTGGGCGGGGCTGTTCCCCGTGGTGGTGTTCGACACGAGCTGCGCGCTGCTGCCAAGCCTGCTGCTGCTGGTGCAGCTCGTCTCCGCTCACTTCGAAGGCAAGCGCCGTTGTCAGGTTCCTGGGGAGCTACGTGGGTGTCAGGAAAATTGCTCCAGGGTCAAACTGTGCCTTGGGAATTGCCAGAAATCGCCTGCAATTACCAGCATCTCAAAAAGGGACCAGGTTGAGGGCGGCACAAATGATGCTTCCTGTCGTACTGACGGACTCAGGGCTGGAAATGTCTGATTGCGGGGACATTCAGTCAGTCTTCAGCAACCAGTAAGCCCAGGTCCAGGGTTGCGATTACACAATCTACTGGTGCCCCCCCCACGGTACCTGCTCCTCGCAGCACACTCACACTGTGGGGTACGGGCCGTATCATACAACGTGGACACATGATTCCGAGGTTGTTCCCGAGTACCTTCGCAAACTCGAAATCTGTTCCATCTCCTTCGAATAGTCCAACACTTCGACAGTCAGTCACAGAAAAATCAGGGTCTCATACCCCTCCACCCCACCTCTGGGCATGGGTTGTCCCTGAGCATCCCGCTGGGGCAGCAAGGGAACGACACCTCAATTTGTTTTGGTGGGTGGTGGATTTGAAGAGTGTCTGGTGTTTGTTGTGGTTACCAGTCTTGGTGTTGGTGCATTGTGCGCATACCATCAACGCAGGCATGGCACTCCATTACCTCGTGTATACATGCTCTCTGCCAGGGACGTTGGTTGACATGTACCCCACGGCACCCGGGTGTGCGGTACGGCCAGGGAGGTGTTGTGGCCTTTGCTGTGAGGGTCTTCGTGTGTGCCACGTGCCTTTGGGCATCCCTTGAAGGACGGAGGGACCGAACGGACCGGTCGACCACTGTCCAAGGGGGGCATTGGGGGCTACTGCAACCAACCCCCTGCAGTCTCGGCCTGGAAATAGGATTTGCCCACATTGTCACGGGCTAACCCAAATACACACCGAGGAGTACTCCAATCGCTGGGTGTTGATTGGCTTCGCCTGCCATGATGCTGCTTCCAGATTTGATGCCGACTGGAACCACTTCACGACTGGAGTAGATCCAAAGAACCCGGGATCTCAGGATCCCAAGTCCCCGCGTTGACCGGCCCTAGTGTGTGATGCGACGTTGTATGTGCAATGCTTCGCACATGGAAGTGGGCCAAAGGCATCCTGCCCTAACCCAACCCCGCACTGAAACCCCCCTCCCACCCTCCACCAGACCCGGAGTTCCTCTTTCGCCACCACCTACATCAACAACAGCAACGGCACCCTCGCTCTGCACTCCAAAAGCCTCTTTAACAAGCGGTTCCGCCGCTCGCAGAACAAGCCGCTGGGGTACAGTGTTGCGCGTGTGCTCGCCACCGGCGGCTTCTCTGAGGTGTTCCTCGGCCTGAGCCAGGACACCGGCGAGCTCATCTGCGTCAAGCAGCTGCTGGCCTCCTTCCGCGAGAGCGACATTGCCCTGATGGAGTCGGAGGTCAACGTGCTGCGGGACCTGAACCACCCCAACATCGTTCAGTACTTCGGCACTGACCGTCAGCACCGCTTCACGATCCTCCTGGAGTTCGTGCCTGGGGGTTCCCTCGCTGACTTACTAGCGCAGTTCGGCGCCCTGAACGAGCAGTTGATCGTGCTTTACCTGCGGCAGGTGCCCCCCCCCCCCCCCCCCAGCCCCTGCTCCTGAAAGCATGGCACAGTGCGCACAAGCGAAGCATACACAAAGAGCCCGATAGCAACAGAGGCGCGACCAGCCACAGAGGGAGGGTTAACGCGCAAGTGGGACCCCTAAGAAGGCACAGGTTATGTAGCCAATCTGCCCATTTTGGGGCCCCCAAGAAGGCAGGAGTTAGGTAGCTTGGTCCGATTTTGTCCCTGCGGGTGCTAGGGCGCCAACCTGGCAGCCTATGGGGACCACGTTCTTCCAGTTAGGTTAGTACAATCAAAAGCAGCCTCAAGGCACGCCCCTGTATTGCGACGGCAGCCTCCAAGCGGTGGAAATTGCGGGCTCTGAGGACCAAGCCGCGGGAGCTGCGGTGACAAAAGGACCCCTGTGCATTCTGGCCCGCGTCGTGGGTCCGCAGCAGTCATATTGAGCCGAAATGTACGGCACGGCCATCGGGACGGCGATAGCATCCAACGGCGAAAAGCAGTACATTGACAGCATCGACTTGCTTCAACATCGCGGTGCGGGTAACTTGATGACGGACATGTGCTCGCTCACAAGGCGTGTGCTAGACATACTCTATGTACACGAGGCACGGACCACACCTCTAGAAAAGGAAGACTACAAACACCACAAGTGTGAGAGTACGTTGCTCGCCGGGCGCGCCGGGCAAACTTTTCTCTTATCTTCCCCCATTTCCTCCCGTTTTCTGCATTTTTTGTCCCCGTGTTGGGGACACGTTGTTGTTTGAAAATGGATATTTTGATGCTTCCTTCACATTGGGGATATCATATATTTGGATTTTCACACGTTTTCACTTGTTTTCACATATTTTTGTTCATTTCTACCACAACTACTCCCTTCTAGGTTGATTTCTCCCCACCATGGGGGACCCCGAGAAGGCAGGGGTGGCTGCATAACCCCTGCTATCTCTGGGTCACCGGAGTAGCGCTGAATCAAAAAGGCTCCTGGATCTTTTTAATTTCTTTGCGCTCTGGGGACCATCACATGGTAGAGGGTATGTACTCCATTTGATTCCTTTCAACTTTGGGGGCGCTGGGACCGCAGGGGTTATGCAGCCTTTTTGATTCTTCCCCTTTGAGGGGACCCTGAGACGGCAAGGGTTATGTCACTGCCAGTTAGCAGCCGAACAATCCTGTGCGGACGTTGCCTTCAGGTATTCTATGCCACCAAACGGGCTACAGTTTTCTGTCTTTCGCCCCCATTCAAAAGCAGTCGTGATCTAGGCTACCCACCGCGATGATGCTGCCCCCCCCCCCCCCCCCACGCCCTCTCGCTCCCTCAGGCATCTCCAAACAGGTACACACAGTTTTGGTCGCTTGATGGCAAGCAGTACCGCATGCTGCGACCACGGTGCCCCCTGCAATGCATCTGCATCTTTGGCATTACTTAGGCAACACAACCATGTGAGTGCCTGAGCGGCATCTCACGCAACCTGGCACGGGAGACATGCTGTACTGGTTTCACCATAGCATTCCCCTTGTAGAGAAGACTAGGTGGCCGGCTGTTGTAAGACAGCATTGGATGGTCTACTATGTTACAGACCTACCCACCACGGCTGTCATCGCCTGGTTCATGTTGCGCTACGGGGCTGGTGTGCATCGATATCTGGCCGGTTTCACTGCGCGCAAAAACGCTCCGCGGGCGTCTCAGCTTCGCACTTGGTGGTGCGTGTGGCATTTCTACTTTCAGAGATGTGGACACATGGTGCACTCACACTACACGGACATACGTCGCCGAATGCCCAATGGCTGAAGCATGAGTGTTGTGTTGCTACTTTTGTTGGTGTTGCTTTTTTTGTCAGAGGAACCCGAAGGGCGCGAGTGGAATCGCTCTACCACCGCAGATGAACCGAGGCTGCCGGAGACCAGAAATGACCTGACACCGGTACGCAAGGAGGAATACAACACCCCACCTAGGGCCTACACGACACAAATAGAGGGACGCCGGGCACAAGTTGAGGAGCAAGGCACTCTGTGAGAATGCAACTGCAGACGGAGCTAAGACCTCCAGAGCATGTGCATTAAGCAGAGCGACGCCCCCCCCCATCAACCGCCCGGTCGTCGAAAACCACGGGGGTTGCGCGCCTGGTCACCGGTGGTCACCCCGCCTCCCCCCCAAAAGCACGGTGGTCCATAGGGGGTGGTCGGGCCCGAGCCATGCCCCAGCCCAGACCACTGCAGGTGCACGTCCTGTAGACCCACCACCACCACCACCCTCTCGCTCCCTCGCCAGGCGCTGCTGGGCCTTGAGTACCTCCACGGCGAAGGCATCATCCACCATGACATCAAACCCGCCAACATCCTGGTCTCCGACAGAGGGGAGCTGAAGCTGACGGACTTCGGCTGCTCCTACTGCACCCGCTTCACCGAGCACACCCCGTTTGCCATGGGGACGGTGCTGTGGATGGCGCCGGAGGTCTGCCGGCAGGAGCCCTCGACGTTCATGGGAGACATCTGGAGCCTGGGCTGGACGCTGTCCCAGATGGCCACCAACGAAGAGCCCTGGGGTGAGCGGCAGTTCGAGAACACCATCGCGGCGTTCTACCACATCGCCACCTGCAACGCCCCCCCTGCCCTTCCAAACCGCCTCATGGAGCCGATACGGGGGGTCGTGCAGCAGTGCCTCCAGCTGGACGCCCCTCGCCGGCCCTCCTGCACGCAGCTGCTTGCGCTGCCGTGTCTGAACTTTAACAAGAGTGACCTGGCCAGCCCCAGGACGTCGCTGGCCACGATGTCCCCGAGATGGACGCGGAAGGAGGGTGCGCTCCAGCCCCCCGACCCGCTGTTTCGGCCCCGAACGAGTAACTCAAGTGGCGTGCCGTCGCGGTCCGCCTCCCCCACCGGCCTGGGGAGACGGACCGTCAGCGTCTGTGAAGTACCCCCCAGTGCCAGTACGCACTCAGTCCCGTCGCTCCCCCGCAGCATGATGTCCACCCCCGTGATCGGTGCGGTCGCCACTCCGCAGGCGCTGCCCCCCTTGGACCTGATGCCGGGGGCCTCCTTCGTGTTTGCCTCCCTGGACGAACTGGACAAGGAGAACTTCGTGACGGACATGGGGATACCGACGACGCGCGTGCAACGGAGAGTGGCCGGGTCGGGTCTCGGCAGCTCATCGTTCGGGCCCGGCCCATCGATTCCCGGCACCGTGCCGGCCAGCCCCGCGTTGGGCGTGGCCACCACCCCGCCGTCGGGCCCCGTCATGACCCCGCCCTCCGGCGGGGCCCCAACCCCGCAGTCCCTTCCACTGTCGGACTTGATTTTGGGTGGAAACCGTGTGGCCTCTTTTGTGTTAGCCTCGCTGGACGAGCAAGCGGTGGGAGGCCTGGTGACGGACACGGGGAGCCTGCAGAGGTCGGCTTCGCAACGGAGAGAGGCCGGGTCGGTGCGGAGCAGCCCGATGTTGGGACTCGCCCCGTCCATCGGGGGGCGCATCGCGTCTCTTGTACTGAGCCCCGAAGACGATGCACAGTCCCCAAGTCAACCGGTTGCGACCGCCACGGCAATTGCCGCCGAAGAGAAAGCTTCCGGCCCCACTGTGGACAGGAAGTACCGCCTGGTGTACAGCAAATCGCATGGCACACTGCAGGACCCGGAGCAGAGGATGCCGGAGCCCTGGCCGCCCGCAGCAAATCGGGCCATAACTGGCGAATCCAGCTCGCTCAGCACTTAAAAGCCCTGCAGACCCCTGCACAAGAGTCGCAAGCAGTATGGAGACTGGCTCAGGAACGTAGAAACGCCTACAAGAGCACAAGTTGCGGTCAGCAGGGCGGGCCTGCAGGGTATTAGTTGCCCATGAGACCCCTCTTGTTGCGCGCACGAGAATGGGTGATGTTAACCAGGTGCCGCATTTCCGTGGTGCATCCCACACGCCCAAAACCCTGTCCCCCCTTTCGGGCTGCAGTACACAAGTGCAGCGCACAATAAGCGGTCGATGCAGCGTGCCTGTGGGCATCGGGGTCGCTTTATGTGCCTGAGAGAAAAAGCGGTTGTCCGTCTTGCGTGAGCAAAGCTGCGCGCATGATCGCCGGTGGTGCTGCCCATGCGCCAGTCGCCACGATGCCTTCTTGAATTCCCTTTTCTTTGACGACGGCCATATATTTTATTTACCTCGTGCCGAATGTGCATATCGGCTTTTCTATTTCCCTGTCATGACACATGCCCCACCCCCGGGGGAAATGACGGAATGGAGCGAAACGATGGTCCCCGCCTTCGCACGCGAAGCACTCAGAACTGTTGTCTGGACTGTGTTCAAGGGTGGCCCCTTGCTTTTGTTTTTTTGAAGGAAGGACGGTGACCAGCCCATCGTTGGCGGTCAAAAGGCCAACCACCGGGACCGGTGGTGACTGGCCCACCGGCGAGTGCTGGATGACTGCTGGCAATCCCTGTAAGCAGCACATGGTCCGGGCCACCAGCCCCCCCCTCCCCTCCGCGCTGGGGGTGGCTGGTGGTATTCGGCATTCTGGTGCACGAACACAGATGCCGCTTCCCCTCGTGCGTGCAGCAGGGCAAGCACGTGTGCAATGCCATTGGGGCACTGCTGTCTGTAAATATTTTTGTATTTTTACTGGACCTGAGACAAGTGTCATTGGTACGTTGAGCTTTGGCCATATGCGAAAGCCCTCATTTTCCCTTTTGTTTTCTCAGCATTATGCCCCCCCCCCCCCCGCCCCTGGAATAGCTACGGCCTTGTCCAAGCTACAGCGGGTGCAGGGACCATATAAATTTGGTACCTAATTTGCTTCGGATCAAATGTTGTGCCGCCATGGGTTTGGTGTCAAATTTGCCAGTTGCATAGAGTCATGCCCCGGGGGCAATGTGTGAATTTAGGCAGTTTGGGTGTGTAGCATACCCATGGAGGGGGCTATTTGTATTGAAACCGACCTGGATGACGAACGTTTTTCACCAGTGTCTAGTGTGTTTTGCACCCAAGTAATTGGCTCGACAACCTATTCTTGGCTCAACATAATGCAAAATCAGCTGTGAGTGTTTGCCCACTTGAACCCACATAGCTCTGATTTTGGGAATGTTTGCTTGCACCAGCTCACCATGCAATCTTCTCTTTTTGAACCTGGGCGTCTACGGCCTTGTCCAAGCTACAGCAGGCGTAGGGACCATATTTATTTTGGACTTGTGCGCAGCTGTTACAAGGGGTATCTCCGTCAGGGGCGGCATATGGGCGTGCCCAGCTGGGGTGCCACTTGTGCATTACACATGTCGTTTATGTGATTTCCCTTTGGTTGGTGCCTGTTCACCAACCAGGCAGTGATCACTCACCCACAAGGAAACGAAAGGAAAGCAACATGGCAGGTGCCTTTTCCTGTGCCGGTCTGCGCACCTTTTGTATGCTAAGAGTACAGGCGGGTTTTCCAGAAAACTGTGGTGATTACGACGAGTGAACCAATCACGAGTTGAAAAAATCGTACACATCGCACGCACATTCTACTCGTGGGGAACATTTCATTCATTTGAAGTACACGAGGAATGGGCATGAGCTTGAGCATCATGCCCTTTTGACCGTGTACTCTTCCCAATCACCAGCCCATCCCCACCGCCATCAGCCGCAGGTTCGGAGGCCTCGGGAACACGACGGCATTCACCAACATGTAGTGCTTCCCCCCCGGTTCATACTGCTCCTGCCCCCAGCTCCTTTGCCTTTTGGCTGGGACCTTGCCACCACAGCTGAAGGCACGCCGTATTACCTTGACCACAACCGAGGAATTTCAAATTGGGAGCGCCCAGAGCACCCCGCAATCCCGCCAAAACCACCCAAGCACCGAAGTGCAGATTGTGTGGGCCAAAGTGGGCCGCGGGATTGGGGCCTTGGCCATGTGTTTGAGGGCAAGCTGTACTTCACCAAAGATATTGTGGATGACAGTTTTGTGCCAAGGAATAGGAAGCCTAAACCCATTCCAAAGCCTACTGCCAAGCCAACCCCAACGCGCAACTTGGCTTCTATTTGACTGTCAAAGTCGGGCTACCCTTCACACTTTTTTTGGGGGGCTGGCAGCCTTTTCCACCTCCGGGCACATGATCGAGACTGACCACCGTCTTGTCTCTACTCCATTGAGTAGTGTCCAGCAGTTGTTGTGGCTAGCCGTCTGCTAGGGTAATGTGATTGGGGGAGCGATGTTCCCTGTCGTGTCGTAGCTTTCCGAAGCTCTCAGTGTCACGGGATGTAGATGTGCAGAGGTTCGACCTGACGCCAAAACAAAGCAAGGAGGCTTTCAGTTACGTGGACATAATGCGGCACGCGATGAAACTCAGCCCACAGCGGCAGAGGCCGCGCAGATGGGGAGTCCAGTAGGGCGCGGAGCCCACCGCCAGTGGCCCCCCCGAACAGCTGCCAGCCAGGCAGAGGCAGCCGAATTTGTTTGTGCCTCCCTCCGTCGTTTTTCGACCCTCCCACCCACCCATATCTGTCTTGGTCCAGACCCTGTGCGTTTGGGAAGCAACTCCGAATCGCACAATTCAGCACCTCCAGTGAACTCGTGCTGAGACTTGTGCAGGCTGGCTCAGCCTTGACCAACTGTCCACCCCTTGTGACACAAGTCCTCATCAACAGGCGTGAGATTATCTTATACTTAATCACCCCCATTGCCTTGCAGCCCTGCAGCACTGGTCTAAAGACAGGGCAGTCAGCCCGAGCGCCTTACTGCTACTCAGCACAGGCCTGATGTATAAAGATGAAACAAAATGCTTAGTCACCCGCATTTTTTTGTATGCAGCTGCCCATCGTTGAAGTTCAACGCTTGATTGCCTGAGGTCAGGCCTTGATGTGTCTGGACAGGGAAGGGCCATGCCCCAAAATGATCAGGGGTCATGCCCTATTGTCCAAAGCATTCTGCACTCTGTGATATGGTGCTCTTCCGCGCCAGCCAGGGCGAAAAGCGCAAGACCGCCGTTGAACCATGAAGGGCGCGTGCACAGTTGAACAATGTGTTGCGTATGAAAAAGAAAAGTTCTTCGCGTGCTCGTGCACCGCCAGCAGGTAACTTTGATGCACCTCCATAGACATGGATGTCTGGGGGTCGTCGTTGCACGCTGTACATAAACAACAACCTTGTTCAGAACAACAAGTCGTGCTGTTTCCGTCATTTTCAGTGCTTTTACCTTTGTACCCTCCCCCCCCTTTAAATCCCCCCCCCCCTTGCAATCCGCCCCCCCCCAGGGGGGAGACCGTCACTTCACTGTTTTGCTAGGTAATATCTATTGCGGTGGTTTGTGTTCCCCTAGTGTCACACACACGTCCTTGCATTGCTTTCCCATTACTTCTAATCAGTCGCCTGTGTGTATTCTGTGATATTCTCTCTCCAAACGCGGGGGAGATTTCAAGGGGGGGGGTACTCTAGGGTTTCCCCTATTTCAAGCAAACCCATGCTGGCTTCACTCCTTGTAACAATGCACCCTTTCACGCACGTGGACAACACAAGCATTCTTGTTGGGTATGCACGGATTTCTTCTTCTAGCCCAAACATGAAATATGTTTGTATCATCTCAGAGTTTTTTAAGATTTTGGTGGGGCAGGGACCAGATTGGGGGGATTTGAGGGAGGTTGTCACCAACTTGAGGGGCCAGAACCACGACTCCGGATCGCCTTTTGGCTCTGCTGCCAGACAGGATCGGTTTGCGAGCTGCTGCTCCCGCTAACACATGCTGGTGTCCCTCTGTAATACAGGCCCCAGGCCTTTGTAATACAGTCTTTCCGTTCCCCTTCGCCCACGCACGTCTGCACACATGGATGTGATCGGCGCGATCCAGGAGGCCTACCCGTTGCTGAGAGTTGCATGATATGTCACGGAAACCCGCGCCTTTTTGGTAAGGCGGGTTTTCCCGTCACGGCCACCATGTTCGTAGTGAGATGATATCCCTGTACACACGCAATGACATTTGTCAAGTTTATATTGATCGGGCCAGGGTTGCCACTGAAGTCCGAGTGTACCCCTCCCACCTTGTTTATGCTACGGCCTTGCCCAAGCTACAGCAGGCGTAGGGACCGTAATAATTTTGTACGTAATTTAATTACGTACGAAATGTAGTGTGGCCACATAGGACATGGGTTTGTTGTCACATTTGCCAATGTCAGCACATGTAGCCTGCGCACGTGTATGTCGGCAGTTGTATGTGTTGCGCGGAAGCCACGCCCTTGTCCAAGCTACAGTAGGTGTAGGGACGGTACTAATTGTGTACATTGGCGTAGCTTATACAAGGGGGGTGGTACAAGAGTGCAAGATGCGGTCAGCAAGGCGGGCTTGCAGGGTATTAATTGCCCATGCGACCCCTCTTGTTGCGCGCATGAGAATGGGTTATGTTAACCAGGTGCCGCATTTCTGTGATGCATCCCACACGCCCAAAACCCTGTCCCCCCCTTTGGGCTGCAGTACGCGAGTGCAGCGCACAATAAGCGGTCGATGCAGCCTGTCCATGTGCCTCGGGGTCGCTTTATGTGCCTGAGAGAAAATGCGGTTGTCCCTCTTGCATGAGCGAAGCTGCGCACATGATAGCAGGTTGGCTGATGCTGCATGACCGGCATCTTCCATTTGTGCGCTGCCCCTGCGACCCATGCTCGTCCCTCCCATAACATGTGCAGCAACAGGAGGGGCACTCGACAGTGACCGGAGGGCGTCCATTGAACTCCCTCACAAGAACCATCATCCCTGCCACAGGACCCTGCTGGACCTTGCCCTCCATAACAGTCCATAATAGTCTGGTGTCCTCCGTAATATGCCCCGTCCCCTTTTCAGGAGATGCGTCGTGTATGTTGTAAGTCGTGTAATTTGTTTTAACTGTCGGGGAGTGTCCCCTTCGCAATCATGTCCTGTCCCCTTGGCATCAGCGTCCAGGACCTTAATAGGCACATGCCCTCCATAACATGCTTCTCGCCCCACGCACATCCGCGCGCACAAACAAGGATCCCCGGCTAACTCAACCGGGCTAAGCGTACATCTCGCAACCGAAAGGTGGTAGGATCGATTCCCAGGTTGGGCATGTCTGGAGGCGGGCGGTGGCAGTCGAGCGGCACCTGCATCCTTTCTGGGGAAATCACCCAATTGAGGAGACTGCAGAAGCTGCCTCGCTGCCGCGAGCACCACCAGCTGTGGAAGCCCCAATACACACACAACACACGGGGCAACTAAAGTTAAGCAAATAACTTTAGTTTTGCCACAGAAGACACAGCAACAGTACCAGCTTTCGGCAGGGTCAGGCAGGGGGACGGGACACCATCGGGTGATCAGGCCACGCCGCATGGCGACTTCTGTCCACAGTGGATGTTTTGAGGTGAGCTGGCAATGATGGGCTCGTTGAGCTAACACCATGGAGCTGGCCCGGCGGAAGCCACGGAGCCACCACCCCACTTCCAGGGTGGTCCTGGGGCAGCGAGCCAGGTTCTGGCCTAAAGTGCATATCACACTGGTCAAGGGGCAATACAGGGACACACCCCTGGCCTACACCGTGGGCCTCACCAATGGGTTCCGCGGTCGAACATTGCTGGTTCCTCGACAAGGGGGGGCGGGGGTGCTTTTTCCGCCATTAAGGCCCAGCCACAACGGCCGAGCACTTGCGAGGCACATTGTAAGTCTGAGTTTTTTTTTTTACAAAAAGAAAAAGTACCAAAACACAACCGCATGATGCGCGTATTCATGCATCGGATTCGTTTTCTTCGGGTCAACTCATAACAAGGCGATTGCACAGGCACGGCCGTGTGGAGCTGCGGAGTCGATTTCTTATTGAGTTGCGTTCGGATGCAATGTCCCCTTCCTTCCTTCCATGCCCGCCAGCAACCTCCCCCCCCGCCCCATCCATCCTGAAACCCCAGCCAGTGCGTGCACCCGAAAGTATTCAGCGGCACGCGTACTTGCGTAAGAGGGCAAGAGAGGCGAGTAGTGTTACCCCCCCCCCCCCCTTTGTATAAGCTACGCCCTTGTCCAAGCTACAGTAGGCGCAGGGACCGTATTAATTTGGGACTTTGGCGTAGCTTATACAAGGGGGGGGGGGTAGTAGCGAAGAAGCAGTTTGTAGATCCAGCAAACTGTTGGAACATGCCGCGGCCGTGGGAAGCATACCCTAATGGCTGTCCATACCTCTGTCGGGAGTCTGGGGATGGTGATCTAACACCCCTCTCCCCCCCGTGTCTAGGAACTGCCTTGCGCAAGAACCGCCCCCTGGTTCCACGTTCGAATTCTCGCACTCCTTTTTTCTACTGCAGAGTTGTACTTTTCGTGGTTCTGGTGGATGCAGAACAGCTATTCAGCTGTGCAGGACAACATTTCATGTGTATTGCATAGTTTGTGGTATTTGGAAGGTCATATTTGCTTTTGTATCACCTCTTGGCAGCCTGCGCAGGAACCAACCCCTGGTTCCGCGGTCGAACATTGCTGGTTCCTCGACAAGGGGGGGCGGGGGTGCTTTTTCCGCCATTAAGGCCCAGCCACAACGGCCGAGCACTTGCGAGGCACATTGTAAGTCTGAGTTTTTTTTTTACAAAAAGAAAAAGTACCAAAACACAACCGCATGATGCGCGTATTCATGCATCGGATTCGTTTTCTTCGGGTCAACTCATAACAAGGCGATTGCACAGGCACGGCCGTGTGGAGCTGCGGAGTCGATTTCTTATTGAGTTGCGTTCGGATGCAATGTCCCCTTCCTTCCTTCCATGCCCGCCAGCAACCTCCCCCCCCGCCCCATCCATCCTGAAACCCCAGCCAGTGCGTGCACCCGAAAGTATTCAGCGGCACGCGTACTTGCGTAAGAGGGCAAGAGAGGCGAGTAGTGTTACCCCCCCCCCCCCCCTTGTATAAGCTACGCCCTTGTCCAAGCTACAGTAGGCGTAGGGACCGTATTAATTTGGGACTTTGGCGTAGCTTATACAAGGGGGGGGGGGGTAGTAGCGAAGAAGCAGTTTGTAGATCCAGCAAACTGTTGGAACATGCCGCGGCCGTGGGAAGCATACCCTAATGGCTGTCCATACCTCTGTCGGGAGTCTGGGGATGGTGATCTAACACCCCTCTCCCCCCCGTGTCTAGGAACTGCCTTGCGCAAGAACCGCCCCCTGGTTCCACGTTCGAATTCTCGCACTCCTTTTTTCTACTGCAGAGTTGTACTTTTCGTGGTTCTGGTGGATGCAGAACAGCTATTCAGCTGTGCAGGACAACATTTCATGTGTATTGCATAGTTTGTGGTATTTGGAAGGTCATATTTGCTTTTGTATCACCTCTTGGCAGCCTGCGCAGGAACCAACCCCTGGTTCCGCGGTCGAACATTGCTGGTTCCTCGACAAGGGGGGGCGGGGGTGCTTTTTCCGCCATTAAGGCCCAGCCACAACGGCCGAGCACTTGCGAGGCACATTGTAAGCCTGAGTTTTTTTTTTACAAAAAGAAAAAGTACCAAAACACAACCGCATGATGCGCGTATTCATGCATCGGATTCGTTTTCTTCGGGTCAACTCATAACAAGGCGATTGCACAGGCACGGCCGTGTGGAGCTGCGGAGTCGATTTCTTATTGAGTTGCGTTCGGATGCAATGTCCCCTTCCTTCCTTCCATGCCCGCCAGCAACCTCCCCCCCCGCCCCATCCATCCTGAAACCCCAGCCAGTGCGTGCACCCGAAAGTATTCAGCGGCACGCGTACTTGCGTAAGAGGGCAAGAGAGGCGAGTAGTGTTACCCCCCCCCCCCCCTTGTATAAGCTACGCCCTTGTCCAAGCTACAGTAGGCGTAGGGACCGTATTAATTTGGGACTTTGGCGTAGCTTATACAAGGGGGGGGGGGTAGTAGCGAAGAAGCAGTTTGTAGATCCAGCAAACTGTTGGAACATGCCGCGGCCGTGGGAAGCATACCCTAATGGCTGTCCATACCTCTGTCGGGAGTCTGGGGATGGTGATCTAACACCCCTCTCCCCCCCGTGTCTAGGAACTGCCTTGCGCAAGAACCGCCCCCTGGTTCCACGTTCGAATTCTCGCACTCCTTTTTTCTACTGCAGAGTTGTACTTTTCGTGGTTCTGGTGGATGCAGAACAGCTATTCAGCTGTGCAGGACAACATTTCATGTGTATTGCATAGTTTGTGGTATTTGGAAGGTCATATTTGCTTTTGTATCACCTCTTGGCAGCCTGCGCAGGAACCAACCCCTGGTTCCGCGGTCGAACATTGCTGGTTCCTCGACAAGGGGGGGCGGGGGTGCTTTTTCCGCCATTAAGGCCCAGCCACAACGGCCGAGCACTTGCGAGGCACATTGTAAGTCTGAGTTTTTTTTTTACAAAAAGAAAAAGTACCAAAACACAACCGCATGATGCGCGTATTCATGCATCGGATTCGTTTTCTTCGGGTCAACTCATAACAAGGCGATTGCACAGGCACGGCCGTGTGGAGCTGCGGAGTCGATTTCTTATTGAGTTGCGTTCGGATGCAATGTCCCCTTCCTTCCTTCCATGCCCGCCAGCAACCTCCCCCCCCGCCCCATCCATCCTGAAACCCCAGCCAGTGCGTGCACCCGAAAGTATTCAGCGGCACGCGTACTTGCGTAAGAGGGCAAGAGAGGCGAGTAGTGTTACCCCCCCCCCCCCCCTTGTATAAGCTACGCCCTTGTCCAAGCTACAGTAGGCGCAGGGACCGTATTAATTTGGGACTTTGGCGTAGCTTATACAAGGGGGGGGGGGTAGTAGCGAAGAAGCAGTTTGTAGATCCAGCAAACTGTTGGAACATGCCGCGGCCGTGGGAAGCATACCCTAATGGCTGTCCATACCTCTGTCGGGAGTCTGGGGATGGTGATCTAACACCCCTCTCCCCCCCGTGTCTAGGAACTGCCTTGCGCAAGAACCGCCCCCTGGTTCCACGTTCGAATTCTCGCACTCCTTTTTTCTACTGCAGAGTTGTACTTTTCGTGGTTCTGGTGGATGCAGAACAGCTATTCAGCTGTGCAGGACAACATTTCATGTGTATTGCATAGTTTGTGGTATTTGGAAGGTCATATTTGCTTTTGTATCACCTCTTGGCAGCCTGCGCAGGAACCAACCCCTGGTTCCGCGGTCGAACATTGCTGGTTCCTCGACAAGGGGGGGCGGGGGTGCTTTTTCCGCCATTAAGGCCCAGCCACAACGGCCGAGCACTTGCGAGGCACATTGTAAGTCTGAGTTTTTTTTTTTACAAAAAGAAAAAGTACCAAAACACAACCGCATGATGCGCGTATTCATGCATCGGATTCGTTTTCTTCGGGTCAACTCATAACAAGGCGATTGCACAGGCACGGCCGTGTGGAGCTGCGGAGTCGATTTCTTATTGAGTTGCGTTCGGATGCAATGTCCCCTTCCTTCCTTCCATGCCCGCCAGCAACCTCCCCCCCCGCCCCATCCATCCTGAAACCCCAGCCAGTGCGTGCACCCGAAAGTATTCAGCGGCACGCGTACTTGCGTAAGAGGGCAAGAGAGGCGAGTAGTGTTACCCCCCCCCCCCTTTGTATAAGCTACGCCCTTGTCCAAGCTACAGTAGGCGCAGGGACCGTATTAATTTGGGACTTTGGCGTAGCTTATACAAGGGGGGGGGGGTAGTAGCGAAGAAGCAGTTTGTAGATCCAGCAAACTGTTGGAACATGCCGCGGCCGTGGGAAGCATACCCTAATGGCTGTCCATACCTCTGTCGGGAGTCTGGGGATGGTGATCTAACACCCCTCTCCCCCCCGTGTCTAGGAACTGCCTTGCGCAAGAACCGCCCCCTGGTTCCACGTTCGAATTCTCGCACTCCTTTTTTCTACTGCAGAGTTGTACTTTTCGTGGTTCTGGTGGATGCAGAACAGCTATTCAGCTGTGCAGGACAACATTTCATGTGTATTGCATGGTTTGTGGTATTTGGAAGGTCATATTTGCTTTTGTATCACCTCTTGGCAGCCTGCGCAGGAACCAACCCCTGGTTCCGCGGTCGAACATTGCTGGTTCCTCGACAAGGGGGGGCGGGGGTGCTTTTTCCGCCATTAAGGCCCAGCCACAACGGCCGAGCACTTGCGAGGCACATTGTAAGTCTGAGTTTTTTTTTTTACAAAAAGAAAAAGTACCAAAACACAACCGCATGATGCGCGTATTCATGCATCGGATTCGTTTTCTTCGGGTCAACTCATAACAAGGCGATTGCACAGGCACGGCCGTGTGGAGCTGCGGAGTCGATTTCTTATTGAGTTGCGTTCGGATGCAATGTCCCCTTCCTTCCTTCCATGCCCGCCAGCAACCTCCCCCCCCGCCCCATCCATCCTGAAACCCCAGCCAGTGCGTGCACCCGAAAGTATTCAGCGGCACGCGTACTTGCGTAAGAGGGCAAGAGAGGCGAGTAGTGTTACCCCCCCCCCCCTTTGTATAAGCTACGCCCTTGTCCAAGCTACAGTAGGCGCAGGGACCGTATTAATTTGGGACTTTGGCGTAGCTTATACAAGGGGGGGGGGGTAGTAGCGAAGAAGCAGTTTGTAGATCCAGCAAACTGTTGGAACATGCCGCGGCCGTGGGAAGCATACCCTAATGGCTGTCCATACCTCTGTCGGGAGTCTGGGGATGGTGATCTAACACCCCTCTCCCCCCCGTGTCTAGGAACTGCCTTGCGCAAGAACCGCCCCCTGGTTCCACGTTCGAATTCTCGCACTCCTTTTTTCTACTGCAGAGTTGTACTTTTCGTGGTTCTGGTGGATGCAGAACAGCTATTCAGCTGTGCAGGACAACATTTCATGTGTATTGCATGGTTTGTGGTATTTGGAAGGTCATATTTGCTTTTGTATCACCTCTTGGCAGCCTGCGCAGGAACCAACCCCTGGTTCCGCGGTCGAACATTGCTGGTTCCTCGACAAGGGGGGGCGGGGGTGCTTTTTCCGCCATTAAGGCCCAGCCACAACGGCCGAGCACTTGCGAGGCACATTGTAAGTCTGAGTTTTTTTTTTTACAAAAAGAAAAAGTACCAAAACACAACCGCATGATGCGCGTATTCATGCATCGGATTCGTTTTCTTCGGGTCAACTCATAACAAGGCGATTGCACAGGCACGGCCGTGTGGAGCTGCGGAGTCGATTTCTTATTGAGTTGCGTTCGGATGCAATGTCCCCTTCCTTCCTTCCATGCCCGCCAGCAACCTCCCCCCCCGCCCCATCCATCCTGAAACCCCAGCCAGTGCGTGCACCCGAAAGTATTCAGCGGCACGCGTACTTGCGTAAGAGGGCAAGAGAGGCGAGTAGTGTTACCCCCCCCCCCCCCCTTGTATAAGCTACGCCCTTGTCCAAGCTACAGTAGGCGTAGGGACCGTATTAATTTGGGACTTTGGCGTAGCTTATACAAGGGGGGGGGGGGGTAGTAGCGAAGAAGCAGTTTGTAGATCCAGCAAACTGTTGGAACATGCCGCGGCCGTGGGAAGCATACCCTAATGGCTGTCCATACCTCTGTCGGGAGTCTGGGGATGGTGATCTAACACCCCTCTCCCCCCCGTGTCTAGGAACTGCCTTGCGCAAGAACCGCCCCCTGGTTCCACGTTCGAATTCTCGCACTCCTTTTTTCTACTGCAGAGTTGTACTTTTCGTGGTTCTGGTGGATGCAGAACAGCTATTCAGCTGTGCAGGACAACATTTCATGTGTATTGCATAGTTTGTGGTATTTGGAAGGTCATATTTGCTTTTGTATCACCTCTTGGCAGCCTGCGCAGGAACCAACCCCTGGTTCCGCGGTCGAACATTGCTGGTTCCTCGACAAGGGGGGGCGGGGGTGCTTTTTCCGCCATTAAGGCCCAGCCACAACGGCCGAGCACTTGCGAGGCACATTGTAAGTCTGAGTTTTTTTTTTTACAAAAAGAAAAAGTACCAAAACACAACCGCATGATGCGCGTATTCATGCATCGGATTCGTTTTCTTCGGGTCAACTCATAACAAGGCGATTGCACAGGCACGGCCGTGTGGAGCTGCGGAGTCGATTTCTTATTGAGTTGCGTTCGGATGCAATGTCCCCTTCCTTCCTTCCATGCCCGCCAGCAACCTCCCCCCCCGCCCCATCCATCCTGAAACCCCAGCCAGTGCGTGCACCCGAAAGTATTCAGCGGCACGCGTACTTGCGTAAGAGGGCAAGAGAGGCGAGTAGTGTTACCCCCCCCCCCCCCCTTGTATAAGCTACGCCCTTGTCCAAGCTACAGTAGGCGTAGGGACCGTATTAATTTGGGACTTTGGCGTAGCTTATACAAGGGGGGGGGGGGTAGTAGCGAAGAAGCAGTTTGTAGATCCAGCAAACTGTTGGAACATGCCGCGGCCGTGGGAAGCATACCCTAATGGCTGTCCATACCTCTGTCGGGAGTCTGGGGATGGTGATCTAACACCCCTCTCCCCCCCGTGTCTAGGAACTGCCTTGCGCAAGAACCGCCCCCTGGTTCCACGTTCGAATTCTCGCACTCCTTTTTTCTACTGCAGAGTTGTACTTTTCGTGGTTCTGGTGGATGCAGAACAGCTATTCAGCTGTGCAGGACAACATTTCATGTGTATTGCATAGTTTGTGGTATTTGGAAGGTCATATTTGCTTTTGTATCACCTCTTGGCAGCCTGCGCAGGAACCAACCCCTGGTTCCGCGGTCGAACATTGCTGGTTCCTCGACAAGGGGGGGCGGGGGTGCTTTTTCCGCCATTAAGGCCCAGCCACAACGGCCGAGCACTTGCGAGGCACATTGTAAGTCTGAGTTTTTTTTTTTACAAAAAGAAAAAGTACCAAAACACAACCGCATGATGCGCGTATTCATGCATCGGATTCGTTTTCTTCGGGTCAACTCATAACAAGGCGATTGCACAGGCACGGCCGTGTGGAGCTGCGGAGTCGATTTCTTATTGAGTTGCGTTCGGATGCAATGTCCCCTTCCTTCCTTCCATGCCCGCCAGCAACCTCCCCCCCCGCCCCATCCATCCTGAAACCCCAGCCAGTGCGTGCACCCGAAAGTATTCAGCGGCACGCGTACTTGCGTAAGAGGGCAAGAGAGGCGAGTAGTGTTACCCCCCCCCCCCCCCCTTGTATAAGCTACGCCCTTGTCCAAGCTACAGTAGGCGTAGGGACCGTATTAATTTGGGACCTAATTTTAATTCGGTACCAAATGTAGTGCAGCCACATAAGACATGGGTTTGGTGACAGATTTGCGACTCACATAGAGTCATGGACACATTTGTCATGAGTGTTTGCCCTTTTGCCCCAGATAGCTCTGATTTTGGGGATGTTTGTGCATTATTTGCCCCTTTCTTGCACCAGCTCACCATGCAATCCTCTCTTTTTGAACGTGGGTGCCCGGTGTTGGTAGTTGTATGTGTCGCGCGAAAGCCACGCCCGTGTCCAAGCTACAGTTCAGCCGTCTAAGCAGTAGGCGTAGGGACCGTATTAATTTGGGACTTTGGCGTAGCTTATACAAGGGGGGGAGGTAGGAATGTTGAACCTCGCAGTTTGAGCAAGATTGGAATTGTTACCTTGGCACATGATACACTTGAATATGCTCCAAGGCATAATCCATCTTGGGCCAGGGCTTGAAACGGGTACACCACCGCAACTTGTTGTGGGTTGTCGCCGCCAAGTCACTGGTCACTGGTCACCGGTCACCGGTATGTTGCCGCAGTCCAGTGGTTGATGCCTTGGCGCCGCAATTCACTTGTCGTGGTTTGTCTCCGCAATCCACTTGTTGTGGGCTGTCGCTGCATCCACTGGTTGTGGGCCTGTTGCACCTGGTTAGGGTTAGGCCATTGTGTGGTGTATCCCGCCCCCCTCCCCCCCACAGGCCGGGTCGGTGCGGAGCAGCCCGATGTTGGGACTCGCCCCGTCCATCGGGGGGCGCATCGCGTCTCTTGTACTGAGCCCCGAAGACGATGCACAGTCCCCAAGTCAACCGGTTGCGACCGCCACAGCAATCGGTGCCGAAGAGAAAGCTGCCGGCCCCACTGTGGACAGGAAGTACCGCCTGGTGTACAGCAAATCGCATGGCACACTGCAGGACCCGGAGCAGAGGATGCCGGAGCCCTGGCCGCCCGCAGCAAATCGGGCCATAACTGGCGAATCCAGCTCGCTCAGCACTTAAAAGCCCTGCAGACCCCTGCACAAGAGTCGCAAGCAGTATGGAGACTGGCTCAGGAACGTAGAAACGCCTACAAGAGCACAAGTTGCGGTCAGCAGGGCGGGCCTGCAGGGTATTAGTTGCCCATGAGACCCCTCTTGTTGCGCACATGAATGGGTTCTCTGTGGTATCAGGGGAAGAAAGCAGTGTCCCCTCTTTTTGTGAGGGGTAGGCCTGGTATACAGGTACTGTATGATAGTGCACCGATGATGTAACATATGGCCGAGATGAGCTCACCTTCGCAGCTACCGGACTATGGCTATTGAAAGCAAAAAAGCCTTTTTTTCACGGGTGTGTCGTGTTTCGGTCACGTACAGCAAGCTCCTTTCAGGGGGGAACATGTGCATATACTCCCTCAGCGCCCGTTATGGTGCATCTTTGCTGATGTACATAGATAGTGGAGTACCCCAACGAAGAAGGGGATGCATGAGAATTTGGCTGCGGCAAACACTCTGGACTAAGGGCTGAACTTGTCTATGGCGGGGACATTCAGCCGATCAGACCCAACCATTGCCTCCCCCCCTCACTGTCGCTTTCAGGGTCATCCCTATGGATCCCTATGTACATCTCTGTGGAATAAAAAAGAACAAATGCCCAACACACACTCACCGGGCCCCCAACGGTGCCCAGTGCGGACTGGCACTGTGGAGGCACTCCTCTGGCAACCGCGTGTGAGCACCATACTGTCTCCAGGCCCCTGAATGGGCAAGATTCACAAAGGTTGCATAATTCCAAGCCCATGAATCATATTTGAACTCGCCATGCACATCTAAGCATTTTGGGTACCCCCCCCCCCAAACGGGCCAAGAAACATTCGATAGCCCCTGACTGCGGTGAGCTCAAGGCAACATTGGGCCCTCGTTTGAGGTGTACTGCAAAGCAGAAGGTCAAACATTGAACTGAAGTTTGTGGCGATGACCATATGCCTGCGACACAGGGGCATATGTGAGCTTTGTATCCGTTGCTTTATGGCCGATGCCAATGGACCCCCCATCATGCCAATGGACCCCCGCCTTTGAATGAAGAGACATGGCCCCCCTCGCCAATGGACCCCCCTCTCAAAACAAGAATCACCCCCACCCCCCGAATTTTTCACCAAGTGGCACACGAAGTGCCTTTTTTTGCATAGTTTCTTTGGTCTACAGTGGCATGTGATGGGCACACAACATTCTTGTGTTGGTGCAGAGGTACGCTTTGAGGCCTGTAGGTGGTGTGATAGGAAAGATTACGTGGGGTTTTGTGTTTTGTGCTGAATGCCTTGCCTCTTGCTCCCCTCTGCACCTTGCTTCACATCCCTAGAATGTCATGGTGCTGTCGTGTGGAAGTTGCTTGCCCCATGTGCCCTGCCCGCCCTGAGGCAAGGTGGTGCGGCATGTTGCCTTTCTTGCTCCCCAGTGGTGGCACAGTGTGCCCTGCCCACCCTGAGGCAAGGTGGTGCAGTATATTGCCTTTGTGCGTCCTGTCACAGTGGTGGGACAATGTGCCCTACCCACCCTGAGGGAAGGTGGTGCAGTATTTTGCTTCTCTCGCTTTCACGTGCACGTGCAACGCCGGTTACTTCCCCACCGGGGGCAAACCAAACCACAACACAGGTTTTTAGGTTGTTATCCCAGGGCCCCATTTTGCTGTCACAGGCTCGGAATTTCGACTGTTTGCTTCCTCTCCTTGTGTTGCCTTTGTACAACCCAAGCCCAATCTTCTGTTGTATTTTCCTTGTCCGTGATGCCGTTGTACACGGTACTGTGAAGCATAGGAAGCAGTGTGCTGGGTTTTGAACGAGCTGTCACTGGTCATCAGTCAGTCAATCAAACTGGATTCTTTGTGTGTTGCTAGTGTTGAGACATTTTGAAGCAAGCCTGGGGCCATCGGTTTCAACAATCATTGTTTGAAAAGTTGCAGTTGCACTTTTTGTTGTGCTTGCCGTTATATGCTGCTGTGTGCAAAGAAGGAAAGGAACATTGAGGGTACACCAGAAAGGCCGCAAAGGTCGAGAACAACAAAAAAAGGCCAGGCTGAGCTCTACTAGTGTGGAAAAAGTGCAAGAAGTTGCCAATGTGAGCTCTACAGCCATCGCAAAGATGCAAGAGGTACAAACCTTATGTCCAGACCATGTTTGAAGCGACGGCACATGCTAAAACGTGGTTACATAAAGAATTTATCTAGACTTTCGATGGGAATTCGAGTCATCGGACCTCCTAGGCCCATGCCAATGGGACCCCCTTCTCGAAAGAAGAAACATGGCCCCCTTGGCCAATGGACCCCCCTCTCGAAAGAGCAATCACAGCCCGGGCCATTGACACGGGGGGGGGGGGGGTACATGCATGGGGTCCATGGGAATCCTACGCGAAGGTCAACTGCGGACTATTGCACACACAATGGTATCACTGGTCTCTTGCACAGTTGGGATGGTTGAGATTCTGGCTCTCTTCTTTTGGGATCAAGTGCCCATCCATCGTCATCATCCATTTTGGAATTTCCAATCCGCGGATTCTCAGGCCAAAATCCCTTTCACACCCGACCAACGCCAAAACAGGTCAACTCTAAACGACTACAGACACAATGGTACAGATGGTTTTTGAAATCACCTCGAAGAGGGTTGTTAGATTAAGCGCAGGTGCGTACGCCATATACCCCCCTTTTTGGCCTTTTTCACCCCTAGCCCGTCCACCCCGCCTGCGGGCCCCACCGCGCCCCGCCCCACCCTGCCCGCCCCGCCCCGCCCGCCCACTCCACTCCGCCCCCGCCCCGCCCCGCCCCCCTCCCTAGCCCGCCCCGCCCCGCCCCGCCCCGCCCCGCCCAATCCACCCCGCCCCCGCCCGCCCGCCCCGTCTCGTCCCGCCCACCGCCCCGCCCCGCCCACCTGCCCCGCTCGCCCCGCCTTGGCCCTGGACTACCACCCTCGGCAGGCCACCCTCCTGGCACC
Organism: Eutreptiella sp. 'Long Island Sound 2002'; assembly: GCA_964036045.1. Lineage (NCBI taxonomy): Eukaryota > Euglenozoa > Euglenophyceae > Eutreptiales > Eutreptiaceae > Eutreptiella > Eutreptiella sp. 'Long Island Sound 2002'. The sequence continues at coordinate 168,434,320 of OZ038378.1, forward strand.
CCACCTCCGCGCCCTCAGCCCCTCACCAGTCTCCCCCCCCCCCCGCCACTGACGAGGAGCCCCTCACCGCGCCCCGTCCCCGTAGCCACCTCGCCATCGTCCCGCCGCCCCCCCCCCCCCCCCAGCCCGCCTACATATGCCTTCATTGTGGGACGCTCTCCCTCTACGCTGCGGTCCACACCGGTCGTCCCCGCTGCCCCTACTGCCCCCACGCTGCATTCCTCTGCCCCAACCAGCTCCCACCGCCGCCCCCTCTGGAGCCTCTACATGCGGTCCTGCCATCCTTGGTCGCCACGGCCAGCCACATTCCCGCCTCCGTACTATACGCTGCGCTCCCGGTCATCGCGGACTGGCTCAGCGCGCTCCCACGGGGCCTCCCGCCCTCGTTCTGGACGACCCCGCCCTTGCACACGGGCGACACATGGACGTCTTTTTGGGACGACCTCCCCTTGCAGTGCCCCGAATGGCAGCCCATGGACGCATATGACCTGCACGCTGGCGCTACCTGCCTCTGGGATAGGTACAGCTGACCGCGGTCTACGTAGTCGCTCAGCACTGTCCCACTTGCGGCCGCCCTCGGCCGCACGATGCAGCGGTCCAGCCCCGAACCCGCCCCTACACAGTTGGCCCCACATGTTCTGCCCGCACCCGCGCGGCGCCCCCCCTTACTGCACCCGCGCGCTGGCGCCCCGGGGTGTCCTGTGGTTTCACGGCTTGCGCCCCACAGGATCTATCCCCGTTCAGGCCCTCCCTTGGTCCACCCACTGCGCCCCCCCCCCCCCCCCGCCCGCCCGTTATCCTGCGCCCCAAGCCGCCGTACGTCTACTCGCTGCCCGACCCCAACCCTCCCGACTCCGCCTACGTCTCCGATACCGCGCTCTCCGCCTGGTGCCATAATTTCGGGGCATTGGCACCCAGACCAGCTTGGCGCAAACCTGGTGGGACGCGCTTGACCCGACGTTATCGTCGGGCAGGAGTTGTGGGACCTGTCCACAGCGAAGGAAGCCCTGCCCGACAGGTACGAGGCACAATGGAGCACGGCGGACGGCGAAGGCACGGGCTTTGTCGTCGCATGGCAGTCTCTCCGCCAGCGCCCGTCACCAGCGGACTTGGTCTACGACGGGAGCAACTGGATTGCGGTCGTGGTCCCCATCTGGCACATCAGTCGGGTTTACATTGCCAATGTGCACCTCCACCCGCACCTCACATACCGGGCCTGGATGGTAGAAGTCAAGGCCATCACCCATCTCCCTGACCAGCTCGTGCCGGATTTGTCTCTCACTTCAACTCCACCGACAGCCCACGCACCCCGCTCGCCACCGCGCTGTCCCCCACGGGCCGGCTACACACGTATCAGCGCGCCCTCCCCCCCAACACGCCCACCAACCACACCACATCCAAGGGCCAGCGCCGGGCTACCCCCGTCGACCGTGTGTTCATCTTGGGCCCTGTCTCCGAAACGCAGCACCAATTGCTCTCGTTGCGCAGCACCCACGCCGGCATATGCGTCCAAGTGGTACTGCACACTCGCTCAGCGGACGCCTCCTTGTGGCGTCTCTTCTGGTGGCGCCGAGCGAACCCCCACGACATGGCGGCCATGACCAGTGCTCTAGATCTGGTGTGGGGCTGGCTCAGCCTCAGTGCCGCTCTCCCCGACGATTATGTCGCGGCGCTGCACGCCTTGGCACGCCAGCTGGTCCCTAGGCCCCCTGCGCTCGACTCCATCCTTCGCCGCCTCTCCGCCTGTCAATACCCCCTCACACGCCAACAACTGGCGGCCCAGCTGGAGGACCTACAAGCGGCCGCAGAGGCCCGAGGTTTCGAGGCCCGCGCCGCCGTTTTGGCGCGGACATCCATCACAGCAGCCACCCGCAGCGCCCTCCGGCTCCCGTCTCCACCCCTGGAGCCCTTCAGCGGGATCCAGCCGCATCCGACGGCGCGCCTCGCCACGTGGGAGGCCCGGCTGCAGGAGGTCGCCTCACAGTCGGCGTCGCAAACGTGCCGACGGCACGTCTCATCCGATTTCGACTATTTCGAAAGCACGGTGCATCTCCTCCGCATGGGACACCCTCCGCGCCCCGGCCGACGAACTACCCCTGCCGCTGCTCCAAGACATGCTCCGCGCGGGTTACCACCCCACCTCCCCAGGCCAAGCGCGAGCGTACCTTTCTCACCTGAACTCCAGCCCCGTCTTCACGTCCGCGGCTCTCGCGCAACGGCGCACCGAGCGCCGCTCCCTCGCCGTCTCCGTGGACAACATCCCCCGCGCCCTCCTCTTCCGGTCTGGAGGAGGCACACATCAGGGCCTGCTTCACTGCATCCTGCAGGCTGAAGCCGGCACGGACACCGTCATGAACCACACAGTCCGACCCGCCCGCCCACCCCCCCGCCCACCCCTCCGCCCCGCCCGCCCGCCCCGCCCCGCCCCGCCCATCCCGCCCCTCCCCGCCCGCCCTGCCTGCCCGCCCCGCACGCCCTCCCCGCCCCCCCCCCCCCCGCCCATCCCGCCCGCCCCGCCCCGCCCACCCAAGTGCTGTGGGTCCCTTGACCCTCTGGAGGTGATTGCGCTTTAAATGCAAACTGGTTGAATCCACGCCGCACACGTCATGTGCATCGCACGCGAGGCATTCCACATGCGGCATCTGCCCTTCTGTCTCATTCCAAGCTTCACTCTTCTTTTGGTTGGAGACGACGGCCTTCAGTCTTGCCCCACACCGCCCGTGGGCCTCAGCACATGAGGTGCTGCATGGCTGGTGCTAATGGTGGACTCTCAAAGCGACCCGCCAGTGGTGGACTGCCTGCAGGAACTGTCCCCTGACCGGTACAACCAGTTCATTGTGCTGAGGGACAAGTTTTGTGCTGCTCAGGTACGGACTGTGTGGGGCCATTGGAGGGCTACAGGAGGGTTTATAGGATTTATGGTGCATCTGGTGAACGATTTGGAATGTGGAGACGCCCTCCAGCAGTATGACATGTCGCCTAATAGCCCCCACTCTCCTCATCCAACATGGCCTCTCTCACTGGCCGCTGCCCCTCGAACACACCGCACCATTTAGTCCAAAAGGGGTTGGAGGTTGGGTGTTCTTGTCCACTACCCCTACAGCGAACCCATTGCACAGCTACATCTTTTGGGCCTTCATAGGCTGATGCCCTCCTTCATATGGTACACACGCTACACAGGTGTGAGGTGCACCATGCGCTGGCATGCTCGGCCTGCCTGGCTGGGCACAGGGGGGTGCGCTTCTGCTGCCAGCAGGGGCACAGGGAGCACGGGGCGGGTTGCTCTGTGCGGGGCATGGTGATGTGTCTGCCAGCCCGCCGGGGGGGGGGGGCTCATGAGGCTGGGCTTCACTCTGCAGGTGCAGCCAAGGGCGGGGGCGCCACCCCCAGCAACCGCGCCGAAGAGCGCAGGTGAGGAGGCCCACAGCCCGCAGTCTGGGCATGGACGCTCCTCCGAAGATCCCACTTGTGACGGCGGTGCGGGTCCTTCCATCGCGCCGCGATACACTGGGCAGGCTTGAGGCAGGCTCTAACCTGCTAACCCTCTCCCTTCCCCGTTGCATTAGCGTCCAGAGCCTTAATAGGCAGATGCCCTCCTCAATATGGTCCAATACGTTAGAGAGCAGTGCAACCCACTCGTACCAGAGGATGAAGAGCACCTGCTCTGGTGGTGTGAAGTCCGGGCCAAGGCGCAGGCGCCTTACCTAGTGGATGTCATGGTGCTAGCAAAAGGTCTGTGGCTGGGCTCCCTACGGGGTGGCCGGCATGCCTACGGATGTGTGGAATTTTACCGGAGGGAATAGAATCGGTGGCATGGAACATGACAACAGATGGTGCAAACAGTGTAGAGGGCTGAATATAGTCCCCCAAGACTGGTTCTTGAATCTGCGGACTGAGGGAGCTAGATGAGCTGGCGACAGCCAGGGCGAAGTGGGTAGAAGAGGAGCAGCACCCGTAGGAGGCTTTTGTGCAAAGCGTGCATGGCATGTTCCCCGTGGTGCTAAGAGTGCGCAAGCTGCAAGAGGACGAGTCGGGGCTGCTTTTTCCTGTTCTCTTCAAGAGGGAGCCCCGCGATACATACCCTTGGCACCATTACAGCTCCAAAGGTTGCCAGCCCAGCCCACAGAGGCCCCCCGGCTGGGTTGTCTACCTGGGGAGTGGAAATGGGGGCAAACCTCCTGCCGGCACTGCCGGCAATGCTACGGTGGCTGGCAGAACTGCAGTGGCTGGACCCGCCGCCCCTGGCTGAATGGCAGCCACTTGCGCACTAGCAAATATCCTTCATGGAGCCAACGCCAAACTTTGGATTTGCAGGTCGAGCCCCGCAAGCAAAGTTCGTGGGCGGAGAAATGTCTTTGCAAAAGAAGGAATGCTAAGGCTAGCAGTCACGCTGCTGGGCAGGGCACTTGGGCAAGGGTCGATCTTGCGAGCCAAAATGACACGCCAATGTAGGTCGCTCATCTGCATAGGAGCGGGGACAGTCATGGGGGCTGATGGATGCCATCTTCTCACGGAGCTGCGGGCTAGGTGGAAGCACCTCATGAGGTTACGGGCCTATGATGAGGAACGCTGGGCTCGGGAATGGCATGCTCATAGATGTCTCCCTCAAAGAGGCTTTGACCTAGGCGAGGGGCCCCAGCTGCTAGGGGGCACCTTTTTCAGCCACTTGACATGGCGGTGAAGACATGGGAGCCCTCCACCGTGCCAACTAGCCCGTAGACCAACACAGGTCTTCCTCAAAAATGCCCCCCCCCCCCCCCCCACACACACACGATAACCTAGGCTGCAGGGGGCCACATGCTATCAAGGAGACGCCGGTGTATGGTGATGGAAGAGAGGCCTAGAAGGCTACAACAGCCGAAAGAGAGCACATGGCGGCCCTAGTGCAGGAGGGAGATTGGTCGGCCAAGCAACCACAAGTGGGCACACAAATGCATCGGTGGCGGCCCCGGAGGGCACATAAGCGAACAAGGGTGCCCAGAAGATGTAGGCCATTTTGCTTGTCCCTTGTGTGTGTGGGAGGGGGGGGGGTAGCATCATATTAAGGAGAGAGACGAGTACAAGCTATTTGGGTGGGTTGGTGTATACGATCGAGGCCATATCATGGCTAGCATGCCTGCTGGTTGCGGCTCCCCATCCATACATACCACACTTGTCCACCTGCCATGATATGAGCAAAGCACCCATAATGCGAACCTGACCCTACTCATCGATGCTAGTATCCCTCACTAATATGCCCGCTCTACCCCCCCCCCCCCCCACACACACATTCCGTAGAAGAGGCAGAACCACCGTCACAAAGGGGCATTAGCGCCGTGAGCCAAATGGGATGGCTGCCTTCATGCTGCACAAGGGTCTACCTCACAAATAATACAGCCGCGCCTGCATGTGCAGCGCAACCGGCAAGGGGCCGGCGAAGGAGGAGCTGTGCGCGAAGCACCGGGCGCTACCCTATGCAACATGCGCGTAGCAGGACGCAGAGCACTGCTGCCGGCGGGCCCATGAGGGCCATAGGATGGATGCTGCCCAGACGCGCACGGCGGCGCGAGCGCTACGGGGCATGGCTGCAGCCTGCCCAGCTCTTGGGACTGAGCGCAGAGGCCTTGCTAGCGCCGCCACGGGGCTCGCCGGCCGCGCGTGGCAGCGCGCTAGGCCCATCGCAGGACGCGCAGGGGCTGGGACGCCTACTGCCGCTCAGCAAGCGAGCGCGGGGTTGACCGTGTTCCCCGTCCTCCTTGCCAGAACGCGCGGCGCGACGAACCATGCGGACCGACATCCCCCCCTCCCTCCGGTATTCAGTTCTGTCAAAGTAATAAATTTTGCATGGGCACACATCCAATGCCTCCGGTTTTGCCAAAAGTAATAAATTCTGTATGGGCACACACCCAATGCCTTCAGTTCTGCCAAAAGGAATAAATTTTGCATGGGCACACACCCAATGCTTGCAGTTCTGCCAAAAGTAATACATTTTGCATGGGCACACACCCAATGCCTTCGGTTCCGCGAAAGGTAATAAATTCTGCATGGGCACACATCCAATGCCTCCGGTTCTGCCAAAAGTAATAAATTCTGCATGGGCACACACCCAATGCCTCTGGTTCTGCCAAAAGTAATAAATTCTGCATGGGCACACACCCAATGCCTTCGGTTCTGCCAAAAAGCGGCGCGGAGGGTGGACGCACGTCAATCCCCACCTCAGTTGCCACACGTCCTGTAGCCGCAGCCGTTACACGGCAGCTCGACGGAGCCAGCCCCCGTCCCGTTACCAATCCAGGGACTATGGGGAGGAGGTGCAACCCGCACCTCACCTGCCACATGGCAAGAGCCCAGGCCGCAGCGGTGGCGCCTTTGCTTGACGCAGCCAGCCCCCATCCCGTTTCCAATCCAGGGACTATGGGGGGTGCTGCACCGGTTCCGGAAGCACCGCAGCCCTCCTTCTCAGATGCTGCAAGCACTGCAGCACTCCTTCTCACCTGCTGCAAGTATTGCAGCTCTCCTTCGCCGCCACAAGGTGGCAGTCGTGGAGCAGAGCTCCAGCTGTTGCACTGCAGCTTGACACAGTCGGCCCCCATCCCGTTACCAATCCAAGGACTATGGGGGGGTGCTGCCTCCCACTGCACCCGCCACACGGCGGGGCCCAGGGCCGCAGAGCTGTCCATAGCCGACCGGCGTCACAGATGTGGTGTGCCTGGGCTCAGGGTCGTCGCAGCAGGGGCCAAGCCTCGTCACCAACGAGGCCCGGCCCAGGAAGGGCAGTACACAGGGGTTGTAGGGGGTCAGCCGCACGGCTGTCCCTAGCAGCAGCCGCCGCACGGCGGGTCCCGGTGCCGCAAAGCTGTCCATAGCCGACCGGTGTCACAATTGCGGGGCTCCCAGGCTCAGGCTGACCACACGGCCTGCCAAAAAAAAAAAACTCACGCTGGGCACCCAGCCATGGGGACTTGAAACGGGCCATGTCAATTCATGGCCATGAGGCAGGGGGGGTGGGCCCCTGGTTTCACCGGACGTTATTTCAGCTTGCCCCCGCCCATTTTCCCCACCCCTTGCCGAAGCCGCCGCACGGCGGGACGGTCCTCTGCATGGTAGCCGCACGGCCCATGAGAGAAGCCACTAAGTTAGGTGGTTGTTTTTGCATCCCAGGTGCCCCGGCCGCACGGCCCTTGCGTAACGTCCGCGGATCTTAGGGTGAGGGGGGGGGGGGTTGTGTCAACGGTGTCTGCCGCGACACACCGGGGGGCTAGGGGTGGGATAGGGCAGGCCACAGGCAGGCTCTAACCCACTAACCCCTAACCCTCCCGTTGCAAGAGCGCCTAAGACGTTAAAAGCCTTCAACCTCACAAATAGTACATCCCCTAACCCTCCCGTCGCAAGAGCGGCCAGGACATTAAAAGCCTTCAACCTCACAAATAGTACGGTCCTTCCGCCGCGCCGCGACATACCGGGGGGCCGGGGGTGGGATAGGGCAGGCTTCAAGCAGGCTCTAACCCGCTAACCCCTAACCCTCCCGTCGCAAGAGCGGCCAGGACATAAATAGCCATCAACCTCACAAATAGTACAGATCACACACACACACACACACACACACACACACACACACACACAAACACAGACACACACACACACACACACACACACACACACACACACGGCTCCTTCTTGGAGTGGAACCCGTCCAATTGGAGGTGTGAATTGTAAATGCTAAAGTCCATAGCGTGTGGGCATTCACTAGCTACCCCACCCCAACCCCCATGCCGAGGGTGCTAGCGTGCTTGACTGTCATAGGAGCTCCCTCCCTCAAATGGGGGTGGCAACAGGGGGCTCAGAGCTGGGCCCATGCCAACGGCCACTGGGGCGATCAGCAAGCTTGCCAACTTGGCGGGGACGGTAGCGGCAGGTTGTTCCATGTTAGGAGTTGGGGATGCCCACCCACCCACACTTCTCCCCTTGCAACCAACGCACACCTTGCCCTGATGGCGTTAGCGGTGGGTGCACGTGTTCATGGAGGAGGCAAGAACGGGAGTGCATAGGGACATGCACCTCGAAGATACTTATATGGCCTTGTTGCGGGCCCTGAAGGCAGACTGGACAGCGGCGGCAGTGAGTGCTAGCAACTGCGGGGAAGACCAAGGGGGTGGAAAGACGGATGGACGGGCCAAAAGCATCCCAAGCCCCGTGGGCAAAAGGCATCTCAAGCCCACAAATCCTATCTCAAGGGGGGCAGTTGCGGCGGGGCAACCCCTCCCCCCCTTTGGGCGGACTACCCTATGCACCACTCCTGATCCAACAGGTCTATGAGGCATATGGGGCATATGGACTGGCTGCCAGTCCATTGCAACTCCGGGGAGGAGGGCCCTCCAAGTCTGTCCGAATAAGGGTGAGAGGGGGATAGGAAATAGGCTCGAAGGGCCAAGCTGTAAAATTCCCCAAAATGATGCCTCCTTACAAGGGTTAGCTAAGGGCAAAGGCATGGTACTCTCAAAGACCCTTTAGCAGGTTTGTTGGAGCAGTTGCAATATGTTCAGAGGAGCCAACAAGCATCCAAAAGCCCCCGAGAAATGATTGCTACCCAAAGGCCCCTTTTGTTGTGCCACATTTTGGGAGTTTTTCACCAAAATTTTCAATATTATTTTGGACTGGGTGCAAAGTTTTACCTGTGCCAAGTTTCGCCATTTCAAATTTCGCACGCCCCCCCCCCCCCACACATAGTATTTTGCTGATTTCCCCCGTTGTTTGTGGTTCCCCTCTATGTGGTATGTCTTGCACAATTCCACGACCCCCTTCCACTCTCGTCTCAACGTTCCTTTGAAGGCCAATAGGACATGACATGACACTTGATCGACTTGTGTCAGCTATAGGCAAAATGCATGAGACGACCTGCTAACCGAGGAGCACCTTTTTGTCATCTAGAGTGCAAACACTTTGTGTTGATAGAATAGGCTCAAAGCAATAACACGGGTGACAGTCAAAGCCAGAATTATTGGTCTATCATGGATGGAACTGGAACTACCGAACTTTGTTGCATGTGCATATGAGGACGTGCTTGTGTGGTGGGCTTTGTGACTTGCTCGCGCCCAGGAGCAACAAGCGGCCAAAAGCCTCCTGCAACCACTGGGAAGCCTCCGAGAACATTTTGGTTCTGGTGCATTGAAAAGGGGCAGTCCCCTCCCCCAACTAGGGGGTATAAGTGGTTTGAACTGGGGGTGTAGCACCCTTCCCCTAGAGGGGGGGGGGGGGGGCACAATGCATTTGAGGCATGGTGCTTGGAATGTGCATGCGAGGTAACTTTCATGGGCCCAACCCTGAGAGCCCGGTATGGGGGGGGGGGCATGCCAAGACCCACCAAGGACATTCCCACAATGTGGATCTCCTTCTCTTGGGTCCTGCGGCCTGGCGGGCATTGATCAGTGCATGGCTACCCGTGTTGGCATCCAAGTGGCTTGCTAGGGGTGGGGGGGGGCTTCCACCTACAATTTCCTCCCTGGGACGGTTGTATAGTCGCTGTATATCCCGACGCACACGATGTTGCTACCACCGCCTCATGCATGGTGGTGCAAGTAGCAACACTTAATTGATCCCTTAGTGCTGGGCGCAACCTTGCCACATTGTGGCGCCATGTTCTTCACACACCCCTGTAGCATGGGACGCCGCTTACACACCCCACTATCACCCCTGCCCCCCAAGGGGCCGTCAAATAGCGGTGTGACTAGCCTTCGCAAAGGAGCTCCCCCTGGTGTCTCATATGATGATTGGCCTTGGGGGGGAGGAATGGGCAGAGGGGCTTTGGTCCCTCCGCGACCCCAGTTGCCTCACATAGTTATTTGCTCTGGGGTGGTGCATGTATAGGGGCAGGACTACTTGGGTCTAGGATCCATTGCTCCAGGCAAGGGAGCATTCCAAGCAATGTTTTCCAAGCAGTACGATTGGATATTGTACGTGCTGCAAGAGCCACAACGGCCGCTAGCAGTGGCACTATTGGCGGTGTCACGAGTGTGCCTATGGGCAATGGATTTGCTGATGGCGGGGTTGGTGGGAGACAGAGAGGTGTCGCGGGCCGGGGCCCCATTGAGCTGCTTTTACGGCATAGGCCGCCACATGGCTGGCCCTAGCAAGATAGCTTTGCAACTGTGCTAGTGTGAAGGGCATCGGCGTTGCTATGGGTGTTGGGCGCAAGCTAGGTGATGTATGCTAAGCTAGCCCTAGGCTTTGAGTCCCCCACCAAACAAACACTGCCCCCTAACACGGGACAATGCCTTGCGCTTCAGGTATTGTTGCTCAGAGAGAGGGTACAACTTGTGAAGATGGCGATGGGCAAAGTGCTTTTGTTGCTCTAGTCAGGCAACTTGCTACACGGACACCCAAGTTGGCTTTGCACCTCATTGGTGGCTCTTGGGGGCTTTAAATGCATGTGCCCCACAAAATGCCCGTTGTTCGCGTGCCCCTCCAACTGTGGCGGCCAACATGGTGCAAATGTGGGAGCATTTTCTCTTCTATTGTTGCAATGCTAGTCAACAACCGGCAAGAATACTTCTTCAGCAACCACCTACAACAGAGGGTGAGAGGGTGAAGGGTGTGTCCATGTGCCTGTACAACGTCATGTGACAGCCCTAGCCACAAGTAGTGGGGGCAGCATGCCATGGCCCACCATAAGTCTTGGGACAAGTACACGCCCGAGGGCATGGCTTGGGCTTCGTCCACACCCTTTGTGAGGTGCACCGGCAGCCCATGTGCTCGCAATGTGCCGTGCTGCAACACGGCTTTTTGCATTGCTAATGGTATGCCACCCCGGACATTGGGTGGTATCAGCAAAGGTGGCGGCATCTTCACTAGCATTAATGGGTGGTTCCGCCCGATATGCCGGACGAGTCACCATCCCCAAGTGGGCATGTTTGGGGTTAGTGCTGGCCGTGTTGGGCCGGCGCCCAGAAGTGCCGGGACTTTCGCCGAGCGCGTGGCAACGATGACAAGACATTGCCTATGAAGAGTATAGGACAGTGGGGTCCGCGTTGGACTTCCCCGCCTTGCAACCAGCGGACAACCCACATTGTGGCCCATCTGCCACCCTAGGTGCCTCAAAGGGTTGTTGTCCTAGTCTGGGAAGCAATGGGCAGAGCCTCATGGCCAATACAGCACCCCCACGGGCATGGTGATCCCTGGCCCACCCGCCACTTGAAGTGCCTCACTAGGCTATCGGCTTGGGGGCGGTGCATGCAAAGAGGTGCCCCAAGGTGCCTTGCAAGGCTATCAACTTGGGACACCGCAAAATGTTGTTGGGTGTGCAAGGCATGTGGGGTTGGGTATGCTTTTGGGCATTGCTGAGGAGGGTTGGGACTATTTTGGCATATGCCTAGGGCGGCATGGCATCGGCCTAGCATAATGCCTACGGAATATTGGTGTGTTGCTTCCACGGATTGACCGGCACCCGGGCCAAGATGTATGCACAGACTGGCAGCATTGCAGGATGGCTTCCTTGTGGGAGGCAGCGGTAGGGGCGGTGGGGTGCATGAGCGGCACCCCATGCTGAAGGTGTGTAACGACCACGGGCCCCTTTGTACCAAGGGTATTCCAAGCTTGTGGGGTGAGGCATCGATGTTTGCACCACCATTTAGGCTATGAGTCATGTGTGTCGACATGGCACGTGTCAAGATAGGCAGCTCATACGTCATAGGGAGCTAGGTCGTTGGGCATGGGCTTGGTAGTGTGGTCGCGGCAGGTGGAGCTAGCCGGGTGGCCTGAGCGAGCCTCAAATAATCCGACGTGACCTCGGTTATTGCCGTGCCAGTGCTACAGGAGAGTTTGTCCCATTTGACCGGCAGTTTGCAATGACCACACACCCTCCAAACGGAACCCAATTACCTACCATTTGTGTTGCATCATGTGAAAAATCTTGTGTAATATGTGTGTCTCCAGGGTAATCATAACAACAACAACAACAAGGACAACAAGGACAACAAGGACAACAACAACAACAACAACAACAACAACAACAATGATAATAATGGGGGCACCATTCTTGTGTGCTCACGGTGTGGGGGATGGGAGGGGGGGGGGCGGACATAATTGGGGACGTCAATGTGCACATCCGAGCTCAAAAGACGCCAGATCGATGTTCCAAGGTCGATTTTTCGTTTCATGGAATGTTTTGCCACAAATTTGTTTCAAATTTGTTCAAAATGAGCATAAGTGTAGTGGCTGCACATCCCGTCCCATATTGGGATCAAATGTAACATGAGTGCAGACACACTTGCCAACGAGGGCCGCCGAAAGTCCCCGAAAATTCAGGGACACATTTCGGTGCTGTCGTCACTAGATGCAAATGTCTTACCTGAGCCCGCCCCCCTCATGGAGATCCTCTACAAGAACCCCTCCCCCCCAGGATGAGTCCGCACCCCCCACAGGGTGTCCGCCCACGCCCTTGGGCAGAAGAGGCCTAGAGCCAAGCACAATGTAGGCAAGGTAGTGTTGGACATAGAGGTGGCCACACCAACACCTTGCTTCAAGTGGGCCAGGCTTAGGACGTCAGCCACGCCCGCTTTCACACCGGTGTGTGTCTGCCAGACGGCTATGCCAGCTTTAACGCCGCCCACACCCTCGTCAAAAAGACCGGGCCTGGACCCAACACCAGCTTATTCACAATAGAAATACCTTCCGCTTCCCCTCAACTCCCTCGCCCTTGACGCAGCGAGCGTCCCCTAATCTGTTGTCTTCACTGGATTTGGTGCTGCTGTCATCAGTGTGACGTTGTGCGGCACTGCCCAACATGGACAGTCCCCAGTCTGAGGACACAGTGTCGGTGAGCACTGATGGCACAGGGTCCGCGTGCAGCACCGAGGATTCCAGATGCGCCACCCCCGACCACTATCCCTGTATGTTTGTGTGCCTTAACCCAAGACGGCATGTACCCACTGGGTTTTTTCAAACCTAAGGACCCCAAAGTGAAGCCATGGCCCGTGGCAGCTCGGTTGATCGCTAACTACACCACCCCACCCCACTCATGTTTGAATGCTGGGTGTTTTCCTATGGGCGTATGGTTGAGTAGGACCAGCCAATGAGCAAATCCAGGCACGCGAAACACAAGACGCCACGTGAGATCAAGCATGCACGCCACGCCCCCTAACTGATGCCAAAGGAGGGACGAGAGACAGAGAGGAGAGACACGCAGCGAACAATTGACTGGCAACAAAGGCTGTGTGAAAGCAGGCGCAGCTGGAACACAGTGGCGGATCCGCACCTGACCTTTTGATGCCATCCCCCCCACACACCTGCACCCGCCTTCTTCGCCCCATGCCATCAAGCGGCACACGGCCGATCGCATGCACGCCGCTGTCATGCACTACACGATCGCTGCGCACTGTGCAATGGCACCCCGCGTTGTGCGGAGGTACACCTCAAGTAAGGACGTGTGCTGTGCACAACCTCCTTTCCATATCCACCAGATCGACGCCAATGTCTTTTACCTTAGCGCGCAGCACCTGCTGCAGCCCCACACCTCTGCCAGTCAGGCCCACGATGTCCTCATTCAAGTATGCGCCGCATTGCCTCGAGGGGAGCCTCAGCAAAAGCTCGAGGCTGCTCTGCGGCGGCACTGCCCGATGCCCAGCGCTGAGAACAAACCTGCCAACAAAAAGGCAACACGACCTGGACGCTGCAGGGCCGCCAACGGGCAGCGGGCCCGCAACGGTCCAGGCAGCAACGTCACCAAAGGCGGGGTCAAGTGTGGTGAGGCTCAGGCCTGTGACAGAGCAGACAACAATGGCACAGGCAGTGCAGTTGCGATGGGCTTGCAGGAGCCGACGCACACCGCAAGTCAAGAGTCTCCACCCGGGGCTGTGGACGTGGGGCTGGGGCGAGGCCAGGGTATCAAGGAGTCCAAGAAAGAAGACCGAAGCCGCCGGGCAGGTACCGCCCCATCCCGAAGTTGCGTCCTTACCGACCCGCTTGCTGTGCACTGCCTGCGCCTTCTTCTGCGCCGTATGCCCTCAGATAACATTTAGCTGAGACATGAGGCCTCCCAAAGCAGACAGATCGCTGTGTTCACAACATGTGGAACTTGCTTTAAATCCACAGGATATATGATTTCCGTCATGACGAAAGGCAAAGGAGGCGTGTATATAGTCCCAAGCAGCTTCAGTGAATCGGAAATGCATCCCGAGTTGGACAGAAGGGGAGGGGCCAGGGTACTGCCTTCCAGAATGCCGGGCAATTATTTGCAGACCAAGCCGAAGCTCTCACCTGGAGCGAAATCAAAGCCGCGCCACAGCCAAAAGCAGACGGGTCAGTCAATAACGCAGCAACGTGTCCCCACCCTATGGAGATATCCAATGTGAGGGTTTTTCACATTTTTGGGGGGGTTAGTCAAGTCATGACTCCATTCCCTTATTTGATGTCATTATGTGTCCCTAATCTGTGAAATTTTTGCGCGTTTTGGGTCAATTCCTGACTGCATTATGTGTGCCTTTTTTTGGCTAAGGAAAACCCTTTTGGGGGTCGAAACGCGTAATAGACATTGGAAGTCTTGTGGATGATTGTTTGACACTCTTAATTCTCTTCGTGGTGATTGCGCATTGCCGGGCGCTCATGTCCTGAAACGTAGCGAGGCTTTCGGGGCAAAACATTACTTCAAAATGCCACAAGAGCACGTTTGGACAAGCTTGCCCAAGGGTTGTTTGTCATTTTATCTTTGGGAGTAACACAGCAACGTATAGGGCAAGTGTGGCGGATACCATTGACAGATGGTCATGCAATCGTAGATCTGCCCATTTGCAACAATTTGGGCTCTGCCCTGTGTTTGTCAGGCTCCGGCTGTGAGCCTTTCTTTCATTGCGTTCCTTGTCGTTTCTCTACCCTACGCAGTCTCTGCTAGATGTTCAAATGGTTCACCCCCCTCTTTTTCGGCCATTCGCAGGACGTGTCCGTGGGCGGTTGGCTACATGTGTACTGCCCCCCACTATTGCAGTGTGCCCGAAGTAGCCAGCAGAGCCACAGAAACGTTTCCCTCTGCGCATTCGCGTTGCTCAAACTGGCGGGAGCTGCCCACTGTGGTACCCAAATCTCTCCTCAAACCGCACACGGATTTCATCACGAGCTGTATGCATCGATGGCCGGTACTCTGTTTGTGCTCTTTTCCGTTTAAGCCTTGGCTTGGAATTCGCTTGGTTCAGCCATCATGGCACATCGAGCCGGGAGGTGGGAAAAGGAATTTCCTCGCACGAGAAGCTACTCAGTGGCCTGCATCTCGGAACGGCCCAGTGATGATTTGCTGATCCCCGGACATCACCGGGGTGTTCTTCCCTCACGTTTAGCGACCATTTGCAATAATGATCCTGGCCCTCACCACCGCAGGCTGTGGGAAGGGCAGCAATCGTGGGCCTCCGTTGACGCTGCATTGCGTTGTGGTCCACTTCCATCATATTTTGAACGAGCAGAAGAGGGAGGTGCTGCAGACATGGGCCCATGAATTGGATTTGAAGGGTATGCCCTCCAACCCCCCCCCCCCCCCACCCATCTGGATGCGATAAGTTATTAGGGAGGATTTTTGAGCCCATTCCGCCCCAGAGGGGCAAAAAAAAAAGAAATCTTGGCAAGTAACCAAACTGAGTTGGGGTCAGCAGCCACGCCCCGGAGGCAGGTTTTAATAGAGGGCAGAGCTTTGGACATGCCTTGCCCTGGCTGAGGTGGGTGGTCGGGATGAGCCGTGCACCTGAGGGATGTCAGCCTGGGTCAACGGAATAATATATGAGTCAGGGCTTGAGACTTCAGAGGTCCGGGCCAAGCGGCGGCACTGATATCCCCCAGAAATGCCCCCCGCCTTGACTGGAACCTCCTTGCAGTTCGGGCTAAGTGTGTTGCCTGGCTGTCGTCCCGTGCTGGCCCTCTGGCGGGCCGACACCTTCTGTTGCCGACTCTTGGGCTGGCTCCCTTGCTCCAGCTGCACTGCCAGGGGCAGGGGGGCGTCTACGGCGGGTCGCACTGCTGACAGCTCACACCTGCCCTGTCCCACCCTGCAGTGTGCCTTGCTGTTCTGCGCCTGCGTGTGTGGAATGGGGGTGGGGAGGATGGCACGAGGCCATGGTGTTGGTTTGCTTGCCTTTGGGGGCGCCTATTGGCCTCTCACCCTTGCGCATTCTGACCCTCTGTGGGTCTGAACGCGTTTTGGTTGTGTCAACAGAGCCCCCGGATGACTTGTCCCGGGGTCGGCTGTCCCAGAGATGGGTTGCTGCCTGTGCCGTTGACCCCCTGGGATGGGTCCCTTTGGGGCTGCTTGTTTTGCAGCGCTTTCGCCCAGGGGATCAGGATGCAGGGCAACCAGCTCCTTCAACTCCGCAGTGACTCCCTTGTTTTTACACAACAGCGGCCCGGAGCTGATGAACCGCCTCCCCTCGCTCCGATAGCACCCCGTGCCCCCCGTCGTGCCCCCGCTTCCCTGATGGTCTGGTAGCCCCCTGGCCTTCGGTGTGTCCCACACTGGGAGAGGGCCGCAAGAACGTTATGGCCGGGGGTCCTCTTTCGAACCACTACTCCGGGGGAGGGAGGGGGGGGGGGGTAGTATGTTCTGAACTCTCTGACTCAGTCCTCATGGACTTTCAGTGGAGGCCATTGCATCGGGCTTGGCACGGAACCGACGAAGCCCATGCACGGGACGGAGACGGTATTGCAGGAAATACCCAAAGGATCAATCGTGTTGACAGAGCACGATATCCTGGAGTCGTATCAAGCCAATGGAGAAGGGGGGCTGGGACAGCTATAAATTCATGCCCATCTCCCGTGTCTCAGCCCTTTCAGCAGGCGGGATGTTCTCTTGTACGTCAAGGGCGCAGGAAACAGCCCCCTCACAGTTTTCATGTGAGGAAACATTTGCCATCATCTTGTGGCGGCAGTCGGGCTTATGTAGGCCATTTCGCGGTCATCACTGTGTGTACCTTGCGACTGCGGGGGGGTAGAAGAGGGCCACGGCGTGTGCACACGTTGTGCGCTTCCGGGAAGTGGCCACTGGTCACAGGCTTATGCGCAGGTCGCAACGCGGATGGAGTGGGCGCCACACCTCAGCTCTTCTCTGAGCGCCTTTGTGCGCGCGCACCCTTTGCCTTTGCTGGGCTCATGCGTAAGGCTTTTGGGCGCGCATCCAGCGTTCCCTTGAGGAAAGCGGTCAGGCAGCTCCGCCTGCAGGTGCCGCGTGTACCAGAAGCTGCACGTGTGCGCGTGGACTGCTGTGGTCGGTTCAAAGCCCAAAACTGAGGCCAAGCCAAAGTTCGAAGCCGCAGGAAAATCAAAGCCACGCCACAACCAAAAGCAAACGATGCCGGTCAAGAAGTCAGCAACGCAGCAACGTACGGACGGAAAGTGCAGCGGATGTGCCCTGGTTCCGAGCTGGAATATGTAGTCGTGGCAGAAAGTTCCAGTGCCATGCGACATGTAAACTGTGCTGTTGACAAAGGGCTATGTGATTGTGAGTCCGCGCTCATGCAGCGGCCACGTGCAGCTAAAGGCGGAAACTGCCCTTCATCCTTGCGAAAGGGCTTCCTTCTTGGAATGATGTGGTGAGCATTGTACTGACCCTGTTGTTTAGGTGCTGTTTCTGAACAGTGAGCCTGAGCAGGGCATTTTGGATGTTTCACACGCATTGGTCTTCGCTTGCATGTTGCGTGGAAACAGCAAATCCGTCCCGCCGCTCAGTTGTGTGGGTGTTTTTGCGGGCCTCCCAAAACACAGATGTTCCGGTGCTTGCTCTGCACCCGCCCATTGCCCCCTCGCTCCTTTGCCCGATCCTCCTCCTCCGCCCGCTTCGCGGTGTTTCTGTACGCAGGCCTGTCTCGGACCGGTACTCCCGGAGTTGTGGTCATTGAGGGAGCCCAAAAGGCCATCATGGAGTACATTAGCAGGTGTGTGAAGACGGCACTGGGGAGTGGCTTGTACCAGGTGCGAGCAGCCAAACCCAGGCCCCTGTTGGGCCCCCAGGTGCCCTAACGTCGGCTGCAACGCAATGCTATAAGCAGCGCGTTGTGCAGACCGGATCATGTTCAGCCTCAATGCCCCCCGCCAAAACACCCAAATCTTGTGCATGGCAGGACACTCAGCATCCCCTGCCAGGGCTATCGGATCTATCCCCCCGCCGACCCCCCGCCGGAGCCTTCGGTATTTGGAGCCTTCGGAGTTTGACACACGCTCCGAGTACCCGTGCGCTCTGGCACTGTGCAGGACATTGTTCGCCGCCTTAACAAGGGTACCACACGAAAGTGGCGTCAGTTCAACATGGCAAATCTTCCCCTCAAGTAAAGGGTATTGGGAGTTTAACTGATGGGGTCTCGCAGAGATAGGAAGGCAGTTATTTAAGGTGCAGTGGCTTATCTGCACCGCAACCTGAATGCAAGGCTGTACTGTGTCGCGTTGCTCCTCTCCTGATTTGGAGGCTGGAACGATTGTACAAAAGGTGCAAAGTGTAACACGTGCTGTACGTGTGCTGGAATCGTTCCTTGTGGCTCCGCGCGGTGCTTGTTTGATGAGTTGGTTGCCTCTGTTCTCTCTGTTCTCGAGAAGGTCATGGAATCCGTCGGTTTGTTGGTCCAAGCGTTTGAGCATTGCATGCCCACCCAAGATAGGCAGGGGGGATTGCAGTGGGGGCAAGAAGTATCCAGCGTGGCTCCAAGGGCGTCGTTTCCTGACAACGAATGATGCAACGGGAAAACGGTTTGTTGTGGCGGTAGTCTTTGTGCTTCTTGTGAGGGCGTGATCGTTTGGTTAAGGGAGAAAAGCCGAGATCTTTCTTGTTACATGCAAAGAAAGCACGACCCTTTCATCCAAAAGCAGCCCTTTCTCGGCATCGAAAGGAACACCCCTGTCTCCTGCGAGGCCGCCCGACGTCCGGGTTCCAGGCGTCGTGTCAAGCGTGATTGTTCAGACATGTCAAGGGGTTCGATTCCGAGTCTCGTGGATGATGATCTGGGGCCGTGTGACGGGCTGATGTGATGTGACCATGACCTAACCAATACTGCCCAGGGCAACGTCGGAAGGGCTCATGCTGGACCCGGGCCATGACTGCTTATGATATACAATAGCAATCGAGGGCCTTGAGGACACGCATATAATATAGAGCCGCCATCCAGGGCCGTGAGGACACGCTTATGGTGTTGAACTACCATCATAGACCTTGAGGACACGCTTATGAAATAGAACAGCCATCAAGGGCCTTGAGCACATGTATGTGATATAGAATAGCCATCAGCCGCCTTGAGGACACGCTTATGATATACAACAACCATCAAGGGCCTTGAGAACACGCATATGATATATCATGTTGAAGTGCCATGACTGTCAGTCGCCACGGTCTTCCACAGCAGGAGATACGTGGAGTGCCGTTCAGGTCCGGCTGTGTAGCGGAGAGTCAGAGCGTGTCCTCCTCCTCCTCCTCCTCCTCCTCCTTCCCCCGGCACGCGCTTTCCCCCATTACACATTCCAGGCTGCGGACGCTCAAGTGGCAGACGATGGAGATCCGGGGGCAGGAGCGCGTGGTGGCCAAACGGCACAGTTCTGAGTCCAAAGGCTCCGCATCCGTCCCGACCGGCAAGGCCGGGGGGGTGGCTGTGGGCCGTGGCGGGGGTTGGGGTGGCGGAAACAACCCTGGACTGCTCCTTGGCAAAGAAATTGTGGTGCACGGGCCGAATTCCAAGAGCAGTGCCTCCATTTTTGGGAATGTTGGGTATGTGACTGCCCATGCCCGGTCGTCAGTCTGTGGCAGACCACCGTTGAATTCCCACCCTGCACCCCAGGGGCTGTCCAGCCACCAACCCCTTGGTTTAACCCCTTGCCTTGGATTGCAGGCATTGGTGGACGTGGTCAAGATGCCCTCAAATTTGAGGCTAATGTGCTCATAAAACCGGAGGGAGGGAGGGAGGGAGGGAGTTGGGGTTGGGGTTGGAGCAAAGCGCTTTCTACGGTGTGCAACTGTCTGTCTGGGGACCGTTTACATGGCTGCCGTTTGGGCTTTGTACCTTACTGAGGGCTCTGGTTGCTCCTGCTTGAGTCCCAGACAGGAGATCCCGCTGCTTTCTGCAATGCAGTTGCATATTTGCAGTTTCACCCTTTTCATACACACTCACATCAGCGCACCCTATGTGAGTGCAACACACTCAGCGTCTTCTTTGGCTCCCTCCTGTTCTGCAATTTATGCAGCACTGGGGTCCTTGGGCCCCCTCCCATGCTGCGTTGAAGTCCTTGAGTTCCTTGGTATGCAGCACTTGGGTCCTCTGGCTCCCTCCCATGTTGCATTGGGGTCCTTGGGCCCCTTCCCATTTCGCATTTTATGCAGCACTGGGGTCCTTGGGTCCCCTTGAACTTAGGAGGCTCAACTAGGGTGCATGATTATAGCCTACAAAATAGCTTTCAGGGTGTGCACAGAACTGTACTGGGGGCAGTGGTGTTCGCTGCAAGTCAGTGCACGAAGTGCGGCGTGTCATGGAGCACTTGAAATTTGGAAACGTAGTTGCATGCTGTGCTCATGTCTGCTTGGTGCTGGTATGTTTCAATTGCTGATAGCAATGTCCAGAAGCACCTCCTACAGATCAGATTCATGATCTCACGACACAACAATACAACTAGATTGCGCATACCTTGTCTTTTATGGATTGTGTCTTGCGCGTGTGTTGTTTGCGGACTGAGGCACATTGTTAGGATTGCGACAACGAACGACCATGGGCACGACTGTAATTATTCATGGTCACATATTGTGACTTTTAACAGTGCATGACCATGTGTTGTATAGTCATCACAACACTGCAGGTTCCTGACAGGGACGTGCATGTGAACGCTGATGATGTGTAGCGTGGCGCATCCTGCAACGGACCTTCGCTGACTACAGTGGCCTGGCATTGTCCATTGTCAGTGTGACTTTGTATTGTATAGTGGCAATCAATGCCCAGTTCCTGTGTCAGCTGGCAGTACGTCCCCATATGTTGCATCATCAGTTAATGATTTTTGTCTGTATCAAGTTCCTAGAAGGAGGGCATGATGCATGCAGTGCATGACACTCTGCGTGCTAGCTTACCACATGCACATTTTTGTGGCCCATCTATATGACCTCAATGTTGAGGCCATTTACGTTGGTTCGAAAAAGCTACCGCACATTGATGCTCTGGGGGAAAGGAACATACAAAGCCACCCTGTGGTGGGGAGCCAAGCAAAAAGTGGGAAGCAAGGGAGGCCGGCGGGAGGGTACAATGCCCCGTCATGGTGCAGGGTGTATGTGCATTCTCTACACCCTCCTGACAGCATTCGATTGGCAAAATCTCTTCTTTCACCGTGCAGTTTGCAATGCTTGGGATGTTTGCATGTTGTATTACATGTCCTGTTTAGTGTATCAGGTGGACGTGCAATATGTTGAATGCAAAAATAAAGTAGCAATAGGAGAGGATAGGATTCAAACCTCTTGCCTGGGCACGTTGCTTCCTAGCCATTGTGTTCGTTTCAGCACTGTTAGGATCCTGACAGCGCAAGACGTTTTGAGCAAAATACAAGGAAGTAGTTTTCCCGATGTTTACGAATGTCCTCGTTGTGCACGCCAACCGTGCACATGCATCGCATTTTTATATAGTGACACCTCATCCTGCCAGAGGTGCTATTTTGCTGGTCACCAGTGGTGCACAGTGCACGGTGCATGGTGCTTCATTTGCGGGGGGGGGTGGGGGATTCTTCATGATGTTTGAAATGTGGTCACGGCCCCATTGATACTCTACCTTACTTTGAGGGAGCGTGTGTCCTGTCAGGTTGTATCGTGTCTCGTGTCTCATGTCAGGGTGTTCGGGCAGCACACCCTAGTTGCGCTGTCGAAGTTGAGTTCTGCATCTTACACATTTCATTCCGTTCGCGGTTACTTCACCACCCTCCCAAACCGCGTTTGCCTCTGGTGCACCTGTGGAGAAATTGAGGTAGGGAGGGCGGGAAGGGGGGATGGTGCGAGGGACGGGGTACGATCTAGAAATGGAGAACGTGCAACAGTGCCCAACAGGGACCATTTACATGGCTGCTGTTTGGATTTTGTACCATACGAGATGTGGCTTGGGTGGTGGACACCATGGCCTCAGGTCTCGTGGTGCAAGCCCTGAGTTGCAGTTGGAGGGGGGGGGGATGACATGTGGTGTAGCTTTTCAATGCGCAAGGCGTGTGTGACAGACCCAGGCACACGTCGTGGGCCAGGGTGTTGCCGCTGCAATTGCCGCCAGTGCCTTCCTTGCCCCTCAGTCCTGCTGCCTTCTGTCCACTTATCCGCACAGCTCTGCCCCATTTCCCCGGTGCTGTGTGGCCCAAGCGCTCTCTATCGCGTCACATCTTCAGGGTCAAGGCTCCAGAGGATTGGGAGGAGGTGCAGACCCTGGATGCCCTGCGCCGCTTCCGGCGGCCTTTTGTGGAAGTCAAGCGGATGGGCGATGTGCACCGCATGTGCGACGAGGCGCACGTGGGCGGGTTTGTAAGGGAGTGCCTGGACAAGCCCCGCAATCCTTATGATCCTTTGGAGATTATGAGCCAGGTCCCCTTGCCTTGAGTCTTCTCAGAAATTACCTTTCGTTAGGTGTTGCAATAATGCAGTTGGAGTGCCTTGCTTGGATTGATCAAACCTGAGTTCGGTGAACACATAGAACCTTAGCTCAGATAGAGCTTTCGCCAAGAAAATCAATTCACTGCCTGGATACAAAGTTTGCGACCACGTCAACTACAGTAATGAATTGCTGATATGAGACCGATTATTGGGTCTCTGTCAACAGTGGCCTGCTTCGTACTACCCTGATATTCCCCACTTGCCCTCGCTTGCCCGGGGATTTGGCCACAAGTGCAGGTCCGCACATGGGCATAGCCCGAATGAAATCCGGGCCCTTCTGCGATATCCACAGCACAAGCAGGTGCAGCTTCACCGGCAGACGTGGTATACAAGATAGGGCGACCTGAACATGTCTGTAGTGCCGCGCAGGGTGACGAAGCAACGACCAAAACAAAACTTGTTAGGCAGGCACACAAACAACACCTGCTGAGAGATTTTCACTACAGAACTTTGACATGTTGAGGGCTGGTTCCTGCATTATGGTACCACAAAATCCATGGTTCAACAAACGTGTTGTCACAGGGGCGGTCCGTGTTTGGACAAACCCGTCTCAGGGGAGGGGCGTAGACATGCAGGCATTCCGGCAAGCGGCATGTAGGCGTGCAAATATGCATGTGACCCATCGTGGCTTTTGTCTCAGTTCCCTTTTTTTTTGCATCTCAGGAGCTGGACCGCACTGTGGAACGTGGTATGGATCCTCAACTGTTGAAGGGACAAATCTACAGCGAAAAGAGGGTTCAGCGCAGCAGGAATCAAGGTGCGTCCTGAATTGCTGTCGCAATCGCGTGCCCCACGCAGTACCATCGGTTACGAATATCCGAAACCCCCGCTAGACACGGCGGAACACCAGCCAACCACTGGTCGTTGTCAACCAACAGCTCTTAGCCCAACGGGGATACCGCCGCGTGCCCTACACGCATCACCTGCCACACGCGTGTCACCCGAAGCCGCATGGCTTACATGAAGTTCAAAGACTTCCACTAGTTACGTCTTGCCCTACCCTCACGCCCCTGAATTCCTTCGCACTTTTACTCCTGCCTCCTTCGCGTTCTGCAGCGCTGAGGCAAATACCAGCCGTCGCCCGGGCTTATCCAAGCAAGGCCAGGCAGTCAAGTGACAGTGACAGCGACAGTGACAGTGACAGTGACAGTGAGGGGACAGAGTGTATGGTGGTGGGCAGGGATTACAGCACGGACGTCAGTAACAGTCGACTGTGGAGGGCATGTGAGCGGAGAGGGTTTGGCCATGGTGGAGTGACAATTTGTAAAGGGGCCTTATGGCGCCAGGATGACAATGCGACTGTGATGTTTCCCGGTGTGAAGCCAGAGGGTGGCGACCATCACTGGTGTTATGGCCAAGCATAAAACGCCTGGTCCCAGGACTGCCTGGTCTTTACAATACTTGGTCCAAGCAATGCCTTTATAATTTAGGCGTGGGTTTTGCAGCCAGTGATTTGTGTTTTCGCAGTGTTCATGTCGGCAGCAAGTTTGGCAGTCTCCCAGATTCAAGGCTCGATGGTCTCCAGAATCAAGGAGACCCACAAATTTTGCCAACGGTATGAAAAAACGAGGACGGTTCGCAAATTAGGGAACTAGGGAGAAAACCCTCCGCAATTCCAAATTAGGGATTGCTGTCCTGGATTTGGGAACCAGGGAGGAGGTCCCTAGGGGACAGAAATCCCAAATTTGGGAACTGATCTCAGAAAAACGGGGGGGGGGGTTAATGGACAAGAAGGGAAATGGATGGGAAAATGGGTCGATTCATCGTCTTTGAGGTTGTTCTCATGGTTTTCATGGTTGGTGCATTCAGGGCAGCTTCACAATGAGCTGCACACAAGGTTTTTGCGCCGTTTGCACCATCATTAACAACAACATTGCAAACACACTGGAACGCGAACAAGCACCAGTCGCAAGTACTGCGCTCAAGCGTGGTACACCACCCATCCCCCTGCTCGCTCCCAATTTGCCCACTTCGCCCCGTTTTCTGCTGTTCTTACCCAGAAGGAGACCAAATTTTCTGTGGTGAGGAGGCCATTGAGCCCCGCAAGTCCTTTTTACGTGGACGAAGTGTACCACCCCCACAATGCCACATCGGCAAACCAACAGAGTGCCACAATGAGCTGCGGTGTTGTCCAACCAAATTTGCGTGTCAGTTCCGTGTTGGGGCTTGTTGCCTGGACAAGTGGCATTGCCTCAGCCCAGATACGTGCCATGGTGCTGACACCCATAATTAAGCCCCTCAGAGCATGCGCACCTTCATTCATTCGCCAATCCATGCTCAACGTCAAACCGCATCCATAGCCCAACATTTGCTCTTGCTCACAGATATCCAAGGCATACTGATGAATTATGAATTGGAGAAACTTCAGCAGTCATAGGCCACGCATTGTGTCCCGACAGAATGCACTGGGAGTACACGGTGTGAAGCGTTCGATTTCAGCAGCCGGACCAACCCAGGGTCATCTTTTGGACGTGGACCTTCTATATGGATATATGGATACTCAATTGCAAATCATATCCCCACTCATTAAATCCTGCTGCAATCATGGCCCAGTGCGGCATGCAAAATCATGGGCTGAAGAGCAGAAGCCGGAAATAGTGCAATCAATACTACTCGCTGCTTTCTTTCTGTCTCCGGGCTCTGCTGGTGCTGAGGAGCGCCATTTGGGAAACCTGCAATCAGTGGAGTACAACATGACTTAGG
Organism: Eutreptiella sp. 'Long Island Sound 2002'; assembly: GCA_964036045.1. Taxonomy (NCBI): domain Eukaryota; phylum Euglenozoa; class Euglenophyceae; order Eutreptiales; family Eutreptiaceae; genus Eutreptiella; species Eutreptiella sp. 'Long Island Sound 2002'. The sequence goes on from OZ038378.1 coordinate 168,459,605, forward strand.
ACTGTATTTAAGTTCCAACAAAGCCCAGGTTGATAGTATTCATGGCCACAGAGGCTAATGCAGGGGTAAGTCTAAGAGAACCTTGCAGCCTGTACAACTGGGTGACCTGAGTCCATATTCTTTTTCCGGGCTCGTGTCTTTATGTAGTTACCCCCCCCCCCCTGTGAAATCTCCCCCCCTTGCAATCCTTGGGAACTTTGACTTTTCTTCTGATAACGGGTGGTTGTGCTCTCTTGTTCTGTTTCTGCTGGTGCCCCATGCTCGCATTGACTCCTTTTCACATTCAGACACAAATGTATGCCACAGGCGCTCGCGTTTGGTACCACTCTCACAGCAAGGGCACCATGGGGTTTGGGGACAGGGTCATGTGTTTGATGGAATGTACTTTACCAGTGACATTTGCAAGGATGAACAGATTCCGAAACGACTGAAGGTGCCTGTCAAGTCCAAGCCAGCCAAGCCAGCTTCCAAAAGGGCTCGAAATCATCCTGAACAGTCGGCTTCCGCCTCATCTTCCGATCCTCAGCCTGTCCCTGAGTTGCCCACTGGACATGTCCAGGAGTTCAAGGTCGGTTGGACATGTAAGAAGTTTCATACAGTGCCTGTGGAAAGGGCACGCACACAACAGTGCCATCATGTTTCAATTGGATTGACACCACCGGCATTTTGCATGCACTGCTCCAGTCGGAGTGCTACCGTTTTGTACCACAATCACATCATGTGCCCCCCCCTCCCCCCTCTGGGGGGAACCGTCACGAAAAAGGAGGGGGGATTTCGGGGGGGGGGTTACCTCAACAATATGTATTTGCATAAGCAACGCATCCAAGCAGCAGCGGTGCACGGGGGGCCATCCTGGCCGGGACCCGCCCCCAAAGGGGGGGGGGGGGCTCTACGGACCCCAAAATGCGGAAATGCACGGTATAAACCCATTGGGACGAGCCTCGTTCTGAGCATGAGGGTGCACAACGATATTTCCTGGTCAAGCTTCAAGTACTTGTATTTCTGAGCTTATTCGACAGCACAAACGTCGAAAGGGCTGTACGATGCAATTTGTGTATTTCCCGACATTCGGTTGCCATGATTGAGTCTGGTAAGCATGGCTTTTAGGGTGCTTGCCAAGTTTGCAAAGTTACAGACCTATGTGTGCACATTATGTTGTTGAATGTTGTTGAGGGGTTGAGGGCATTGAGGTTGGCCTGGTCAAATTAATTAAGCAGGTTGAGGCGGCTGGTGCTATGCATCGGTGACCAACCACAATTCAATGCCACGTATGTGCAATGGACGACAGTCCTCAGTATCTCATGCTGCCTTTTTATGGCACATTGCAGGGGGTCAAGCTGCCAGCAACAAAATGAAGAATAATGCATGAATGCACATGCGTTACACATCAGAGGAGCGATGCAGTCAGTGTCCGCTGAAACGCCACTTCACCAATGGATGCAGCTTGCATTCCACCAATCCAGAATTCTACAACCAGGTTGCGCAGTGGCTGGGAGTTTCAGCACGCCTGCCGTTCCGCTTGCAAGAACGTCTGGGTACTATGTTTGCGCTAGAAGCGGTGTCAAGCATGTGCTGCAGGTGCTGCAAATATGTACGCGCTTCGCTGAACACCTTGCAAGTTGTGGTTGTGGCAACTTGAGCGAAGAATTCTGTGGATAAAGAAATTCCTGCCATCATCTTGGAAACAAAGGTTCCATTTTCATGGGGATGCGATTTACATGGTCAAAGGTGCTCAGCCGCTCGGTCAGGCAAAAAATGTTTCGCTCCATTTTTACGTGAGAGGGACCCATCAGCAACTGTTGGCAATCGTTTGACAAGAAAATTGTCAAGAAATGAGCAGATTTCGAACCCATGATTCTATCCCATCTGATAATTTGAAATGCCAATGCTCCATGCTTGCTACATTTCCGTTTCGCGTTCGCATTTCCTGTGGTGCCTGCCACGCACGTTGGGAAATTGTCCGTCAACAGGGTAAATTGTGGCAGTGCACAATTGAGGTGACATTTGCAGCCCACCACCATTTTTGGTGATGCTCTTCCTGCCCGTTGCTATTAGTCTTCCTTCAGGCCTTTTCTATCCCCACTTTTTTTGATGCTTGATGACTTGGTGGCTGGTTACACACCGTCTGAGTTGAATCCCGAGTGGCCGTCAGCATCCCAACCAACCTTGCCCAGGTGTGCGGCCATCAGCTGGATGAACAACAATGCTCGGAACTGACGGCACAGTAGTGCGGGGGGGAGCCTCTCCTTTTCAGAGAGTGGTGCTTTTAAGAGATATTTTTGGGGTTGCCTGATTTTACTCACCCTGTTTGATGCCCCAATTTTTGCTTACAAGTTGATGATCTCTGCCCTTCTGTGGAATTCATGGTAACCTTGGCCAGCTTTCAACAACAACAACAACAACATCCGTAACCAGTTCAGTCTGAGATTGGGCTTGGGCATCTGTCTGAAATCGCAATCTGGTGTCAATAGGATGCCTGAGACTGCCTTCAGAAGCTTGCTGCCTTTGATGATGCCGCTTGAAGCCTTCCCTGTTGATGAAGATTGCTTGCATGGATGCTCTTTCGGCCCATCTTATGTATTTTCAGATTGCAGTATCTGCTTGATTTTGAAATTGACCAGATCTGCTGCCACCAAACATGGCTGTTGGAGATTATGCAGGTTACAGTGGGACTGCATTATGATTGTGACAATGACCTGTTCGAACAGTCCCATACCCCATCAATAAGTTTTCCATGCATGATGTGCACACAAAGAAAGGATTTAAAAGTTCAAGGAGAGGAAAGTAGTGCCCGGCAGATTTGGGTGGCACATGCAAGGCCGAGCCCAACATGTTAGTAGGCTGGTGCCAAATTTCCTCCCATGCTCTTGTGTGCTGTGCTTCATTTAGTTCTGTTTTTGGATGTTTAGTCCAGATGCAAATATTCATCATGATCCGAAGCCCGGTACCAACAATTCAGAGAACCTGTATCAATCTGGAATCATCTGGAACGGACCCAGACAAAACCAATGTGCAGCAACAAAAGCACCCTTTCTGCCAAAAAGCTACCTGGCTTCCTCACGTCTGCGACACTTGCGGACCCTTGTGTACCAAAAAGACAGCTTGGTTGCCCCGTTTTGCACTAAAAAAAAAGGCCCAAAAACCAGGAGCAAACACTTGGCTTTGTGCATAGATGTCAACAGTCAACCTCCTGTTCATGTTTGACTCACCGACAATTCTGCAGCCTGATCCCAGCAACAAAACTACATAGAACTACTTCCCCTACACTGGGCACAGCCACCAAAACATTTGTTCTTGAAAACCCGGCACATATACCCTCAACGAGCCATTATAGCTTTTGTCACATCGAAACTACAACACGAATACTTGTGCAAAGGAACCTTCCATTCCCTCTCCTACCTCCATGCCTGAAATCTGCCCAAATGGATTACAAGCAGACCTGGGCATACCATTGGGACCGGGGGGGGGGGGGGGTTGATGGTTCTCGGGATGCACCTAACACCCTGCCTGGGCTCCCACACCCCACTCTCCCAGAGGATATTTGAAAAACCCCCAGAGAACGTCCGACAAAATCAGACAAAATGTACCAAAAACCCCCAGTGGTGCACTTGAAACCCCTTGAATTGGACTTTAAAACCCACCCAATTGTACCATGAACCATGCCCCAAAGGGACCAAAATATCCCCACAACCTTCCCAAAAAAACCCCATACAACCCACCAAATTGTGCCAAAAGCCATTTTGGGGGTGTTCTGGTACTTTTTAGCCAGGGGGGTTTGGTGCATTTTGCGACAAAACAGGGTGGGGGGCTTGGTGCAAAGTGGAGGGTTTTTTGGTACGCACCACCCTGGTAAGAGCCGCAAACAATTTCTGCAATAACTTATTTTTGGATCTATTCATGATATATAGTTTGGACCCATCATTAGCTGCTGTTGCAAAAATTGTTTTTGTGGGACTATGATAGGTGTGTTCCGCGGCTGTTTAGGGAGCACTCAGAAATTCCAAGCCACTGGTCAGCACCTGAGCTTTATGGACGGCCGAAAGGTCTCCCCAGTTTTCGTATTGTTTTGTATGCTTTGTGCCGTATTTCGTGCTATTAGAAGTTGGGCGTGGAAGCACAAGCCCCCATGCCCATGGTCTAAATTTATGTACCAAGGGGGCGCACCGTGCGCTGTGCGGAAAGTCGGGTGTTTTCTACCACTTGTAGCCACCAGTCCCGAGGTCTTAATTTGTGCACCCTACAGCCCCCGCTGGTACACAAGGATCTATCTTCTAGTTTGATGTTTGCCACGGTTGCAGGGTCTTGAATTCTACACTCCATGTTGTTTTGAATTGATAATGCATGCTTCTATAGGTTGGTGGTTTTCAAGGGTCTTCCTAGGATGAACTACAGTGCTATCTCACTTTTTAAGAATATTGTTTCCCCAAGGCTAGGCTACCAAATGCAAGGATGAATTAAGTACCGGCCAGACCACTAGCCAAATAGCAAACAAACGCTTTTATGCGTTTAATTTTCAAAAAATGCCCTTTTTGGGGAGATAATTGTTGTTTGTTGTTGTTTATTGGTGTTTATTGACTTTTCTGCATTCATTGCTAATGATGGTTTTTGTCCCCTTTATGACGTATCCTCAGGGCATTTTTGCGTTTGTGCATCTTTGAGGGTATCAAACTTGGAATCTAGTGCAGGTGAGGGGAGGTGATCAGCATTGTGTGTCACCCGTCATGGTGCATGATAGTGGAAAGATCCCGGATGTGGCTGATGGCATAAATGGACACACGGACACACCATGTACACCCATTCATGTCATGCACTTTTTTGACAAAAAAAACACAAAGAAACAAAAATAGACATTGAAATGAACATTCTATTGGCCACTGGCCAAAAACCTCATGCCGGCGTTTAATTAATCCTTGAGAAAATGGTCTTGTTTTTGAAAGAGACCAAGGCGAGAAGAGCCAAGATTTCTAGCCCACAATATTGTCATAGAAATATTCCTCATACCGCAAAAGCATTGTACGTAATAATTTGCTTTGTGCGTGCGCTCTCCAAGACTCCATCTGATGTAGAGGTTTTTTGTTTGTTAGGGGTTCAAAAACAACAGCTAACCCCGCTTTTGGTTTTGGAAACGTGCCCCCCTCCAAGACTCTATCTGCTGTGAGGGTATTGTGTTTGTTAGGAGTCTAAAAACAACACGTAACCCGCTTTTGGTTTTAGAAAACCCAGCATAAAAGCAATTCAAATGAGCAAATGGGGATATCTATTTAGCCGCACATTTTGCTTTTATTCCCTGACATCTGGTAGAATTTTTTCCCCAACTTTTGCAACCATTTGTATGTTTTCTAAGCGAGGCAATACCAGGCCTTTTTCTGCTCGGGACACATGCCGTATCAACGAAGAGGACAACCAAGCTCAGAACAATGGCACTCTTCCAATTTTACCACCAATGAGACGGTGACACCCTTCTTTGACCACCCCTTTTTGAGAGCAGCCCCCCTTTTTGGGGGGCACAGAGAGAAAGATGTCCTTGAATTATGCCCTAGGTCTTTTGATGTATTCCTGCAGGTTTTGTAGTTGTAAACCCCAAACCAAAGCAGCAAGTAGAGCAAGGACTGAAAGTGGATCGAATCAATGATTGGTTTTGGAATCCAGTGTAACACAGAAGGGCTGCAGATAGACAAAGCAGGTATATGCACATAGATTCCATCTCAAATGGATAATACTAAAGGTTTTAAATGAAAATTGGTGAGACTCTAGCCTCAGAGGTTGAAATAGGCACTTCATGTGCACTCTTTTGGGTGAAATGGTGCTGGTTAGGACTGAGGGGCATAGATGTCAGGACCACACAGAAAATGACTTGGCCAAGCAACTGAATTCAGAAACAGTTACAAAGTAGGACCACAATAAGTGGTAGAAACAATTGAGTATAGGGGTCTTGGGGTGGGAGACCACTTAGGCTTAGCCTCCAAGGCCAACAAGCATGTAATGCCTGATTTATTTTGGTATGACCTCCATGAAGGAAGGTACCTCCGCTCAGTTGAGTGGTAGGGGTGAACTTCATGGGGGGGCTAGGGTCACAACCCTAGTTACCTTGAGAAAGTGTACTTTAGGCAACAAAAGAGAGATAAAAACACTTAAGTTTGTCTCAGCATCAACAAAGGGTTTTAAGGGGGGCTTAGCCTGGATCAAGCCCTCCAAGAAAGACATGGCAGTGACTTTTTCTTACTCAGAGCACCCCCCTTCGGGGGGGGGGGGGGGGTGCTCGGTGCCGCCCCCGCATGGCAGCATCCCCGGCTATTGCTCCCATGGAGCTCGTCCCTGATGGCTCCGTAAGAGTACGTCCCCGCAGTTCCTGCGGAGCTCGTCCCCGCCTGCGGGGACGCAATTTGCGGGGACAGAAACCAAACCTTTGACTTTTGCAGCACCAGGCCACTACTTGGACTGCAATGGCCAGGGTGCCTTTGAAGTTCTAATTTATGAACTGAATTTTACATATCTTGTGGCGGAAATTTGCGAACATCAACCATTCGGAGATCAAACAAGACAGGAGTTCTAGACTATTCCTCCTCGTTTTCAAGAGGGGAAAGAATATTTTTTTGAGCGCTTGAACATCTTGCGGCTTCGCGCGTGTGCTTCAAAAGCGTTTGGCACTATTGTTACCCGGAGCTTGGAAGCGATGCTGTGGGGTTGACTGGTGTCCCAAAAGTTAAGGGAAAGAGATTGCTTGGGGGGGGGAGGGGCTCGCCACTTTCCTTAATGGCAAAAATTTTTCCGCGAACTTCTGCCCCCCCCGTACGCTTGATGCGTGCGAGCCATTATGGTATGTCAGGGATGCAGCAGAATCGAGGGTGGGGAGGGGGTTGGGTTGGGTTGGGTGAAGGCCTCACCTGCTCGCCTACCCACGGTCCGCGCCGCCTTCCCTGCCGGACCCGACCAGGCGGCTGTACCAGGGTGTCCGGTCACAAGGCCTACCGGACTGCTGACCGCCCCCAGACCCCGCGGTGGCGCTCGCGGGCGGGAGATGCCGCCGTGCCTGTGTGTATGTGCCCTTGTGTGTTTGTGGAGGGGAGGGGGGGGCTGTGGCACACCTGCTTGCTCCATTGTTGTTCGGCGTTGGCGCACATGGTGCGGGGAAGTGTGTGCCTGGTGCTCCCGGCCCCGGCAGGGAGGCTAGAGAGCCTGACTCTGAGCCCGCCGGGGGAGATGTGGGCCTGGGCTCGCAACCTGCGTGACTAGGACATGCTACCCAACCACTCCACGCCTGCCTGTTGGCACGGGAAGGCGGTGGTACGTGGCACGGTTGGGGTCAGACCCGCACTCCTTGACTGCCTTAGGCACAGGTGGTGCTGCCACGCGGGCTGGGTCTGGCTCCCCACGGCCGAGGGCGTACCGCGGGCAGGTGGAGGGGCACCAGGGCGCAAAGAGTGCTTCCCTGCCCTGGGTGCCACCGGTGCTGGCTGCACTGGCTGCGGCGCTACAGCCCACGTAGACGAGGGGGCCCAGAGGGCACCACACCCGAATGGCCTCTCTGTTGGGTGGGGAGGGGGGAGGGGGAGACCCCAAGGATGTATACGAATAGAGGAGAGGGGGGGTCTGGGACCCAAAAGGGTGCGACCAAATTTTCCCCATGGTAAATTTCGTTTCATTCTAATAACTTCCCTGAATATTCCCCCTCTCTGGTTGCCCTTCTTTGGTTGTCAGTCATTCTAATGCATGAGTTGGGGTATGCCGTTGCCGGCCGCGACAACGCAAGGTGTGGGTCTGGTACAATAGTCCATCAAGGACTTTGGGCGGAGGCATGCACAAAATACAATTTTTGGAAACAGTTGACAGCAATCATGTCAACACCATCAGAAATAAAAAGCACTAATACGCCGAACGTAAGTCATTCCAAGGGTTCAAGAGTCTGAATGGACGAGGACACTGTTAGTCCCGGAGGGCCTTCGATGGTTGCCATGATTTCTTGGTGCGTTTTGGATGGGGATACGCGTTGTGATGCCTCAATCCTCGTATGCCCTAACCCCACCGCCCAGGCACAGCATGGCTAGAAGAAGGGGGGGGGGGGCTTGGCCACCGTCTCCCCCCTAAACTGGTGGGGCTCCGATGACACCTCCACAGTATTCGCAGGATGGACCTTCATACTTTCAACCGCGACACATCACTCCGCAATTCCTATGTCGCTAACTTGCAGGTCGCAATGCACTTGCCGCAGACATACTTTTGTGGACGTTGAGAAAATCACTTGAATCCTAAGATGGGACCATGCGCCTTGGCGGAGAGCATATGAGAGAGCTTCCCCAGTCGCCTAGGGACCACCTAGGTAAAACTCACAATCTGCGCACTTCACAAGGCACTTCTAGAAAGTTTTTATGAGTTTTTCAGCTCTTGTTGTGCCTCTCCTGCTGCTTGCTGCTGTTGTAGGGTTCCTGCTGCTTGTTTTTGATGGAGAAAATGTTTCGTTGATGAAATACAACCAATACAGGATAACCCAAGCCAGAGATGAGCAAGTAGAAGTCAAACAGGATCAAAGCATGAAGAGCTGCAGTCAGAAAAGAGTTAGATAATATAGATATCAACAATAGACTCCAGCAATAGACAATCAATGCAACTTGGATCAAAATGTTTTACATGACTGAGAAAAACTGATTGGAAAACTACCCCAGGGGCTCACACTCCATATAGTGCCATCTTGAGATGTGCACTCTTTGTTTTGGGTCCCATAGGTGCTGAGGTGGCATGGCTTGTGGCGCTGAGGTCACTGCCATGTCACATGGGATATTCCTACTTAGCTAGGCTGACCGGGAATTGAACCCAGGACCTCTCAAAAAGAGGTGCCACAGCCCCCTAGGGTGCAGACCACTAGGATAGCTAAGCATTCATGAGAAAACATAGATAAATCTATAGGCTCTACCTCAGTATGTCAGTGCCTCAGTCAGTCAGGAAATGATGTTTTAGTTCACATTGCTTGGGGATTAAGGGGTCCACACTACATCCTGGTTTAGTGTTTGGTTCTATAGGTCAAATTGTGTTATCACCCATTTTGGTCAGGCCAATACTAAGATACAAATGCAGGATAACTAAGAGCATCTCTAATACAACTAAAGTCTACTCTAAAGGAATGGAAAAGCACTTTTTCTTACTCCCCCCTTGTGCTGTGGTGGCCACCACTGTTGCATTTCAGGAAAAAGGGAATTTTTCTTGGCCTTTAGTAAGAAAAGGTGCTTTTCCAATGCTTTGAGGCATACTCTAGTTGTATTAGAGATGCACTGAGCATCCAGGCATTTCTATCTTAGTATTGGTCCCACCAAAACTGGTGATAACACATTTTGACCTATGGAACCAAACACCCAATCAGGATATGGAGTGGACCCCTTAATCCCCTTTCAATGTGAGGCAAATCATCTTTTCCTGAGTTGACTGAGTACTGACATATCCAGGGCAGAGCCTATGAATTTATCTATGTTTTTCCATGAATTCTTAGCTGTCCTAGTGGTATGCACCCTAGGGGGCTGGGCACCTCTTTTTGAGAGGTCCTGGGTTCAATTGCCGGTCAGCCTAGCTAAGTAGGAAGATCCCATGTGACATGGCAGTGACCTCATCGCCACATGCCCTGCCACCTCAGCACATATGGGACCCAAAACAAAGAGTGCACATCTCCTGAGATGGCACTATGGAGATAGAGTGACCATGGGGCAGTTTTCCAACTCTTTTCCAAAACATTTCAGCTATCTTTGTGAATATGCAATCCGATTTGACCTGAGTTGCAGTTTCTGTGAATATCCTTTCATCTTTCACTGTTTACACTGCAGCCCTTCATGCTTTGATCCTGATTCTCTTCTCCTTGCATACCTCTGGCTTGGGCTATCCTGGATTGACTGTATTTCAGCAAACAAAAGCTTTTCATCTTCAAAAACAAGCAGCAGGAAACCCTACACCAGCAGCAAGCAGCAGGAGAGGCAAAAACACAGTGTTGAAACCACTATAAACCTTTCTGGTAGCAGAGGCAGACTGTCTCTGCGCATCGGCAGCAACCCCGCGCCGTACATCCAGTGCGCCGAGCAGTCACATATAAGCAGAAGGGCGAACGAAGATGGATACAAGGAAAGCGGACGCCGACGTGAAGACAGCGCCTGAGGCACTGGCAAGGCCAGCACCTGGTGAACCTGGACCTGGACCTCGCGCTGTACCTTCGGAGCCCTTACATGGGCCAGTGGAAGTGGCTGAGGACTCGTTGGATGGACTCCAGACGGCCTTCAGGGCCCTCTCAGTCGAGGAGGTGGTCACTCAGCCTGTGAAGAGGAAGAGAGAGAGCGAGAAGGATGCTGGAGCCGAAGCAGACGAAGGAGAAGACCAAGGGCAAGACCTGACGAATGACCCTACCTTCGAAGGCACACCAAGCGCTTCTGGCCTCCACGCATCACCCTCTCCTATAACCACCACACTCCCAATTCCAGATCCAGCCGCTGCAACATCCACTCCCATAACCAACCCGCCTATGGCAGAGGGCACAGGCTTTACTGGCATGCCTCCCTACCCCGCCTATGGTATGGGCCCACCTACCACTGCGCTCCATGAGGCAATTACTGCCAGTGAGCCGGTGGCTTCCAGCTCTGCGCCGCGATGGTATGCGGCTGACCATCCCCATCCACTACCCGCTACTGGAACCTATGTGGATGTTCCTGGGTATGCACCTGGGTATGCAACCTTGAGTGGGTTGAGGAGAGGACCTGAGTCTCTTGGAGGCAGGAGTAGAGGATCGGGGAGATCCTCCAACAGGTCTCTGACGCGGTCGGAGATCAACGAGGTGCTCCGAGGAGCCACTTCAAAAAATCGTGGGCGACCTCACTCAAGAGATCCGAGAGAAACTGGAGCCCCTGATGATACCGCCCCAAGCGTCACCTACCACGGTGGGAATGTCACCCCACCGAGTACAGGCCAACCACCTGGCGGCAGGGTTGACAAACACCCTGGGGAGCCTGAGGAGCCGACCGATGCCGACTCCTGCACCTATACCGAGAAGTCCTTTCGTACCGAGAACGGGCCAGCCGCCCTACAGCCACGTGACGAACTCTACGAGGGCCGAGCTGGACCGGCTGGGGCTGACATCCTTGAGGGCAATGGCGGACGTGGAGCCTTATGGCTCTAGTGATCTAGGCGGAGACCCCTCCGATGATGAGCCGCCGTCGATGACTTCTGCTTCGCCCTCGGAGGACGATGACCCGGAGGACCCCGAGGACCCAAGGGGTAAGAAGAAGAAGAAGAAGAAGAAGAAGACCCGACGCCCTGAGGGACGCAGGTCTCAGGAGGCGAAGGCTATTGCCACCTCCAAGATCGTGGTGAACCTGCCTGAGTTCACAGGCAAGGACCTCAGCGAGTTCGCTGAGAATTTTGGCCGGTTTCTCCGATTGACCGGCCAAACCCACGCTAGTGGGCGAGTCAAGTGCGATCTGCTCCTGCAGTGCTGCAAGACCAAGTACCTGGAGAAGCAGGTCAGGCAGATCGTGACTAACTCCGCCACCTTTGCCGATGTGTTGGTTGCCTTGGAGAGGCAGTACCCGACCTACGAAACCGACCTCTCCATCAGGGCCGAGATCCAGAACCTGCCCGTGCTGCCCAACAACCCCAAACCTGGCAGCGTCTCTGAGCTGTTGGCTGATCTGGATCACTGGGCTGGACGACTGACGCCCGGTTCCTACAGCAGCGACGACCTGCTGTTCTGGTTGGTGGCCAAGCTCCCTCGAGAGCTGTGGGACGAGTGCCCTTCGACGGCGGAGCGCAAGGCTAGATCCCTCCGCTACGAGGATCTATGCGTGCTACTCCTCGAGCTGGCGCTGGAGAAGGAGAGCGACCAGCACTTGAACAACTACCGTCCTGGTGGTGGAGGTTCTGGAGGCCATGGCAAAGGGTACCAAGGGTCCCGACCTGGGCAGGGGACTACCCCCAAACACGCCCACGCCCGTATCATGGAGAACGTTAAGGAGCTATTCTGGTGTGATGCCAGGGACGAGCAGGGCCACCTGCAGCACGCCCCTGACTGCGAGCAGCGAGACTGCTTAGTAGTCCAGGGGAAGCAGCAGGAGAAGAATACCGGCGCCAAAGCGAAGCTGCCGGATCATTACAGGTGCACCATCACGTGTGCATTCTGCGGGAAGCGGAAGCACCACGAGGATGAGTGCTACCATAAGCAACGCCTATCGGCGAAGCTTCAGGGTGAAGATCCTGGCAAAGGCTCAGGCGAAGGTGGAGGCAAAGGCAAAGGCAACGACTCCGGCAAGGGCAAGTCGAAAGGACGTGGTCAAGGGCAAGACAAGGGTCAAGGTGGACGAGGAGGAGGCGCTAACCGCCAGCCAGACAAGGACAACAAGAACAAGGACAAGAACGGAGGCAACCCCAACCCTAATCCAGGGGGGAACTCCGAGCCCTCTGGAGGGCAGTCTGGTCCTACCACACGCTCACAAACGCAGGCCCAGCAAGAACAAGGAGCCAAGCGTGAGCATGAAGGTGGTGATGACGGGGACGCTAAGAAGAGGAGCCGTTTCATGAGGATGGCCCGCAAATTGCGGAACAAGGGGTTCGAGGTGACCTGTCCCGCGGAGTTCTGACGGGGACGCTCCGGTGGCACCCAAGACCTGGTGTTTTGGGTATGTATCCGACTAGGGGGACGCGAATACCTGGGGGTATTGGATACTGGCGCCACAATATCTATAGTGGCCAAGAAAATTTTACCTTGTGGGAGCCTGAAGAACACCATGACCACCGCTGCTATACGTATGGGGGATGGACATGTGGTGCACAGCTGCGGGGACTGTGAAGTGGAGGTACCTATGGGCTCCCGGACTATCGCCCATCGGTTCTATGTGATGGACACTGAGGCCTTCGACTTTGTACTGGGGACTGACTTCTTCGTACAGCACTCCCAGATACAATCCCTGACGCTGCAAGCGCCCTACCTCGTTTACGTGGACCACGGCAGTGGCAGAGAGTCTGTGCCACTGGAGCAGTCTGAACATACCTCGAGTTACCTGAGGCTATCGAAGGAGGAGCCCTCGAACATGATGGCGGCCTCCAAAACTGAGGACTATCAACTATTGGCGGAAGTCCTAGACCAAGGTCTGAAGGAGTTGGGTTACTCTCGAGAAGACCTGAGTGTGGAGTTGTTCGCCAGCGACAAGCAGCATGTACTGGACCTTTACTGCAGCAAGGGGAAGAACTGCAGCTACAAATTTTACTGGCCCTCTTTCGGGATGGCCTACGGGAACCCCAGGTTCAGTGAACTGGGGAAGGTGCTGACCAAGGTGGCCTTGGAACGTTTCCGTATGGTCCTGTGTTCCCCCGATTGGGGAGCCCATGGGGGCAACGAGTACTGGCGAAACCTCCTGGACAGGCTGACTATCAGCTCTGTTCGTTTGCCTGATGAGGCCATCTACGTGCCTCTGGGACGCAAGACGCCTATTGGGAAGCCCGGATGGGGGAGTATGCTCAGCGTGGTGGACGGAGGTCTTACCTCCATTCCCTGGGAGGATCTGGACCCGACTCTGGTCCAGGCTATACAACGAGAAAGCGACGGACTCGCCTTGGGTGACTTGAAGGATCGACTACGACCTCAAGATGCTGTTGAGACTCACACTTTCTGAGTGTCTATTTTTTTTCGATGTCATCAGGAATTTACTGATGTAGGGGACCTGGGCAAGTCCCATCCAAAAAACTGCATCCTACAGACCCTCCAGATCGTGAAAAGCTGCAGCCGCTGAAAGCAATTCTACAATCACGTGACCAATCCTCCAGACGCCAGTGCTGAATATCGCAAACGCCAGATGGTGCAGTTTCACGACACCGCAGCCGTACAACTTTCTGTAGCCTGTCAACTGTTGCAGCAAGCAATACGGCAACTTCACTTGTGTCTGTGTCAGCAAAAAGCTACCGCCTCGCTTCTGAAGAACTTATCAAGTTTTCCCAGAGTGCCAGCTAAGCGACTCCAACGGCAATCAGTACGTCCGTACAGCACTGTACCGTCACCTACCCTTACTGCCACCGCTGTTACCTTTCCAGTTTGCAATGGTCGCTATGAGCGGTCCAATGAGTACGGCGAGACCTCAACGGCAAACCTTACAGCTGAACCGTGCATGCCGCCGCCGCCGAAGGAAAAACACGACACCGCTAAAACACCAGCGCAGTCCGTGAACAGTTACGACCTACATTCCGTTCTACCAGGAGAAACCACCGCTCCGGCCGCAAACATCAAATGCAAGGACACCAACGCTTCCGAAGCCTTCACAACAGTGACTGCAAGGAGACGACGACGCGCCCGCGGTATGGATTCCACCTTCGCTTCGCCAAATCCTTTCTCTGTCTTGAAATCGCCAGCCGCACGGCTTGCAGCGCTAGGCTCACGAATAACAAAGAGAGCCAAACAGTGTACAGATCAGCCACGATCAACAACGCTTCAAGTACAAGCATCAAGGAGAAATAAGCACGAGCGAAGATTGGGTAGCAAAAAGGGAGCCGCGTACTGCAGAACAACTCCGGCACAGAGTTACAGAGTCCAGCAGTACCAGTCAGCAAGTTCACCGTCGAATGTCTGGAACCTATCGCAATCGGCAACGAGCAAAACTTCTGTGCTGCAGACTTCAGGAACACATCCGCCGACGCCACCAGCCACACGCAGTGAACAACTGCCACACGACACGAACAGCAATGGTTCACGCGCATCCTTGCCAAGCTTACAGTCAACATCAGACTCCGACGTTTCTCATGGCAGAAGCCCGGTCACTGAAAGCCTGCCCCCAACGCCGCCACGCCGACAAAGCGGGTCAGGACCTTACGACCATTCTACAGTGTGCTCATGGCATGTGCAAGACCTACGAGTAGACCACGAATGGCACAACCCATATTTTCTTGGGACTGACTTTGAGGCCCAGAGCCTAGTTCCACCTGCCCGCAAGCTAACGGAACAAGAAGTGAGGACCATACCATATGTTGTGAGTGAGAGCGAATATTTGATCCAACAGAAGTTCATCACTAAATGCACAGGTGACCACAACACCTTTCTGTGGGCTGACTAGCCGCCTTTTTCGCCTATATATGCATCACGGGCAGATTCAAGGTTCTCATTTGCAGATGGCAATTTTCGATGAGTCACCAACCTCACACTTTGGCGAAATAAAGTCTCAATATGCCTTCTATCGGCACAAGATCAACTACCTTTGCCTCAGCTTGTCTTGATGTTCATCATATACTGCAGCTCGATCAGCATACTTCTCAGCACACACCTCGAACTCAGATATTACACCGCCATCATATGTCTTTCACTCACTCAACACTTTACTCTGAACAACATACACTCAATCTCTGTGATCCACTTTGATCAACACACACTGCATTTCTAAGTCTTTATTTTCCAACACTCTACAAACAGGGTCACACACAGTAACAGTTTGATGATCTAAGAACTCCACTGCTGCAACATCGCTGCAGGTGGACAGCAGAGAATGTACACTACATTTATCCATTTTTTTCAGGCTCAGCACGCTTTGTGTTGCTCAGCCACGCGTTCAAGCACTGGTTATATAATGAACTCATAGTATTCATTTTACATCAGTTGCCGTGCACTCTGTGTTTTACTTGGAAACCAATTGTGGATTTTCCCCTAGGGGTGAAACTGCAGTCGGTTTTCCAAAACGGAGTTACAGTGGCTTTTCACAAAGTATGGTCTTTGCCTTTTTCAAAACATTGCACTTCACTTTTCCATACGTACCTTAGTCTCTGTTAACTTCCTTTTCAGTCTACCAGAAATTCTGCCCTATTTTTTCAGGGACTTTTCCTGGGCTGCCCTGGCGACCCAGTGGCCTAATGAAAGCCACATAATCCTCCCTATATCTATTCCAACAACTGTCACTTCTCCACATATATCCCTACGTGCACAGCCAGGCCCCCAAAGCCCCTCAGCTACTCCAGTACTATTGTACATACTATTGCAGTGTGTATCATACCTTCCGTACTGTTCCGCACTGAGAAATTTTGTGACGTCTTAAAGATGCTGTTGAGACTACACCCGGAGGAGATGAGTACGTCGTGACTGACACCAACACCCCCAACTCTCCCTGTCATGTACCTGTTCCTGATGGAGTCTCTGAGTGTGGACTATCTGAGCTACCTAGCTCTATCCACTCAGATGACGAAACTGAGCAGGACGCCTTCTTCGTGCAGACCTGTGTGGAGGAAGTGGAGAACGCCGAGTACGTCGCCCCACTGAAACCCCTACTCTCCATGAGGGTGGAAGACCCCGTGGACGAGGAGCTGGACCCTCGATCCAGGCTAAGGGAGTATGTGGATTCCAAGAGGAAGTTGGTGGCGAAAAAGCTATGCTACGCGAAGCCTACCCGCAGCTCATGGCCACTGAAGCAAGGACGTATGGGAGACCTATCCCAATTGAAGGAGGACCTCGAACAAAAGATCACCACCTGGCAAAGGGAGATAGATCTCAAGCTTATGAAGAGCGTGTGGGGCGCCCATGTGAGGACCCCAGAGGAGGACGACCTCTCGGAGGAATGTGTATGTGAACCCCCTCGAGCGTGCCTATGTTGCCATCGTCCACCAGAGATGGTTGAACAAGACCTTCTATATGCCTACCAAGGGCTGAAGGACACTACCACGGGCGAAGAGTCGGTGGAGGACCACCTCCCGACGTCTATTACTCAGGGGGCAAGCAACTTACACTCTGACGAGGACATGGAGGACAAGATCAAGGTATTGGACCCGCGGGTACAGAAGCTTATAAGGACCTATCTGGAGGTGTTCGGAGAACTACCCCCTCCAGCCTCATGTGACAAGCTGGTACAGATGGACCTCAAGCTGAAACCCGAGTTCGTGGGTCACAAGATCCGGAGGAGACCCTATCCAGCTCCTAAAGAGCAGGCCGACGAGATTGAGTGACAGATACAAGAATGTATCGACGCTGGCCTAGTCCTGGAGTACAAGGACGGGGACTACCCCATACACTGCAGCCCCTGTTTCCTGGTGGCTAAACCTGGGTCTACAGCCAAACGGCTGGTAGTGGACTACGGAGAGCTGAACAAGAAGACGCTGAACCACTCAGGGTCCATTCCCATTATGGAGTCTACCCTGGAGAAGATAGCCTCCTGCCGCTACAAGACCAAGATGGACAAGAGGAGCGGATTCTGGCAAGTGGACCTGACGCCCAACGCACAGGAACTACTGGCCTTCATCACCCCTCAGGGGAGGGTGTTCAAGTGGAAGGTCATGCCGTTTGGCGTGGCTAACGCACCCGCTCTATTCCAAGAGCTGATGAACAAGATCTTGTCCATCCTACGAAGGAGACCTAAGGTGCAGGAGCTCATATCCCGTGGTGCCCAGATGGAGGCTCACATCGACGATGTATGCCTCGGGACCAATACCCAGGAGGATCACCTGATCCTCTTGGGTGAGTTCTTTGCGGTCTGCCAGTAGAACCACACACGACTCAAGCTGGAGAAGTGTGAGTTCATGCAGGAGACCATGCAGTACCCTTGGGTTTGATGTTGGCTATGGGTGGTGGACCCCAGCGGCCTCTAAGGCCAAACCCCTGATGGATGCCAAGATACGACACAAAGACCCCAAGAAAGGACTTCATGATGTACGCAGTTTCATTGGGGCGTGCAACTTCTATCGCCGCCACATCAAAAACTTCACCTACACCAGCGCCGTTCTGACGGACTTGATCAAGAAGAGTACTACTTGGCGCACGGGCCCACAAGAGCAACAAGCGTTTGACGAGCTCAAAGACAAGGTAGCCAGCGCTAAGTGCTTGGGCGTGCCTAGGGCACAAGGGGAGATTATCCTGGTGACCGACGCCAGCAATGTGGGCGGTGGTGGAACGTTGTTCCAATGGCAAGCACTAGAGAAGGAGGAGTTCGACTCGGCCATTTCCCAATGGGGGACGGAAGGTCTCAACCGAGATGGAACCCTTAAGCACAGCTACCCTGACGACAAGTGGGTCCTAGTATCTCTGGGCCACTGGAACTGGAAGTGGAACCAGGTCAGGGGGAACTACTCCACCTATGAGCAAGAATTGCTCGCGGGTATGCTGGTGCTATCCTCACAAGCACGACTGTTGGGGAGTAACCCTGTGGTCTGGCTGTGCGACCAAGAACCGGTCCGCGGTTTCCAGAAGGGTCCCCCACCTGAGAAGGCCAAGCTACCGCGCTGGCGGACCTACCTCAGTCAACTATGGCTGACGGTACACCATATCCAGGGAGTGAAGAACGAGTGTGCCGACTACATCAGCCGCAACAACTTCGACGCCCTGATTGGGGCCCGGTCTGAAGCGCTGGCTAAGGAGGCGTTCAGCCGTATGGACGTACACCTGGACCTGAACATGACCATGATACGCCCCCTGGATGGACTCCAACAATCGGAGTACCTGAAGGAGTTTGGGGATATCTACAAGCGCCTGGAGAAACGCCTTGAACCCCTCCTGGTCAACCAAGACCAGTGGAAGAGGGACAAGAGCTACCTTTGGCACGAGGACCGCATTGTGGTGCCTAGTGACAGAGTCCCAGCGCTGCTGAAGTGGACCCATGAGTCCAGCGGTCATGTGGGTGCTGACCGCACCCTGAGGCTGTTCAAGCAGTGGTTCCACACTACGTGGACTGACGACCAACTGCGGAAAACCCTCCAGCCTATCGTGCACAAGTGCCCGTGCAGGTCCTGTAAACCAGGGGATATCAGGGACAGAGGTCTCTACTCGACCCTGCCCATCCCTCACTGTGCTAACAGTGTTCTATACGTGGACTACACGGAGATGCCGAAGTTCGGGGGCTATGACTGCGCCCTCGTGGTAACCTGTGGGTTGACCAGGTTTACCAGGGTGTTCCCATGTACCAGGCACATTACCGGGGAGGAGACTATCAAGATACTCCTGGAGGAGTGGTTTTGTGTCTATGGGGCGCCCAAGGAGATCAACTCCGATGAGGACGTACGAGTACGCTCAGATACCGGTTGGTACAAGAGGGTCCTGAGATCCCTCAATGTCCAGGTGTCTACGGGGATTCCCTACTCGCACACGAGCAACCCCCTATGTGAGCGACAGATCCGTGTCCTGAAGGAGAATGTACGGATATGGTGCAAAACTGAACGCACCAGAGACTGGGTGAGACTACTCCCCGTCATATCCTTGATGATGAACTCCCAAGAGAGTTCAGCTACTGGCTACTCGCCCCATGAGTTATTCCTAGGGCGCCCGGCGTGGTTCCTACATGCCCCCTATCCAGAGGACACCCATTCTTCTGTGGGTGAAGAGGTCCAAGAGCAACAAGCGAAGGTGGACAAGGCCAAGGCTATGCTCCAGAGAGTGAGGGAGCGTCAGTGGAACAAGAAGAACAAGCACCGAGTACCGGCCACCTACCAAGAGGGGGACTGGGTGCTGGTGCACCACAGTCGACTACCCGCCTGGCCACGTTCTACCAGCGATGACCCATACTTCGGGCCGTACAAGATTCTATCAGTGGATGGACACCGTATCACCGTGCGGTGTTCTCCCCGTCTAGGGGGGACCCTGGTGTGCGCTGCTCAACACCTGAAGCGCTACTATGATCCTGAAGACCTCTGTGGGGAGGAGTGGGAGCTGAACAGCGAGGAAATCGCCGCTCTGGACCTACAAGGGGCTGCCAGCCCTATGGAAGTTGAAGGTGAACTCCCCGACATGAACGCCGAGGAGATGGCTAAGGAGGGCTTCTACCTGGTGAAGTCTGTCCTACGCCACCGCTATCGCCAGGGTTGGCGCTCCCTCACCCTCTGGGAAGGGTTTGGAGTCGAAGAGGCCACCTGGGAGCCCTTCTCTGCATTTGGTCTACCTGAGGGACGCCTAAACTCAGTTCTGGTGGACTACTTGTCCCAGAACAACCTTGGTGAGTTGCTGAGGCTCGCTGAGACGCTTGCCTCCAAGACTAAAGCTAGGGACTGAACCTTACCCTTACCTGCCAAAGCGTATGTGTGAGTGTGCTATTCCTAAGGTCCTGAGAGCAAGCCGCCGAAGTGGTGTCCTAATTATACCCAAGTCTGCACGCTTGCTAAAACTGGAGGGTTGGCTTATTGATGCCACGGGGTACGCCCCGGGTCTCCCCTCCCCTAAGCGCCCAATTTCTGTGCTGGCGCAAAACCTTTGGGGAATACCCAGCGTACTAATCCAGGTATTGTTTTTCCCTACCTATCTGTCTACTACAGGGAGGGGTGGCCAAAAGCTATGAAGCCATGAAAACGCCGTTTTGCTAAGTGGCCAAAACACTGACCTAACCACTGCCACAGCCCACCAACCCTGCTAAGATTGCAGGAAACGGGTGGGACAGTGACACACGCACTACAGGTCCTACACACCCTACAGTGGCACCATCCTGGTGGGCGAGCACTGCTGCAACTGGCTCAAGCCCCCACTCAGGTCTACCACTCCTACACGCACACTCTACTGGGTGTTGTTGAAGAACATGTCGTGGGTCCTAGCGACCCTCCTGTGAAGAAGACAAGAGAACACAGCGCTGCTAAGCAACTGTGGCCTAACAGGGGACGCCACAACGTGTTTCCCCTGCTAGGGCTTGGAGGGAAGAGGTGCTCTTTTTGCGTGCACGGCGCAGATGTCGATGAAGTCGGACTCCCTGCTCTGCCACAGGCAGAGGCGGAGTTACTTGTTTGTGTGATCTGCGCCCTTGTTTAGCAGGGCCTGAGAAAAAATGGTATGCTGCTGCACCAATCACCCTACCTGCCCACCTGTAAAGCAAAGGCAAATGAAGGGGTGTTTGCGGCGGAGGAACCAAACCACACTCCCCGTATTGTACGGTTCTCAGTGTGACCTATAATACACTGTCCGCAAACACGCTGAAGGATCAGCTCCCCTGTCAAGCAAGCAAGCGTTAAGGGACTCCTCAGGTTCTCTTAAAGAACGTACCGAGGAGCCCCTGGGTAGCCTAAACAAGGTTTACCGTGCGCACTTCGCGTGGCCTACCCTTTAATGCGTGTGTGAATGCACGAGCATGCACGACTGTGTTGGGCAAACCTGCCCATCTTGACCGCAATCACGAACTCCACCAGGGGGTGGCCCCACCTGGGCTTACTCACCTTACCTACCGCTGGAGAGAGAGAGCAAGTGGGCACGTGAGGGGCGCAAGCGAAAAACGTCACTATGCATCTGTGTGTATGTCTAATCACCCTGATCTGACCTCTAATCATCTGCAATCTTTCTAATCAATCCCTCTATCGCGTCCTATCGTTGTTAGCGCTGCTACAAGACTCGTTCACGGAGACACGAGACGAGCAATGTGTATGCGGCATACGAGACGAGCATACCTGTAGTTTATACCTGATTCATTGAAGTCTTTTCGTTCATTTTCGAATTCTTGGATTTTTGATTCTTCTATTAGTGTGGGTGGAATCTGTATGTTTATTTATTAATGTGTGTCTCGTCATTTTCAAGACTACGTGAGACATACGTTTATAATTCCATTATTTCTGCATTTTCCGGCGCTTCGCTAGGAGCCGCTCCTGCGCGCCGCCTTTTTATGCGTAGGAATTTCTTGATTTAAAAAATCTAGAGATGACTATAATTTTTATAAAAATGTGCTTCTGATGCACAATTGGATTCTGCTCAGGTGTGTTGTCTTAGAAAAATTCTAGGCCGTCATTTGACGGATTTTGGTGTCGTCGCTTCGCTTTTGCGTGGATTCGTCCATAATTCTCCCATTCCTGCCTCTGCAGATACCCACGCGCAGCCTCGCTGAGTAGGCCGTGTTCGGGCCGAAACGCAGCAGCCTGGAGAGACTGAGCAGAACTCAAGACCCCTCCAAGGGGCAATTTAATTTTTTTTACGACTCCCTTCGCCCTAAGACAGGTCACAGGTCGCCAGCAGGTTTACGAAAACCCATGCGGGTGTGTATATTGTGTCTTGCGTTGGGTTTGTGTCGCGCTGCGTCTTGGAGGGAG
Source organism: Eutreptiella sp. 'Long Island Sound 2002' (assembly GCA_964036045.1). Classification (NCBI taxonomy): domain Eukaryota; phylum Euglenozoa; class Euglenophyceae; order Eutreptiales; family Eutreptiaceae; genus Eutreptiella; species Eutreptiella sp. 'Long Island Sound 2002'. The sequence continues at coordinate 168,481,568 of OZ038378.1, forward strand.
GGATGCACATGCACATGTTTTGGCATGCTCCCAAACTAACCCAACCAAGCCACAGGAGCCCCGGCAGCGCCATGAGCGCTGAGTCTTCTGTAGGAAATGTTACAAACAGAACAGCAAAAGAGCGCCAGCCATGGTGAGCGCCGATTTTTCTGTGTGAGGGAAACTATAGGTATTTTAAAGTAGATGTGGAAAACAAGGAAAGGCCAAGAAAAAATCCCTTTTTCCTAAAATGCGACAGTGGTGGCCACCACAGCACAAGGGGGGAGTAAGAAAAAGTGCTTTTCCAATGCTTTGAGGCATACTCTAGTTGTATTAGAGATGCACTGAGCATCCAGGCATTTCTATCTTAGTATTGGTCCCACCAAAACTGGTGATAACACATTTTGACCTATGGAACCAAACACCCAATCAGGATATGGAGTGGACCCCTTAATCCCCTTTCAATGTGAGGCAAATCATCTTTTCCTGAGTTGACTGAGTACTGACATATCCAGGGCAGAGCCTATGAATTTATCTATGTTTTTCCATGAATTCTTAGCTGTCCTAGTGGTATGCACCCTAGGGGGCTAGGCACCTCTTTTTGAGAGGTCCTGGGTTCAATTGCCGGTCAGCCTAGCTAAGTAGGAAGATCCCATGTGACATGGCAGTGACCTCATCGCCACATGCCCTGCCACCTCAGCACATATGGGACCCAAAACAAAGAGTGCACATCTCCTGAGATGGCACTATGGAGATAGAGTGACCATGGGGCAGTTTTCCAACTCTTTTCCAAAACATTTCAGCTATCTTTGTGAATATGCAATCCGATTTGACCTGAGTTGCAGTTTCTGTGAATATCCTTTCATCTTTCACTGTTTACACTGCAGCCCTTCATGCTTTGATCCTGATTCTCTTCTCCTTGCATACCTCTGGCTTGGGCTATCCTGGATTGACTGTATTTCAGCAAACAAAAGCTTTTCATCTTCAAAAACAAGCAGCAGGAAACCCTACACCAGCAGCAAGCAGCAGGAGGGGCAAAAACACAGTGTTGAAACCACTATAAACTTTTCTCCTTTCCTTGGTTTCCACATCTACTTTAAAATACCTATAGCCTCCCTTGCACTGGAAAAGAGCGCTTTACCATGGCCAGCTCCTTTGCTGCATTTGTCGTGACAATTACCTACAGAAAACTCAGCGCTCTTGGCGCTGCAGGGGTTTCTGAGACTTTGTGGGATGAGATTTGGGTATGCAAAGACCATATGCATATGCATCCCTCCCACCAAGCTGCAGCGCGACACAACCCAACGCTTGACTCTCACAGGGCGTTCGCTCTGAGTCTCTTGGAACCTGCTCGAGGCACCTGTCCTGGGCTTAGGGCGAGGGGGCGACGAAAAAAATAAACTGCCCCTTGGTGGGGTCTTGGGTTCTGGTTCAGTCTCCTGATGCTGCTTTTCGGCCCGAACAGCGGCCTACTCAGCGACGCTTCTCGAGGATATCTGTACAGCAGAAGATGAGAGGATGGGGGACGAATCCACGCAAAACGCGCAGCGCAACACCAAAATCCGTCAAATGACGGCCTAGAATTTTTCTAAAGGCACACACCTGACCAGAATCCAATTGTGCATCAGATGCACATTTTTATAAAAATTGTGGTCATCTCCTGAATTTTTAAATCCAGGAATTTCTACATTGAAAAAGGCGGCGCGCCGGAGCGAGTCCTAACAAAGCGCCGGAAGAACAAGAAATAATAGGTTTTTAAACGTATGTCACGTATAATGACGGAAATGACGAGACACACATAGATAAGTAGACATAGGTATCCCACCCATGCTCAAAGGCAAAATCAAAATTCAAGAATTCAAGAATTCAAAATGACTACAATAAAACAGGTATAAACATGCAGGTTTGTCCTCGTCTCGTATGCAGCATGCACATTGCTTGCCTCGTGTCTCCGTGAACGAGCCTTGTAGCAGCGCTACCAAACGATAGAGGGCTAGATTAGAAAGATTGCAGATGATTAGAGGTGATATCGGGTGATTAGAACATACACACGAGTGCATAAACGCTTGCCTCGCTTGTGTCTCGCTTTCTGCTTTCCCTTGCTTCGCTCTCCAGCGGTAGGTAAGGTAAGTAAGCACAGGAGGGGCCGCCCCCTGGTAGAGTTCGTGATTGTGGTATAGATTTTTTGCACTGAACGGCGCCTTTTGTGGCTGGCCAGGCCGTGATTGTGGTATAGATTGGTAGGAAAAAAGAGATTGACAAAGGTGATTGAGAACCTCGTGCATGACCGTGCATGCATATGACGCATTAAAGGGTAGGCCACGCTTGGTGCGCACGGTAAAACCCTTGTTTAGCTTACCCAGGGGCTCCACCCTACGTTCTTTAAGAGAAAGGGTGGAGTTCCTTAAGCTTGCTTGCTTGTACTGGGGTTCAGGAACAGCGTATTATAGGGCAGCCTGAGAAGCGTATAATACGTGGAGGCTGTCTTGGTTCCTCCGTCTTGAACCCTAGTCATTGGCCTTTGCTTTACAGGTGGGAAGGTCAGGGTGAATTGGTGCAAGTGCAGTTGCCTTCGGCGACTTTTGAATTTTTCGCCCAAGCTAAAACTGGCGCTGATAACACAATCAACAAACTGCCCCTCAGCCAGGAGTGGCGAGGGCAGTCCGACCTCTTCAACATCCACGCTGTGCACGCAACCTGAGCACTCCTTCCTTCTAAGCCCTGACAGGGAAACGCGTTGTGGCGTCCCTGTTAGGCCCCAGTTGCTTAGTAGCGCTTTGTTCTCTCGTCCCTTTCACAAGCAGGCCTCTAGGGCCTTTGACATCCTCGTCAACAACCCCAAGTAGCGTGTGGGTGTAGGAGTGGCAAGCCAGGGTGAGGGCTTGGGTCTCAGAGCCCGCTCATTCTTCGATGGCTGGTGCCACTATAGTGAGTGTAGGACCTGTAGTGTGTGTGTCACTGTCCTGCCTTTTTCCTGAAAGTTTATCAGGATTTTGATGGGCAGTGGCAGTGGTTAGTCCAGGTTTTGGCCATTGTAGCAAACAGGCGTTTTCATGCCTCATAGCTTTTGGCCACCCCTCCCCTGTAGTAGGCAGGTAGGTAGGAAAACAATACCTGGACTCACTTGCTGGGTATTCCCCAAAGGTTTTGCGCCATCACAGAAACTGGGCGCTTAGGGGCGGAGAGACCCGGGGCGTACCCCGTGGCACCGGTAAGACATCCGCCGGGTTCAGCAAGGGTGCAGACTTGGGTATAATTAGGACACCGTTTCTGCAGCTTGCTCCCAGGACCTCAGGAATAGCATATTCACACGCACACTTAGGCAGGTAAGGGTAGGGTTCAGTCCCTAGCTTTAGTCTTGGAGGCAAGCGTCTCAGCGAGCCTCAGCAACTCTCCAAGGTTGTTCTGGGACAAGTAGTCTACCAGAACTGAGTTTAGGCGTCCCTCAGGTAGTGCAAACGCAGAGAAGGGCTCCCACGTGGCCTCTTCGACCCCAAACCCTTCCCAGAGGGTGAGGAAGCGCCAACCCTGGCGGTAGCGGTGGCGTAGTATTGACTTCACGAGATACAAGCCCTCCTTAGCCATCTCCTCGGCGTCCATGTCCGGGAGTTCCCCTTCAACTTCCATAGGGCTGGCAGCGCCCTGTAGGTCCAGAGCGGCGATCTCGTCGTCGTTCAGCTCCCACTCCTCCCCACACAGGTCCTCAGGATCGTAGTAGCGCTTTAGATCCTTAGCAGCGCACATCAGGGTCCCCCCTAGCCGGGGAGAACACCGCACGGTGATACGGTGTCCATCCACTGATAGAATCTTGTAGGGCCCGAAGTATGGGTCATCGCTGGTAGAGCGTGGCCAGGCGGGTAGCCGACTGTGGTGCACCAACACCCAGTCCTCCCCTTGGTAGGAGGCGGGCACCCGGTGCTTGTTCTTCTTGTTCCACTGTCGCTCCCTCACTCTCTGGAGCATAGCCTTGGCCTTGTTCACTTTCGCTTGTTGCTCCTGGACCCAGTTGCCCACAGTAGAATAGGTATCCTCTGGATAGGGAGCATGTAGGAACCACGTCGGGCGCCCTAGGAATAGCTCATGGGGCGAGTAGCAATTCGCCGAACTCTCTTGGGAGTTCATCATCAAGGATATGACGGGGAGTAGTCTCACCCAGTCTCTGGTGCGCTCCGTCTTGCAACATATCCTTACATTTTTCTTGAGGACACGAATCTGTCGCTCACATAGGGGGTTGCTCGTATGAGAGTAGGGGATCCCTGTGGACACTTGGACATTGAGGGATCTCAGGACCCTCTTGTACCAGCCGGTGTCAGAGCGTACTCGTACGTCCTCATCGGAGTTGATCTCTTTGGGCGCCCCATAGACACAAAACCACTCCTCCAGGAGTATCTTGATAGTCTCCTCTCCAGTAATGTGCTTGGTACACAGGAACAACCGGGGAAACCTGGTCAACACACAGGTTACCACGAGGGCGAAATTGTAGCCCCAAAACTTTGGCATCTCCGTGTAGTCCACATAGAGCACACTGTTAGCACAGGTGGGGATGGGCACGGTCGAGTAGAGGCCCCTGTCCCTGATATCTCCAGGTTTGCAGGACCTACACGGGCACTTGTCCACGATAGGCTGGAGGGTCTTACGCAGTTGGTCGTCACTCCACGTAGTGTGGAACCACTGCTTGAATAGCCTCAGGGTACGGTCAGCACCCACATGACCACTGGACTCATGGGTAGTTCAGTAGCGCTGGGACTCTGCAACTGGGTACCACTATTCAGTCCTCGTGCCAGAGGTAGCTCTTGTCCCTCTTCCACTGCTCTTGGTTGACCAGGAGGGGTTCCAGGCGCTTCTCCGGGCCCTTAAAGATATCTCGGAACTCCTTCAGGTACTCAGCTTGTTGGAGTCTATCTAGGGGTCGGATCATGGTCATGTTGATGTCCAGGTGTACATCCATACGGCTGAACGCCTCCTTGGCTAGCGCTTCTGACCTGGCACCAATCAGGTCGTCGAAGTTGTTGCGGCTGATGTAGTCGGCACACTCGTTTTTGACTCCCTGGATATGGTGCACTGTCAGCCGTAGTTGGCTGAGGTAGGTCCACCAGCGCCGTAGCTTGGCCTTCTTAGGTGGGGGACCCTTCTGGAAAGTGCGGACCGGCTCTTGGTCGCACAACCATACCACAGGGTTACTCCCCAACAGGCGTGCCTGAGAGGATAGCAACAGCATACCCGCGAGCAATTCCTGCTCATAGGTGGAGTAGTTACCCCGGGCCTGGTTTCATTTCCAGTTCCAGTGACCCAGGGGTACTGGGACCCACTTGTTGTCAGGGTAGCTGTGCTTGAGGGTACCATCTCGGTTCAGTCCATCTGTCCCCCATTGGGTAATGGCCGAGTCGAACTCGTCCTTCTCTAGTGCTTGCCATTGGAACAACGTTCCACCACCGCCCACATTGCTGGCGTCGGTCACCGGGCTCATCTCCCCTTGTGCTCTAGGCACGCCCAAGCACTTAGCGTTGGCCACCTTGTTTTTGAGCTCGTCAAACGCTTGTTGCTGTTGTGGCCCCAGCGCCAGGTGGTACTCTTCTTGATCAAGTCCGTTGGGACGGCGCTGGTGTAGGTGAAGTTCTTTATATGGCGGCGGTAGAAGTTGGAGGATCCAATGAAACTATGTACATCATGGAGTCCTTTCTTGGCGTCTTCATGCCGTACCTTAGCATCCATCAGGGGTTTGGCCTTCGAGGCCGCGGGGGTCCACCTCCCATAGCCAATATCGAACCCCAGGTACTGCATGGTCTCCTGCATGAACTCACACTTCTCCAGCTTGAGTCGTGTGTGGTTCTCCTGGCAGACCGCAAAGAACTCACCCGAGAGGATTAGGTGATCCTCCTGGGTATTGGTGCCTACTAGCCTTCATCACCCCTCAGGGGAGGGTGTTCAAGTGGAAGGTCATGCCCTTTGGCGTGGCCAACGCACCCGCTCTATTCCAAGAGCTGATGAATAAGATCCTGTCCATCCTACGGCGAAGACCCAAGGTGCAAGAACTCATATCCCGTGGGGCCGAGATGGAGGCGCTCATCGACGATGTATGCCTCGAGCTCCTGGGCGTTGGGCGTCAGGTCCACCTGCCAGAATCCGCTCCTCTTGTACATCTTGGTCTTGTAGCGACAGGAGGCTATCTTCTCAAGGGTAGACTCCATGTTAGGAATGGATCCTGAGTGGTTCGACGTCTTCTTGTTCAGCTCTCCATAGTCCACCACCAGCCGTTTGGCTGTAGACCCAGGTTTCGCCACCAGGAAACACGGGCTGCAGTGTTGGGGGTAGTCCCCGTCCCTGTGCTCCAGGACTAGGCCAGCGTCGATACACTCTTGTATCTGTCGCTCAATCTCATCGGCCTGCTCTTTAGGAGCCGGGTAGGGTCTCCTCCGGATCTTATGGCCCACGAACTCGGGTTTCAGCTTGAGGTCCATCTGTACCAGCTTGTCACATGAGGCTGGGGGTGGTAGTTCCCCGAACACCTCCAGATAGGTCCTTATAAGCTTCTGTACCCGCGGGTCCAATAGTTTGACCTTGTCCTCCATGTCCTCGTCAGAGTGTAAGTTGCTTACCCCCTGGGTAATAGACGCCGGGAGGTGATCCTCCACTGGCACTTCGTCCTTGGTACTATCCTTCAACCCTTGGTAGGCATATAGAAGGTCTCGTTCAACCATCTCCGGCGGACGATGGCAACATAGGCACGCTCGAGGGGGTTCACATACACATTCCTCTGAGAGTTCATCCTCCTCTGGGGTCCTCACATGGGCACCCCACACGCTCTTCATGAGCTTGAGATCCACCTCCCTTTGCCAGGTGGTGATCTTTTGTTCGAGGTCCTCCTTCAACTGGGAGAGGTCTCCCATACACCCTTGCTTCAGTGGCCATGAGCTGCGGGTCGGCTTAGCGTAGCGTAGTTTTTTCGCCACCAATCTCCTCTTGGAGTCCACGTACTCCCTCAGCCTGGATCCGGGGTCCAACTCCTCGTCCAAGGGCTCTTCTCCCCTCATGGAGAGTAGGGGTTTCAGTGGGGCGACGTACTCGGCGTTCTCCACTTCCTCCACACAGGTCTGCACGAAGAAGGCGTCCTGCTCAGTGTCGTCATCAGAGTGAATAGAGCTGGGTAGCTCGGATAGTCCACACTCTGTGACTCCAAAAGGAATAGATACATGGCAGGGAGAGTTGGGGGCATTGTTGTTAGCCACGACGTACTCGTCTCCTCCTGGAATAGCCTCAATGGCATCTTGAGGTCGTAGTCGATCCTTCAGGTCCCCCAGGGCGAGTCCATCCCTCTCGCGTTGGATAGTCTGGACCAGGGTTGAGTCCAGGTCCTCCCAAGGGATAGAGGTCAGACTACCGTCCACCAAGCTAAGTATACTTCCCAATCCAGGTTTCCCGATGGGTGTCTTGCGGCCCACAGGCACGTAGATAGCCTCATCAAGTAACTGGACAGGGGTGATAGTCAGCCTGTCTAGGAGGATTCGCCAGTACTCATTCCCCCCATGGGCTCCCCAATCCGGGGAACACAGGACCATACCGGAACGTTCCAGGGCCACCTTGGTCAAGACCTTCCCCAGTTCACTGAACCTGGGGTTCCCGTAGGCCATCCCCAAAGAGGGCCAATAAAATTTGTAGCAGCAGTTTTTCCCCTTGCTGCAGTAGAGGTCGAAGACATGTTGCTTGTCACTGGCGAACAACTCCACGCTCAGGTCTTCTCTGGAGTAACCCAACTCCTTCAGACCTTGGTCCACGACTTCACCCAGTAGTTGACAGTCTTTAGTTTTGCCATCGTGTCTGAAGGCTCCTCCTTCGATACCCTCAGGTAGCTGGAGGTGTATTCAGACTGCTCTATTGGCACGGACTCCCTGCCATCACCATGGTCCACGTAGAGGAGGTAGGGGGCTTGCAGCGTTAGGGATTGTATCTGAGTGTGCTGTACCAAGAAGTCGGTACCCAGTACTGACGCGTTCCCGTGGGGGGCCGGCCACGGGACGCTGCGGTGGACACACGCAAGTGAGCAGGCAGGCAAAGCACTACGCTCACAAGGGCATCAATGCGTTGTCATGTGACAAAGCGTTTCAGAATCCTTGCCACTCTGCAAAGAGGGAACGAAAGTATGTACAGCAACACATCAGGATATGTACACATGGGGTTAAGACTGGACTGGGGTAAGGGCATCACAGGACCATAGACACTCAGTCCCAACTCATATCCCAATCCCAGGTCCGACCCTCTCAGTGGCTGATGGGGGCGGGGGCTCAAACACAACCCATGCCCTGCTCAGTCCGGACCCTGAAACCCTGCCAATAGGGGGGTGTCCCGCCCAGCCACAGGCGAGTTCCTGGGAACCAAGGGGCTCCAAGGCCAACCGACAGTGGCTCCCTATGCTCCCTTAATGGCAGGTCCCAACTCCACTCTGAGCCAGAGATATGGCCCCGCCATTATCATCCAGGAGTTGGTAGCTGAAAATGGGCTGTTTCAGCCCAAACTGAAATTAACTCAAAAATCCCCAAAATTGACCCCTCGTCCGGACCCGCCAGAGGTAGGGACGAGACAACTGACCCTATGCCCTTCGAGTACGAACCCCCTGGAGCCCTCACCCAACCTGGTTCCCTCTGAGGTCCCGGCATCAGGGCAACACGGATGAGTCATGTGGGGTCATGATGCCAAAATCACCAAAATTGGCGTCATTCCCACGCGTGGCTCGCCCGGCCAAGGTAAGGCCAATGGCTCACAGGGTAGGAGGCAGGACCTAGGACTTATATCTGAGTGTACAACTTGGATTTAGGTCCGGGCTCCCTATGGGCTTAGAGAAATGGGGCCGCCAATTGACCACACGGAAGGGGGAAATTGGGGTCCCAAAATTGGGTCATTTTGGCTGCTTGAAATGAGCCAAAATTCGGTGTGCTCCCAATAGTATATCTCCACGCCGGCTTGGAGATCGGATCCGCCATTCCATACGCGATCCACCGGGAGTCCAACGGAGACTCCCATGCCCTTGGCTCTCAAAGATCTCCATGCCACTTGGCGTGGTGACGATCCCAATTGGGTCCACAAATGCAAAAATGGCAAAATTGCCCATACTCAATTTGGTCTAGCGCCTTAACGAAGGCGGCTCCGCTTCGCCCACGTGGTGTGTGGACCATGGGGACCATTACCCATAACACCCATGTCATATATGGTCCATTGGTCCATGCGTCCGGCGTGCACGAGGGTTAGAACATAGTGCACGGCGGGCAGCAAAGGTGGAAAATTGCTCAAAATGGCCAAAAATGCGCACACTCATGGTTGGGGCAAATGAGGCACATGCCCGACTCGGACCGGAGTGTGCCATGGGATTGGTATCAAGTCATATTGGTCCAACATATTCTTTGGGCGTCGCCCAACTCCTCCGATATTGGGAATGGCACGGTCGCCAAGTGAGCCCATGATTTGGGATAGTCCCAAATCGCCAACATGGCGGCCACGGTATGCCAAGCCTAAGAGGAGTTATTCGCCGGGTCCAAGATATGTTGGCTACCGAAGTATGTACCCTCATAACATACTTGGGTCATGATGTCAATTGAGCGCAACGTTGAGATACACGGTCGCCACTTGACATCATGACGAGCCAAAAGTGGCAAAATTGGCACAATGACACACAAAAGTGCCTTGAAAGGCGCACAATTATATTATAATATCTTCGGCTTGGATCGTGCAATTAACTAATCCTTCTAAACACAATGACTTGACACCAATGACCTTCGATCCCACATATGTGCTCCACTTGGGGCGCCTTGAAAGGTTACGAGCGCTGCTTCCCAAGTGGGCACATGAAAATATGGAAAATTGCAAAACACACACCTTGCTCCCAACGCATCGCTTCGGGATCACCACACAAGCTTCCCTTCACGAAGGTTAGGCTTGCAATTGACCGTGGGGAGTATGGAGAAGGGGCTTGCACAATATGAGGTCCATTGGCAGGCTTGGCTTGGAGTAATGGACCCGCCAAATGGGCAGGCAACACAACACATGGCACATACCACAAATTGCCCAAAAAGGTAGCTCCCACCACGATATGTCATGCCCCTCCAAGGGCATAACTTTGTGTCAATCGCTCATAGGAACTCAAGGAGAGTTCCTATGCAACACCAACACTTGCGCGCTACACTCGAAAGTTATCTTAACGCACGCAATGTCATGGCCAAAGAGTTATAACGCAAACTCTACCCTCTTGACCATGATCCATTACACTAGCGCGCACGTGTGGAAACGAAAGGCATATAATGCTTCCTAAATTACGTCGGGAGTATTGTGAATACATCCCACGTTTCCTTATCGTAAATCCTCGCAAGCAACACGAGATATGACCTTCACAAGTGGCCTCACGAATCAACTTTATTTTGCCCATATCTTTAAGACAAATGGAGGGCAGGATAAAAGGGAAGTTGATTCGTGTATAGGGAAGCACGTAGGTCCACTCGAAGGAGGTCAAATCAAGTGCGGGGATGTCGAAGTCGAAAATCCGATTTCGACATCCTGAAAAATTCGGATTAAGGTTGCGAGTACTAATTATGAAAATTGCGGAAGCATCCATGCAGTTCCTGGCGACTTTGGAGCCTTCGTCGCGGATAGCGTTAAAATTTCCATTATAAACAGTTAAACTGGCGGTTACGGTAAAGTCGCGAACCAACCGCCAGCAGTCAAAACAGTGAGTATCAGAACGGAAGCATAAAAATTGACGGAAACAATATGAAAATAAAACCCTGTTGATTCCTGATATTCTGATACACAAATCTCCGCTGGCGGTGCATCGGTTGCCGATGCGGGGCTTTACGGCACGGAACGGAGCGTCTTCCCTTCCGTGCATGGGGTTAGTGGACCGGTGACCGTAACCTAGCCATGGGGTTCTGGGTACCGCTTCACCCCCCTCCTTAGAGCAAACCCTGGGGGGGGCTCGATAACACCAACGCATGGCAGCGGGTACCCAGGACCACTTCCTGAAAGGGGGGGGGTGTCACATCCTCACTTCAGTAAGTCACAGTAAGATAGGTATACAACATCTTACACCGTAAGACGTTGTATAAGCTCGTAGCACAGTATAGTATCAAGTATCAAGTATCAAGTCCCGGGTCCTGGCGGCGATTGTTCGGCATCCAAAGGACTCGTTAACCCATACCAGGCGCACGGGGTGCCGGCTGCTACGGTCACCACCACAGTGGCAGTGGCATACACGGCCAACATAGGCGTCACACGACGGCCGAGGTGGCCCCACAAGTCGAGAGCGACCACAAAGATCCATCAGGCTACCCCAAGCTTCCCAAGGCCCGCCGACTGGGGAGAGTCCCCACGGGTCCTTCCTCGGGCGCACCATGTCCATATCCATACGACGCGAGTCCAGAGTGCCATAGTCGAACTCCTTACGAACCCCAAATCGTAAGGGAACTCCTCCTTAAGGGATCGGGCATCAAGGCCGTCTTTTCCCTCGCCCTACTGCCACGAAGGCCATACATGAGGGAGTCCTCATGCAGTGTGGGCGGAGACGTCGACTCCTCAAACCACCAGTTTCCCAGGCAGACTGACCGAGGTCAGGAGCACCGGAGGCCGCCATCCGAATGCAAGTGCGTCTGCAAATCGGTAGGCTCACACTGGGACTGACAGTGGCGGACCGCTGGGAGTGTAGTCAGGCAACTGGGCTTCCCGCCTGGCGCCATCAGGATCTCCACACATCACAGCGAATAGGGCAACACGGTATCACGGGCACTCAAACAGTAGAATCTGTTATCAAGTATTGGTCTAGGCTGGACCAGGCTGTAAGAATATGTACACGGCGACTCAAGGCGCCTCTGTATCCCGATTCGTGGTGAAAAACAGTCCATCCCTCAGCGATGGGCTGATGACACTTAACATACAGATGCACATATCCTGGAGGGCAGAAAAACAAGCAACAATCTGGGTAAATAGGCGTGTAAACACACTCAGAACAGAGTGCCAAACCACGCCACGGTCAGGATAAGGCAAATGCAGGAGGATGGACAGGATAACGCCTGAGTTCAGGCATATATAGTCTCGAGACACACGTCGACTGGCCTGGATTCCGCAAATGCCATGGAACCAGACCACACATTCAATAATCGCAATGCCGATGACAGCGGCATCCGTTGCGCAACGTCGTATGGGCTTCAAGGCCCCAAGAGCTCAGAAATATGAAGGTCAGTCGCCCTACCTGGTTTCCCAAGGATTCAGCAGGGGGGGTGAGTGACGAATAGAAGAAGAGAGGGGCCATCCTCCTCTGGACCAGCAGGGGGGGGTATATGGCCACTCTGTCACCGAAAGATGGAAGAGAGCAAGCAAGTAAGGGACGATTCGTCGGCCTCACAAGCGCTCACAACACATCAGGGGAGAGCCCAGGGCGCTGATCAGGCACCCCTGGCTGCAATCGCCCGGGTGAGTGCTGCCAAGTCCGAGACGTGGATCTTGGTCTTGTGCTTGCGGATGTACTCCATGAAGGGAGTATTGACCCGCGGCACAAACGAGGAGACAGGTTCCCAGGTGTCGTGGGACGGCCCATAGCCTCGCCAACGAACCTTGAACTCCAGACCTCCGGGTGCCGAGGCCTTCGGACGCTGAGCCAGGATCTTCTCGACAGTGTAGTCGTCCTGCTCAGCATAGTCGTCGTCCGAATCGGCCTCATGTTTGGCGTAGTCCAGGGACACATGTCGGCCACGGAGGTCGGGTTCCCGCACACGGAGTTGACTCTCGTGGCGCTCCCGGAACTGTCCGTGACCCACCTTGATGCGGTAAGTGTCCTCACCAATCCTGCGGACCACCTCGCCGGGTGTGAACCAGGTCTTGGTGCGGTGGGTGCCCATGGGGCGGGGTCTGATCACCCACACCGGGTCTCCCACCCTGAACTTCTGCGCTGTCGAGCTCGGGGCGGACTTCTGACGCTCAGCATGCTCCTTCTCAAGCTGCTGGCGGATGTCCCGCGCCGTTTGCTCTTGCCGCGCGAAGAACTCCTTGGCATCCATAGCCATGCCATCACCAGACAAGGGAAGTCCCCTACCCAGGGGGTCCCTGCCAAACAGAATCTGGTGAGGGGACAAACCGCCCGGAGTGGGGGTGTCATGATGGGCCTTCAGAGCAGGCCACATCTCCTCGAACCAGTTCCGCCGTGGATTGGTGATGTGGATCTTGCGCAGCTTCTCGAACAGCTGCCGTCCAGCCACTTCAGCACGGCCGTTAGACCGGCTGAGATAGGCAACGCTCTTGGCATGTCGTATTCCCATGAGGGAACACATAGCCTTGAACCAGCCACCAGTAAACTGGGGCCCTCGGTCACTGCAAATGGTGCGGGGGATGTCAAAGACATTCAGCCAATGACGAATCATCATGACTGCCACTTCCTTGGCAAGCAACCCCTTTTTGCGTGCCGGAGGCTACAACGTAGCCGCTGTGGCGGTCCACACAGAGAACCACACAGTCAAAGGTCTCCTTGCCAATGTGCACTTCGGGCATGGAGAAGACGTCCATGGCCACGCTCTCCATGGGCTGGTCAGGAACCGGGGTCCATTGGGGTTCCCCCTTGACGTTCCGGCTATCGGGATTGCAGGCCTGGCAGACCGAACAACCCTTCCTGACCTTCTTGATGGCGGTGTAGAGAACGATATGGTCGATCTCGAACCGACGCTGCATGTCAAGAGCTTGCTTCTTGACCCCTGGGTGCAGCATGTGGTGGTGCCAAGCTTCACACAGCTCGAGCACCCGGGACTCTGGGACTAGCAGCTTACCATTCCGGTAGAGCTTGCCATCTTCCTCAGTCAGCCCCCTTGGCCACTTCTGCCCGTCGTCAGGGTCGGTCACAGCCCTATACTCGGCCGCAAAGGCCTCAGACTTGGCGTAATCGTCGGTCCAGTCGTCCTGGAGGCAAGACTCCGGGAAGAGGTGCTTGTCGGACTCAGACCCCTCAGGGGCGAGTACTCTGACCGCTCTGCTCACCCTCGTTGCGAGGGGGGCATCCGCGGCCATGACGACGAAGCATTTGGCACCCTCCTCCTCCATCAGGCGCTCCATTTCGATGATCCTCTTGGCTTCAGCGGTCTCAGCCTCATCGCCATGGGCAGAGATATCCTGCATGCCCTTGCTGGCTGGATAGGCCCACCTACTGAGACAGTCCGCCACGGTGTTATCCTTTCCAGGAATGTAAACAACCGTAAGGTCGAACTTGGCCAAGGTCTCATGCCATCTTGCCCGTCGGGAGGCGGGACCTGAGGGGGTGTCCACGTGCTCCTTGTGCCACGACTGCAGACTCTGATGGTCGGTGCAGACGGTGACGGGATGGAGGGCTATGTACCCAGCCCATTTCCTGAGAGCCATGACGATGGCATACGCCTCCTTTTCACGGGGCGTCCACGTCCGTCTCTGGCCTTCCGCCAGGACTCGGCTCCAGAAGGCCACGGGCACGTGCCTCCCGTCGTCAAGCACTTGCTCCAACACAGCGCCAATGGCGTAGTCGGAAGCGTCGGTGCGCAGGACGAACCCTCGGTCGGGATCCACGAGGTGCAGACCCACTGCGGATAGCAGCGCCTGCTTCATCCCCTCAAGGGCACGGTCGGACTCTTCAGTCCAGACCAGAGCCTTCTTGGACCCCTTCTTGGTCTCCTCTCGGTTGCCCTTGAGCATGGTCGTCATGGGGGCTGCATACTCGGCATACATTTTGATATACCCCGAGTAGTAGTTGCAGAACCCCAAGTACGCCCGTAGCTCAGAGACCGTTTTGGGCTTTTCCCAGTGCTCAATCGCAGCCACCTTGCCAGGTATGGGCTTTCGCTGCCCGTTCCCAACTACGTGGCCAGCGAAGACCACCTCGCTTACCGCAATGGTGGCCTTGTCACTGCTGCCCGTGAGTTTGTGCCGAACCAGAAGGTCCAGCACTCGAGTGACGTCCCTCTCGTGTGCCTCCAGGACCTCCTCGTAGCTCATGCTGGGGTCCCCGGACGCGATGATCACGTCGTCCACGAAGGGGTCCGCACAGTCGCGCACCGGCTCAAGCAGGTTCTCCAGCATCCGCTGAAAAGCCGCATTGCCGTTGGTAACGCCCATAGGCATCACCTTCCACTGGAGAGGTCCAAGTGGGGTGCTCATGGCTGTGCAGGCACGGGACTCCTCGGCGAGAGGCATCTGATGATAACCATGTTTCAGGTCAATCACCGTGAAGATCCTCCGCCGGTGTTGCTTTTGCAGCATGTCCTCAATGAGGGGCAGCGTATAGCTGTCGTGCTGCGTTTGGGCGTTCAGGCTGCGGTAGTCGACCACGAGCCGCCACTCACCGGCAACCTTCTTGGGGACGACGAAGCAAGGAGAGGCCCATTCGGAGTGGCACGGCTCGAGCCAGCCTCTCTGGATGAAGTCACGGAGGATCTTCTCCATGGCCTCTTTCCTCTCGCCCCTCAGGGCAAACTCCCGGTGCCGATACACACGGGGGTCCTGCTTCAGTCGTATCTTGGCCTCGCCATACGGTCCACGCACCGGTGGGGGAAACACAGGCTTTCCGCTGAAGAACGTCTCGCCATACTTCTGCTTCAACCTGGCCCTCAACGCCTGGATCTTGGGGCAGTCATCGGACTCCGCCTTGGCTTTTCCGGGCACTTGAACCACGGAGCTTACTTGAGGGGTAGCGACCCCGCTCGCTTTCGGCTCAGGTGGTCTTCCCAGGTGGCCCAAAGGGCCATCTCTGGTCTTGCCTCGGAACAGATCGCCGTAGGTGGGTGGGTTACCGCCAGGCGGCTCGTCTTGGCTGGACATGTGATCCAGCACCCTCTGTACGAAGGTATTCCCGTCATAGGAACCGGAGACGATTGAGTCCACTTCCCACCAGGCTTTGTCCTGGCCTTTGCCCTCACGCTGGTTCCCCCAGTCGTGAAAGGGCTGATCCATATACCCCTGAACCAGATCCCACTCCTCTTCAGTGAGGGGGTCTTCGGAGTCCGATTCCTCGATGTCAACAGGGGGAACCGCAAAGCATTGCCTCCAAGGCTCTGCTATGATACGGTTGACACACACGAAGTCCGTGGTGTCGGCCTGATCAAGGCCCCCATCCACATAGTGGAATTCCGTTGGCCATCTCTGGGGTGGCATGGGCTGTCCCTTAGCGTCCTGATAGACACTCTCTCCAGCCGGTAGGACGACCTTGTTTAAGGTCATGTTGGTCAATGAGGCTACCCAATGTCGGGTACTTTCCTCCTCGGTGCATCCCATAGGAACAACCAGCACTGCCTTGGAGCGGTCCTTGCGAATCTTCGCTATCGCTCTTGGAATGTCCCAACGGGGGCAATGGATCCACATCAGTCCCTGATGCGGACCCCAGTGCTTCTTCCACGCGGAGTCCTGTGCGCTCCAGTACTTCTCACACACCCGCAGATGGGCGGAGGTTCCTGAAGAGAACGCATCCAGGGCCAGATCCGAAGCTCCCAAGTCCGCGACAACTCGGCTTGCCACTTCCGGCCTTACGCCGTACTCCTGGTTTGCAGAACCAGTTGGCTCAGTGTCCAGCGCGGCCACTTCGAGCTGATTGCGTTCGGGGTGGATCCATTGGCATTCCACATGGTGCTCAGGTGACGAAAGCCACGAGAGTTGGTCGTCCTGGTACAGGGTCATGGAAGCCTGGGCCGGGAGGACGCCGGAGTCCGTCTCCATCATGAAGTCGTACCCGACGATCATGTCCCAGTCCATCTCGGCCTCGTAGAAGCTACCGTGCAGGAGGATTTCCTTGCCGAGGTCTGGGCGGCTCAGCTCACGATGGTTCACGAACTGCAGCCCAATGGCCGCTTCCTTCGTGCCTCCCACCATGTACTGGCCGTTCGCCACCTTCAGCCTGACAGGCTTCCGACTGTCGGTCAGACACTCTGGTGGAAGTAGGCCAGCCTTGACCAAGCTGACTTGAGCTCCCGTGTCGACCAACACGTCGAAAACCTTTTCCACTTCCCCGCATAGGGCACGGACCTTAAGATGCAACTGCCGCTCGCGACCAACACGGCGCACGGCGTGCAAACTCAGGATCTCCGGCCGTTCCAGAAGCTCCACAAGCGACTGGTGCAGGTCGTGGACAATGGGCTCAGGCTGCCCATCTGCAGCATCCAGCTGCGGTCCGGGTGATCCTCCGATACTCTCGGATAGATCCTGTAGTACATCAAACACATTCTTGGTCGCGAAGGACGGACGGGTGCAAGGGTTCGTGCCTTCACTTGCCCTCACCCCGCCTCCGCGACTGGGCGCCGGACCGGGCCTTCCGCCCGCGGCAGTCCCCTTGTGCTTATCGACTCCCGACTGGGATGGTTCGGCGCTTCCCACGTCACCATCCTGCGACCGCCCTAGCTGGGGCCCTTGGCTGCAGGGGCTCCGCTAGGGGGCGTCGGTTGTGGAAGAGGGGGTGTTCTCCTCGGCCTCAACGTCGTTGACGCCCTTCTTTCTTCCCCCTTTACCTCCTCCTTTACCCTTCTTGTCCTTGTCCTTGTTCTGGTCATTCTGGTTGTTCTCCTTGTTCTTGTTGTCCGACCTGGGGACCCAGTTCCGCTTGATCTCCTGGATCTCCTTGGCCAACTCGGTCCCCACCGACGACATCAGCTTGGCCAGCTCGTCCTTGTCGACCTCCATTTTGGCTTCCCGGATACCCGCGGGCGCACGCTTCTTCGACCCGTGCGCCTTCTTGTAAGCCTCCGTGTCGGCCTTGTGGACGGGGCATGTTCGGTGGTCATGGTTGAAGCCTTTCTTCCTCCCATAACACACGAAACAGCCCTGAGGGTGAGCTCGTATGAACTCCCCAAAGGACAGCGGAGGGTCGCCAATGCGGCGAGGGTCCCTCTTCTCCTGCTTCCTCCAACCCTGCTGCAGGGGCTTCCAGTTTCCCGGCTTGCTCCCCGTGTTCAGGTTCCTGGCCACGAAGGCACAAACGGCCACCTCGGCGGGCTCATCGTCGTCGTCATCGTCGACGAGAGTCTCATCGCCGCCGGCTCCCGCTGGGTCCATGGCGTCTTCCCCGCCAGGTCCCTCGCCAACGTAGTTGACGTCGCGGTCGCCGGGCCTCAACCCGCGGGTGTGGTGGAGGTTTCGGTACTCCTTGAGTACCTCCTCGCCAACCCACTCCAGGATCTCGTCGCAGCTCATCCGCGCCGGGATGGGCTGCAGACGGATGGTCTGGCCGCTCAACTCACAGTCGTCAAGGCGCCACATCGCGGTCTTCTCGCGATCGCCCGAGACGGTGATGAGAAGGGCGTTCCGCAGGGAGTGCCGTTTGACATCCCGGGCCACGTTCTTCTTCGCCCAAGACACCACGTTCGTATGATACTCCTTGCGGAGCATCATCTTGACCGTGTGGTTGGACTTGGCCCTCTTGGATTCCTCCTTGGTGACCCTCTTGATCCATGCTTCCGGTAGCATGGAGAGCAGGCGAGCCTGCTCGTCACCCTCGTTCCAATCCTCCACGTTGCGGCGGAAGAGGGTGTATTTCCCTCGGAAGTCACGCCATTCCCGTAGGCGGATCTCCCGTCCATCATGCTCAAGCTTGATGGACTTCCAGCGCTTGGCAGCCACCTGCGGAGCGTCCACCCGCTCCTGCTCGTTGAGCCACTTCTTGGCGTCCTTGAGGGTCTTGATTCTCCCCTCCTTGGTCGCCACGAAGTATAGCTCGCCGAGCACTTCCGGCAGGCGGTACCTGAACCGTTTGAAGACATACTTCTCCGCATCAGCGGGAGGCAGGTCTTAAGTGACGGTCAGCCCCCAATCGTCCAGCTTCTCCAAGAAGCGGTCGAGGTTGAGGGGGTTGCCGTCGTACATGGGGGGCTTGATGTCCTTCAAGTCTTCCCACACGGCGGCATCCGCGGCCTTAGAGACCATGAACGCCGGCCGCGAGGTCGACCGAGGTTCCCATCGCCCTCGCCCACGGACTCCCACGGCCGCCACGTCCATCTCCTCCATGGAATCCCTGTGGCTACGCCGCGGTTCCTCCACGTACGCTGAACCGAAATGTTGGCGCCGTACTGCATCCATGTACGCATCCTCATCACGGCGCCGGCGGCTGCGTTCAGCGGCCTCCCGTCGTACACCACGCGGCGGGCTGATGTCGAACTCCTCCAGGTCCAGGTCCAGGTTCAGGTCCTCACCTTCGCCGACATCCCACTCCACGTCTCCTCTGGGGACCTCATCCCTGAGTCCACCATAACGTCCTCCAGCCCTGGGGATTGGCGCCGGGGCTGGTGCCGGGCGCCGGGGGCGTACAGGCGTCCGCGGTGGGGCACGGCGGTTGTGATAGTCCGCGCTGAGCCACTCATCGCGCCATTCCTCACTGCCACTGCCGGGCGGCACGCGCTCGTTGCGGCGGCCCGCGCTGTGGTGAGAGGGGGCGGTGAGAGAGGGGGCACTGGCGCTGGGGCGACTCCTGGGGGCTCCGCCGGGGGCGTGGCGTCTGCCTGGACCTGGTCCGGGTCCCCAGCCGTTGTCCGACGAGCCAGACTCCAGGGGTGGGTGGTCGCTGCCGACGCTCCCACGGGCTTCCAGCGCATCCAGCCTCTCCTGCAGGCGGCTGACGACGTTGGTCAGCGACTTGGTCTCGGCCCTGGCGATGTCCAGGTCCTTCTGCGCGCGCGCGGCGACCGTGGAGATGCGAGCCATCTCGCTCTTGCCCGTGTCTACCTCCAGCTCGAGCAACTGGACTCTCCTGCGGAGGTAGACAATCCACCGCCAGGTGGCATCCGGGTCGCCGTTCCCTGGTGGGTCGTCGGGGTCCCCCGGGGGTCCTCCAGGAGGGCCTCCGCCGGGTCCGCCCGGTCCAGGGGGTCCTCCCCCGTCCGGTGGTCCGCCTCCAGGGGGTCCACTTGGTGGGCGTCCTCCAGGGGGTCCTGAAGGTCCTCCGCCAGGGGGTCCCGGTGGGTCTCCGCCGGGTCGCCTCGGTGGGTCCGAGGATGGGCGCTTCCTCGTGATGCCGAACTCCATGTCGTCATCTTCGTCCATGTTGCCCCACCTGGGCGTCTCGGTCACGGAGGAGTCGGAGCTCCGGTAGGGAGGAGGGGGATCCTCATCCTCACCTTCCATGGGGACGTCTCCGCCACCTCCGCCCGTCCAAGCCACCACTTGGCGATGTCGACGGCCTCGTTCATCCCCGTCACTGGCGGTGAAGAAGGGGTCACTGTCGTGGGGGTGCCCACCCGCTGGCCTCCGCGGCCTCTCGGGGGTCTTCCCCTTGCCCTTCCTCCGTCGACGGGCGGTGGCGCTACCGCTCCCACTGCTGCCCGTGTCCGCCTCATCCAGCTTCATCCTGGAGGAGGCGTCCCCTTCGAAAAGCCTTCGAAGGGTCTCCACTCGCGATCCTCCCGGGGGAGTCTCGTGGCGGAGTTTGGCCTCTGCCTCCTCCATTGCGGCGGCGGTGGCTGCGGCAGCTCGCGCTTCGGCCTCTTCCCGAGCACGAGCCGCCTCGGCTTCCCGGGCCTGCAGCAGCTGCGCCTTCTGCGCCTCCAACGCCGCCAGCTCCGCCTCCGTCTTGGCCTTCTCCTCAGCGACCTTCCGTCGCGCGGCCTCGATGGCTTCCTTCTTGGCGGCATCCTCCTGGGCCTTAGCCGTCGCTTCGGCGTGGGCCCTTTCCTCCGCCTCCTTCTTTGCCCTCTCTTGGGCAAGCGCCTCCCCCAGCGCCTTCACCTCGGCCTCCTTGCAGGCAATGGCCTCCTGCGTCAGGCGGGCTTCCTCGTCGGCTGCCGCCAACTCACCGTTGACCTGGGCAGTCGCTGCCCCATGGGCGGCTACGGCCGTGAGTCCAGCCGCGATGGCCGCCATGGTCTGGGTGTGGATGGCCATGCCATGCGCCCACTCCGCAGCCTCCTCCTGGGCGATGCCGGCGGCGCCCTCCACAGCAGCGTTGTACTGCTTGGCCCGTTGCCGGGCAACCCGACGGTTGCAGGGCACCCCACAGGCGCGCTCACAGGCGCGCGCCACGTCCCTTTCGGGAGCGACGCTGCTGCTGGAGCTGGCCTGGTCGGCTGGCATCCTCCCACGGTGGGCCGACTCCACGTCGCTGCTGGGGCCTGCTGGGGCCTGCCGGGCCCTCAGGAGCAGCGGACGGGGCTTGGCCTGGGTCTGCTTGGCGACTTGGATGTAGTCGCCAAGGGTGGTGGAGCCGGGATGGTGACCACCATTGGGCCGTTGGGGACTGGGGGCTGGGGTTCCGCCCTTGGCGCCTTGGGCGGCTTCGGCGGCCAGGGACTCCTGGTACCCCCGCCACCTCCGGTCCCGCTTCCTGTCCCCGGCGGACCGCTTCTCCGTCGCCGGAGACGCGCTGCTGCTGCCCTGCAGCCTGCGCTCGTTCCCCGGTTCCGGGAACTTCTTCTCGATCACGTCCCACAGGGAGACGTTGATCGAGGCGCCCGACGGGTAGGCGTTGGGGTCCTCGTCCTCCTCAATCCCGTCGGGGCGCAGCCCTTCGCCGGGCCTGTCCGGCCGGGTCCACGTCCTCCAGCGCTTGCGGCGGAAGCGGTACTCGTACCCTTCCGCCCGCAGCCACTCCTCCACTGCCCGCAGGCGGTCCTCCCCCATGTCCTCCCGGAGCTCGAAGCTCCCGGGCATGCCGCCTTCGCACTGGGGATTGCTGTAGCGGTATTGCTGGTCCCACAGCAATCCGCGCAGCAGGCGCGCCACATGGGGGTGGGGCTGCGGCCACCTCCTACCCGCTTCTTGCCAATTCACCATGGCAGCGGGGGCGTAGTTGATCTTGAGGTCCTTGACGTGCACTCGTTCAACTCAACGAACTGGTTGTGGTTGTTGAGGAGGGTGCTGTAGCACTGGATTGGGCGTGCGGCTGGTGCTGGTCAGCCGGTGGTTGTGGAGGTGGTTGACGCGGCCTTGCTGGTCGGCCGATGGGACTCCGGGTCGGCCGATGGGGCTGATGCAGGAGTCCTGGTCTGTGCACCTCTTTCACGGCTGCTGCGCGGTCAGGGCGAAGCTCTGGACGGCGCTGCTGGCTCCGTGACGAACTCGGCGCTGTCGCTGAGTGGCGCTGCGAGCTGCTGCGCTGCGCTGCGAGACGCTGCGCTGCGCTGCGAGCTGCGAGCTGCGCCGCGCTGCTGCGACGCGCTGCTCGGGGTTGTTGGCCCCGAGTGGCACGCGAGGGCTGGGTAACCCCGCGGCGGTGAAACGCTTTTGACGCGTTCCCGTGGGGGGCCGGCCACGGGACGCTGCGGTGGACACACGCAAGTGAGCAGGCAGGCAAAGCACTACGCTCACAAGGGCATCAATGCGTTGTCATGTGACAAAGCGTTTCAGAATCCTTGCCACTCTGCAAAGAGGGAACGAAAGTATGTACAGCAACACATCAGGATATGTACACATGGGGTTAAGACTGGACTGGGGTAAGGGCATCACAGGACCATAGACACTCAGTCCCAACTCATATCCCAAT
Source organism: Eutreptiella sp. 'Long Island Sound 2002' (assembly GCA_964036045.1). Taxonomy (NCBI): domain Eukaryota; phylum Euglenozoa; class Euglenophyceae; order Eutreptiales; family Eutreptiaceae; genus Eutreptiella; species Eutreptiella sp. 'Long Island Sound 2002'. The sequence goes on from OZ038378.1 coordinate 168,503,985, forward strand.
CCCAGGTCTGACCCTCTCAGTGGCTGATGGGGGCGGGGGCTCAAACACAACCCATGCCCTGCTCAGTCCGGACCCTGAAACCCTGCCAATAGGGGGGTGTCCCGCCCAGCCACAGGCGAGTTCCTGGGAACCAAGGGGCTCCAAGGCCAACCGACAGTGGCTCCGAATGCTCCCTTAATGGCAGGTCCCAACTCCACTCTGAGCCAGAGATATGGCCCCGCCATTATCATCCAGGAGTTGGTAGCTGAAAATGGGCTGTTTCAGCCCAAACTGAAATTAACTCAAAAATCCCCAAAATTGACCCCTCGTCCGGACCCGCCAGAGGTAGGGACGAGACAACTGACCCTATGCCCTTCGAGTACGAACCCCCTGGAGCCCTCACCCAACCTGGTTCCCTCTGAGGTCCCGGCATCAGGGCAACACGGATGAGTCATGTGGGGTCATGATGCCAAAATCACCAAAATTGGCGTCATTCCCACGCGTGGCTCGCCCGGCCAAGGTAAGGCCAATGGCTCACAGGGTAGGAGGCAGGACCTAGGACTCATATCTGAGTGTACAACTTGGATTTAGGTCCGGGCTCCCTATGGGCTTAGAGAAATGGGGCCGCCAATTGACCACACGGAAGGGGGAAATTGGGGTCCCAAAATTGGGTCATTTTGGCTGCTTGAAATGAGCCAAAATTCGGTGTGCTCCCAATAGTATATCTCCACGCCGGCTTGGAGATCGGATCCGCCATTCCATACGCGATCCACCGGGAGTCCAACGGAGACTCCCATGCCCTTGGCTCTCAAAGATCCCCATGCCACTTGGCGTGGTGACGATCCCAATTGGGTCCACAAATGCAAAAATGGCAAAATTGCCCATACTCAATTTGGCCTAGCGCCTTAACGAAGGCGGCTCCGCTTCGCCCACGTGGTGTGTGGACCATGGGGACCATTACCCATAACACCCATGTCATATATGGTCCATTGGTCCATGCGTCCGGCGTGCACGAGGGTTAGAACATAGTGCACGGCGGGCAGCAAAGGTGGAAAATTGCTCAAAATGGCCAAAAATGCGCACACTCATGGTTGGGGCAAATGAGGCACATGCCCGACTCGGACCGGAGTGTGCCATGGGATTGGTATCAAGTCATATTGGTCCAACATATCTTTTGGGCGTCGCCCAACTCCTCCGATATTGGGAATGGCAGGGTCGCCAAGTGAGCCCATGATTTGGGATAGTCCCAAATCGCCAACATGGCGGCCACGGTATGCCAAGCCTAAGAGGAGTTATTCGCCGGGTGCAAGATATGTTGGCTACCGAAGTATGTACCCTCATAACATACTTGGGTCATGATGTCAATTGAGCGCAACGTTGAGATACACGGTCGCCACTTGACATCATGACGAGCCAAAAGTGGCAAAATTGGCACAATGACACACAAAAGTGCCTTGAAAGGCGCACAATTATATTATAATATCTTCGGCTTGGATCGTGCAATTAACTAATCCTTCTAAACACAATGACTTGACACCAATGACCTTCGATCCCACATATGTGCTCCACTTGGGGCGCCTTGAAAGGTTACGAGCGCTGCTTCCCAAGTGGGCACATGAAAATATGGAAAATTGCAAAACACACACCTTGCTCCCAACGCATCGCTTCGGGATCACCACACAAGCTTCCCTTCACGAAGGTTAGTCTTGCAATTGACCGTAGGGAGTATGGAGAAGGGGCTTGCACAATATGAGGTCCATTGGCGGGCTTGGCTTGGAGTAATGGACCCGCCAAATGGGCACGCAACACAACACATGGCACATACCACAAATTGCCCAAAAAGGTAGCTCCCACCACGATATGTCATGCCCCTCCAAGGGCATAACTTTGTGTCAATCGCTCATAGGAACTCAAGGAGAGTTCCTATGCAACACCAACACTTGCGCGCTACACTCGAAAGTTATCTCAACGCACGCAATGTCATGGCCAAAGAGTTATAACGCAAACTCTACCCTCTTGACCATGATCCATTACACTAGCGCGCACGTGTGGAAACGCAAGGCATATAATGCTTCCTAAATTACGTCGGGAGTATTGTGAATACATCCCACGTTTCCTTATCGTAAATCCTCGCAAGCAACACGAGATATGACCTTCACAAGTGGCCTCACGAATCAACTTTATTTTGCCCATATCTTTAAGACAAATGGAGGGCAGGATAAAAGGGAAGTTGATTCGTGTATAGGGAAGCACGTAGGTCCACTCGAAGGAGGTCAAATCAAGTGCGGGGATGTCGAAGTCGAAAATCCGATTTCGACATCCTGAAAAATTCGGATTAAGGTTGCGAGTACTAATTATGAAAATTGCGGAAGCATCCATGCAGTTCCTGGCGACTTTGGAGCCTTCTTCGCGGATAGCGTTAAAATTTCCATTATAAACAGTTAAACTGGCGGTTACGGTAAAGTCGCGAACCAACCGCCAGCAGTCAAAACAGTGAGTATCAGAACGGAAGCATAAAAATTGACGGAAACAATATGAAAATAAAACCCTGTTGATTCCTGATATTCTGATACACAAATCTCCGCTGGCGGTGCATCGGTTGCCGATGCGGGGCTTTACGGCACGGAACGGAGCGTCTTCCCTTCCGTGCATGGGGTTAGTGGACCGGAGACCGTAACCTAGCCATGGGGTTCTGGGTACCGCTTCAGTACAAAGTCGAAGGCCTCGGTGTCCATTACATAGAACCGATGGGCTATAGTTCGGGAGCCCATAGGCACCTCCACTTTACAGTCCCCGCAGCTGTGCACCACATGTCCATCCCCCATTCGGATAGCCGCGGTAAGCATGGTGTTCGTCAAGCTCCCACAAGGTAAAATTTTCTTAGCCACTATAGATATAGTGGCTCCGGTATCCAGTATCCCCAGGTATTCACGTCCCTCAAGTCGGATACGTACCCAGAACACCAAGTCCAGGGCCCCACCGGAGCGTCCCCGTCAGAACTCCGCGGGACATGTCACCTCGAACCCCTTGTTCCGCAATTTGCGGGCCATCCGCATGAAGCGGGTTCTCTTCTTAGCTTGGCCATCGTCACCACCTTCATGTCCTCGCTTGGCCCCATGCTCTTGTTTGGCCTGAGTCTGCAAGCGTGTGGTCGGCCTGGAACCAGACTGCCCTCCAGAGGGCTCGGAGTTCCCCCCTGGATTAGGGTTGGGGTTGCCTCCGGACTTGTCCTGGCTCTTGTTATCCTTATCTTGCTGGCGGTCAGCGCCTCCTCCTCGTCCACCTTGGCTCTTGTCTTGGCCTTTCCCAAGACCTTTCGACTTGCCTTTGCCAGAGTCGTTCTTGTCCTTGCCACCGCCCTTGCCAAAGCCCTTGCCAGGATCCTTGCCCTTGAGCTTCACCGACTGGCGTTGCTTGTGGTAGCACTCATCCTCATAGTGCTTGCGCTTCCCACAAAAGGCACAGGTGATAGTACACCTGTCATGATCCTGCATCTTAGGCTTGCTGCCCGTGTTGGTCTCCTGCTTCTTCCCTTGGACCACCAAGCGATCGCGCTGATCGCAGTCAGGGCGTGCTGCAGGTGACCATGCTCGTCTCTGGCGTCACACCAGAAGAGCTCCTGGACATTGCCCATGATAGGGGCGTGCTTGGGGGTAGTCCCCTGTCCAGGTCTGGGTCCATTGTACCCTTTGCCATGGCTCCCTGAGCCTCCTCCTCCATGACGGTAGGCATCCAGATGCTGGTCGCTCTCCGTCTCCAGCGCCAGCTCCAGGAGCAGGACGGACAAGTCCTCGTAGGTGAGGGTCCTTGCCTTCCTCTCAGCCGTGGCTCGGCATTCATCCCACACGGAGGTAGGGATCTTGGCCACCAGCCAGAACAGCAGCTCGTCGCTGCCGTAAGACCCTGGAGTCAGCCGCCCCACCCAGTGGTCCAGGTCCGCGAGCAACTCTGTGATGCGGGCCGCCTTGGGGTTGTTGGGTAGCATTCCCAGGTTCTGTATCTCCGTCCTGATGGAGAGGTCTGTCTTGTAGGAGGGGTACTGCCTCTCCAGGGCCACCAGAACCTCGGCGAAGGTGGCGGACTTTGTCACTATGTGTTTTACCTGCTTTTCCAGTTATTTTGTCTTGCAACATTGCAAGAGCAGATCGCTTTTGACCCTGCCACTGGCATGGGTGTGGCCGGTCATCCTCAGGAAGCGCCCAAAATTCTCGGCAAACCCGGATAGGTCCTTCCCGGTGAACTCCGGTAGGTTCACCACGATCTTCGAAGTGGCAACCGCTTTGGCATCCGGAAAACGAAGACATCGGCTCTTTTTCTGCTTCTTCTTCTTCTTCTTTTCCCTCGGATAGTCGGGGTCCTCAGGGTTATCATCCTCTGAAGGGGAGGCTGACGTAAGGGAAGGCGGCTCATCGTCGGAGGGGTCGCCGCCTAGGTCACTGGAGCCATAAGGCTCAGCGTCGACCATAGCCCTCAAGGCTGTAAGTCCAAGCTGGTCCAGCTCTGCTCTGGTGGAGTTAGCCACGTGGCTTTATGGCGGCTGGGCGGTCCTCGGTACAAAGGGGCTCCTGGGCACCACTGCAGGCGTAGGCATAGGCCGGCTCCTCATGCCTCCAAGAGTGTGGCTCAGCCCAGCCACCAGGTGGTTAGCCTGCAGGCGATGGGGAGAGGCTCCCAGGGTCGTAGGTGACCCTTGGGGCGGGATCAGGGGCCCTAGCTTCTCCTTGATCTCTTGGGTAATGTCCCCAACCAGGTCGGCAAATGCTCCACGTAGGGCTTCTCTCAGTTCAGACCTGGTCATGGAACGATTGGACGATCTCCTCGATCCCCTACTCTTGCTCCCGCACGACTCAGGGCCTCTCCTTAGCCCACTCAGGGTTGCATACCCAGGTGTTGGCATAGGATAGCAAGGCCCATACGTTGCATACCCAGGAACATCAGCCATATGGGCTCCCGTAGCGGGTAGAGGATGGTGATGGTGATAATCCGCCGCATACCAGCGCGGCGCAGAACTGGAGGCCACTGGCTCACTGGCACTAGTTGCCTCTGGAAACGCAGTGGTGGATGGGTCCACACCATAGGCAGGGTAGGTAGGCATGCCAGTAAAGCCTGTGCCCTCAGCCATAGGCGGGGTGGTTATGGGTATGGATGTTGCAGCGGCTGGGTCTGGCGCTGGGAGTGTGGTGGTTGTAGGAGAGAGTGATGCGTGGAGGCCAGAGGCGCTTGGTGCGCCCTCGAAGGTTGGCTCGCTCGTTGAGTCGTGCCCATGGTCCACTCCTTCGTCTGCCATGCCTTCTCCTACATCCTTCTCTCTCTCCCTCTTTCCCTTCACAGGGTTCGTGTCCACCTCCTCGACTGAGAGGCCCCTGAAGGCCAATCCCAGTCCCTCCAGCGAATCGTCAGCCGCATCCACTGGCCCATGTAAGGGCACCGAAGGTACAACAGCGCCACGTTCTCCAGGTCGAGGCACTACAGGCGCTGGCATTGCTGGTGCGTCAGGCGCCGTCCTCACGTCGCTGTCCTCCTTCGTGTCCATACTTCTCTTCGCCTTTCTTGTTCAGGACAGTCCTCGGCGCGCTAGGTGTACGGCATGGGGTTGCTGCCGGCACGCAGAGGCTGTCTGCCTCTTGCTACCAGAAACTTTTTATGAGTCTTTCGGCTCTTGTTGTGCCTCTCGTGCTGCTTGCTGCTGTTGTAGGGCTCCTGCTGCTTGTTTTTGATGGAGAAAATGTTTCGTTGATGAAATACAACCAATACAGGATAACCAGAGCCAGAGATGAGCAAGTAGAAGTCAAACAGGATCAAAGCATGAAGAGCTGCAGTCAGAAAAGAGTTAGATAATAAAGATATCAACAATAGACTACAGCAATAGACAATCAATGCAACTTGGATCAAAATGTTTTACATGACTGAGAAAAACTGATTGGAAAACTACCCCAGGGGCTCACACTCCATATAGTGCCATCTTGAGATGTGCACTCTTTGTTTTGGGTCCCATAGGTGCTGAGGTGGTATGGCTTGTGGCGTTAAGGTCACTGCCATGTCACATGGGATATTCCTACTTAGCTAGGCTGACTAGGAATTGAACCTAGGACCTCTCAAAAAGAGGTGCCACAGCCCCCTAGGGTGCAGACCACTATGATAGCTAAGCATTCATGAGAAAACATAGATAAATCTATAGGCTCTACCTCAGTATGTTAGTGCCTCAGTCAGTCAGGAAATGATGTCTTAGTTCACATTGCTTGGGGATTAAGGGGTCCACACTACATCTTGGTTTAGTGTTTGGTTCTATAGGTCAAATTGTGTTATCACCCATTTTGGTCAGGCCAATACTAAGATAAAAATGGAGGATAACTAAGAGCATCTCTAATACAACTAAAGTCTACTCTAAAGCAATGAAAAAGCACTTTTTCTTACTCTTCTAATCTTTTTCCAAAATCGATTGCATGCAGCACAATTCACGTTTCCACCAACAGACTTGGCTGGTCTCTGCTCAAAAAGCACCGGATCACTTGGCAACATGCTGAGCTTTTGGCGAACATGGGGACTCCACTGATGCGTTTTCGTGGAGAGCATGTGGGCGACACCGGCGAAGTAGCCACCTGTGGTTGCAGTAAAACGTCGGTGCAACCGATTGTGAACATTGTGAACCAAGGAGAGAACGGCGAGTTCATTTACAGTCACATCGCTGTGATTTTCTGATAGAGAGTTGGCCAACACTCTTTTTGTGCAGTACCCCAAGTACGCCGAATTTTTAAGCTTGCAAGCTTGCTTTCAGTTTTCGTACTGCAATCGCAACTTTCTTCCTCCTGTACTGCACTGCAATGCTGCAGGTGTCCCTCGTCATCGAATATGCTTTTTGCTCATGCTTTTCGGCAACACATGGCCGAGGTTTTGTGCGTTGCGTTTGGCTGTTGCTGTAGTGAATCATACGGGCCCAATATTGCATCTGCTACAACCCAAGCGCACTGGCAATATAAGCCTTAAGGCACGCGGTATCATGCAGAGCGACGCTTGCCATAATCCCTGACATTCTTGGTTCAAGTACAAAGGGTGCGCGCAGCCGGGGGCTACAGGGGCATTCACGTGCAGCAGTGGTGAATGAACTCCACTTGATTGAACTTCCCATATTGTACAGTTCTCCAAGACCCAAATGAGAACCTTGCTTGGCCAGCTTGCCGGGCACATCGCGTGCGCGGACGAGGAGACGATGAAACCGAAGAAGGTGAACACGTGCGCAACAGCCGAACTACACACCAGCCGAACTACACACGCAGTGTTGATATCCAAGCTAAAGTGCAAAATATGTCGCAGCACACAAATGCAAGCGTTCAAAAAAATACCTTCCTGAGGGTTTCCCTCACAAGGGTAACATCTTCCAGCGAAACGCCTTCGCTGACATACATCTGCCTCAGCTTTAGTAAAATCCATTTCTCCTGGGCTGCTAGTGCATTCTGCGAAGCTGATAGTTGTAAAACTTCAAACCCAACTCAAAAAAACGAATGCGAAACTGTACGTAACAATAGTGCCAAACGCTTTTGAAGCACATGCGCAAAGCCGCAAGATGTTCAAGCGCTCAGAAAAACATTCTTTCCCCTTTTGAAAACGAGGAGGAACAGTCTAGAACTCTTGCCTTGGTTGATTTCCCTATGGTTGATGTTCGCAAATTTCCGCCACGAGATGTGTAAAACTCAATTGATAAATTGGACCTTCAAACGTACACTAGCCATTGCAGTCCAAGTAGTGGCCTGGTGCTGCAAAAGTCAAAGGTTTGATTTCTGTCCCCGCAAGCGGGGACGAGCTCTTACGGAGCCATCAGGCACGAGCTCCATGGGAGCAGGAGCCGGGGATGCTCCCATGCGGGGGTGCCACAGAGCACCCCGCTTCGGGTCTTGCTTGCCACGTTGCTAGCACCCTTGACGGGGGGGTTCATGGTTTACAGGACTTAGTCCTGGTGGTGGTAGGAGTGCTCCAGTCAGACCCAAGTTAGGGGTTTGAATGGCATTAAGACCCCCGGAAGAACACGCTCCACTTCCACCCCAGGCTATTTGCCACTCCACCCCACCCCAAAGACTCTCAAGCCCGGCGGTGAGAGTGGTAGACAATGGGGCAAACCTGCGGTACCCACTGCCCCGCTTCCGTGGAGATTTTTGTAATCGAAGAACACGCTGTGCATGCACATTATTGTACCTATCTCCCTTCCGCTTCTCACTCTCTCCTTCTTTCTCCACACCATAATATAGCCACATGTTTTTTTGTTTCTTTTCCTGGCACCATCAGGAAAGCGGTCCACCAAGGTGGCCAAGGAGGTCAATGGCTTGAGTGAGGTTAGGAGTCCTCAAATACTCTCGCCAAACCTTATGGTACGAAGGTAACAAGGTATTAACCGGCTCTTCGGTATCCCAATCCTTAGTATAACCATCCCAACGCACCTTAACGAGAGGTCTATTGCGGTGTTTTCGATGCCCCAATATTTGTTTCACGTTGTAGGTGTCCTCCTGAAACTGGGAGGGCACCCATGCAGCGTCCTCCGTGTATCTTAGAGGCACGGAAGATCGGGGAGAGTTGACTGTTTTCATTAGACAATCAACTTGGGCATCAACCAACCTCCGTTAGTCAACTCGAATGACATGGAGGTTGTGTGCCTTCTTAGGCACCACCTCATAGGGGCCATCCCAATAGGGGCACGTTTTATCGCCAAGATTTTTATGTTGGCGACGGACCCTCACCTCCCCCTTGGGATGCGGGTTCCTCATCTCAGCATGCTAAGGGCCCCGCTCGCACGCGAAGGAGTGGTGACCTAACGCACACTTGTGACGGTCCCAGTCGCATGGTGCATTACAAAAAGTGCATCCAATCCCTGATGGCCCAGGTGCGTGACTTGCAGTCCAAGAATCAGGAGCTGCAGCGGTCCCACCGGGAGCTCGCCCGGGCTGTGGCATCTGTGGCTGGCATCAGCCAGTCCTCCAGGGATCATATGACCCAAATCTTGTCTACTCAAGCTAAGCAGGAAACATTGGTCCGTGCCCACCAGCGGGAGTCCAAGGAAATGGCATCAACTATGGCGGACCATCTCAAAATGTCCAACCACACCACGGCCAAATGTTTTAGCGCAGCGGAGGCGCTCGCTAAAAACAATGCCACCATTGCACTGCGGCTCGATGAGTGGGATTGATGGTACGCCAGGCCTACGGACCCGTCGTGGTTTTTCCGCCCCCCCCCCACCGTCAGGGACACTGGCCGCTCCTGAATCTGTGCCGGTGGCATCTACTGAGCATACCTCTACGGCGCCTGTGGACGCGCCATCGGGTGTTTCTGGTGGCGGGTGTTCCCTTCCTCTTTCAGACCACCCATCTCCGCATTGCATCTATCATCCAGCCGCTTGTGCGGACTCTAGCTGGCCTCGGCGGGGGGACGAGGAACACGAACACACACCTCACAAAGAGCCTACAACTCCGTTGTGGGTCTTCACATCCTGCTAGCGATTATGAAGTGTTGCTCCAATGGCAATGTCCACAGAGAGCAACAAAGCACGCACTACACAACGTGTTCTCGATCTGTGAAGGCGGAATGTGCTGAGAGGTAGAACCCTTGACATGGGACACTGCTGGTGCAGAGTGTGGCAAGCCCACAGAATTTCTGTGATGAAGTGTGCGCCATCGGAACAGTGTAGCCGCAGACTACACCTATGAATGGGCATGCATGTCTAACACATTTGTATCCGCACATAAATGCGAATGTCATGTGGCCAACATGATTGCTGCAGGACGCCTGGAATAAAAGGCGGATGCACAAGAAAGCATATCAAGTCTTCAAGGTTGTCCCGGATTCAGGGGTCTGTGCAGATGGTCCAAGTGCTCAGCCAGACAGTTGAAGTGTGCTCCCGCTCAGGGCGGTGCCTTGGTCCCTCTTGGGACCTACAAGGCCCCCCCTTATGCATATGCGCCACAATTGATTGACAACCAAATGGGCAGGGAAGAGATGCAGACAGATATCGGGGCACACAAGTGTACTCCCTAAAAGCAGAAACACACCGTTTTTGTCAGCCAAAGTGCATACATGCAATTCAATGGCTTGATATATACACGCAACTGTAGCGTCGATAGAGGGGAAAGCTGTCCAAAAATGCGACTTCGCTGATTCGTGTCTGAGAAACCGCTGCATGCAATAACATCTCAACCAAACTGCCCAGCAAAAGTCAGGCAAGTGCTACTAACACTATCACTAGAAGCGGAATCAGCACTAAGCTCGAAGGCTTTACCCTTATCCTTGTGTCCCGTGGGAGCACATGGAGAAGAGCCTTCGACGCCGACACAGCTAGAGGTTCGTACAAAGGGACGAAAGGTACAGCGTAGCCAGATGGCAGGAAGAAGAGGGATTCGCGTGGGACACAGAGGGCCATACTATGCGCCCTGTGCACATTGCAATGGGAACCCACATTCCCAGGGTCCAAGAGCCATGACCTCCCTGTTCTTGGAATACTGACTGAAAATACAGTACATCTACAGACAATCTTTGGAACTGTTGTCTGCAATTCCAGAGCAGGGAAATCACGTTGAAGGATGGGATGCAGCCCCTGCACATTTGCCAAACGATGCATGTATGCACAATGTGCATGTTTTTTTTGGTTCAGACTGAGACGAGCTGGCGCAGCCTGCCCGTTTCAAAATACTTGAGATGACCTCTCGGGTCCGAGGCTCAGAGCTGTCCGGTTCTACGATGATCCCACAGGACTGTGGTAGCGGATCTGACACGTAGTGAGGATTAGCTACACCTGAGGACCTGGTAGTGCAGTGGGAGACTGCCAAGCCCGTAGGCTTCCCAGTGTGCACAGGGCACAATGATTGCAGGTATGTATGCACAATGTGTATGTATGTATGTATGCACAAATGTAGCGTCATACCACTGGTCAGCAGCGCGCAAAGCAGCTTCAATTTAGGACATCCCGTAATGCACCTCCCCCCCCTTTTAATTCCTACAGTGGCGTACAATCTTTAATGCACATGGGACTTTGAGTCCAGGAGCTGCAACAAAAACCAATGCCAGCTGATGGCTGACCTGTGGGCAAAGCAAAGAGAAGTGTGGCTCAACTCTGCTTGCTGGCTGCTCCAAAAAACAAAGGGCAGCCTGAATGGTGGCTTGGCAGTGGCTCGGAAGAGCCAGCACCAGCCCAAAAGTGTGTTGTGCCAGCAACACAACAGGCAATGTTCAGAAAGCTGTGTACGGGCCTGCTTTCGGCAGTTGGAGAGTTTGAGCAAACAAAACCAACTTGCAACTTACAACCAGACACACGCAAAATGTGTACCCAGAACTGCGCACTTGTCTGGTGTGCTGTGACATAAAGATCACAATGCCTTTGTGACATTTATTGGCTGCTGTGCAGCCTGCCCTCTGGGCTGACCCTACCGAAGGCTGGTCCCCATCACTGTCACTACTGCGTGTGGACTCCCTAGCTGGACATTGCGAGAGTTCTTTTTTTTTTGTTGGATCAGACCAAAATGAGCTGGCATAGCCTGCTCACTGTATGGTCCTCAAGATAACTTCTCGGAATCAAGGATCAGAGCTGTCCAGGTCTATGATCCCACAGATGACTGTGGTAGCAGATCTGACACATAGTGAGGGTAAGCTCGAGTCTGGTACCAGATGATGCAGTGGGAGACTGCCACGCCCGTAGGCTTCCCAGAGTGCACCTGAGGCACCAAAGACTGTAGGCTGAGGGGAACGGTGGGTTGCAGGGCATAGCGGTGCTATGGGGGACACTCAACATGTCGCTGTAGTACCGAGGATGGTGAGTCAACGAGACAGCACATGCATGGCACAACAAGTCAGGATGTGTGGTGTATGGGTCACAGGTCTCTTATAGGGGTGGGGGCTTGCATATTTCCTGCGGTTCAGAATTGGGGTTGCCACCTATGGCACGGCATTTTCTGAGATGGGGCACAGTGGCTGCGTCAGTTCGGAAGAGGTCCTCTGTTACGGACCAGCCCTCCTGTAACAGCTGACTGGCAACTCCGCTGGGCGTTTGCATAGATGTATGTCTCCAGGTACGCAAGGTCTAAATCTAGAGCCGCTCTGTGTGCACGTCCACCAGTGTGGTCTGACGGCTCAGCAGTTGGTTTCTCTGCGTCGCCGGCAAGTTGCAATGCAAAAGTGCAAGTTTCTGTACCGTTGTTGTGCCTGTGTGTAGAAGCATCGGTACAGAGAAATTTTGACGCACCAGACATATTGAAGAAAGCATTCCCCAAATTCAATTTTTTTTGCATGCTCAACAGTTCCACTGAGTACAGTATGAGCTCTCAGGCAACAGCCTGGATCAAGATCTAGGGCATGTAGTGCAAACAATGTTCCTCAAATTCAGTGTCCTAACGCCGGTGTCGTCACAGTGTGAGGCCCATGTTCTCGCTCTGTAAGGGTGTCCTGTAGGGTCTTCACATCCTGCTAGCGATTATGAAGTGTTGCTCCAATGGCAATGTCCACAGAGAGCAACAAAGCACGCACTACACAACGTGTTCTCGATCTGTGAAGGCGGAATGTGCTGAGAGGTAGAACCCTTGACATGGGACACTGCTGGTGCAGAGTGTGGCAAGTCCACAGAATTTCTGTGATGAAGTGTGCGCCATCGGAACAGTGTAGCCGCAGACTACACCTATGAATGGGCATGCATGTCTAACACATTTGTATCCGCACATAAATGCGAATGTCATGTGGCCAACATGATTGCTGCAGGACGCCTGGAATAAAAGGCGGATGCACAAGAAAGCATATCAAGTCTTCAAGGTTGTCCCGGATTCAGGGGTCTGTGCAGATGGTCCAAGTGCTCAGCCAGACAGTTGAAGTGTGCTCCCGCTCAGGGCGGTGCCTTGGTCCCTCTTGGTACCTACAAGGCCCCCCCTTATGCATATGCGCCACAATTGATTGACAACCAAATGGGCAGGGAAGAGATGCAGACAGATATCGGGGCACACAAGTGTACTCCCTAAAAGCAGAAACACACCGTTTTTGTCAGCCAAAGTGCATACATGCAATTCAATGGCTTGATATATACACGCAACTGTAGCGTCGATAGAGGGGAAAGCTGTCCAAAAATGCGACTTCGCTGATTCGTGTCTGAGAAACCGCTGCATGCAATAACATCTCAACCAAACTGCCCAGCAAAAGTCAGGCAAGTGCTACTAACACTATCACTAGAAGCGGAATCAGCACTAAGCTCGAAGGCTTTACCCTTATCCTTGTGTCCCGTGGGAGCACATGGAGAAGAGCCTTCGACGCCGACACAGCTAGAGGTTCGTACAAAGGGACGAAAGGTACAGCGTAGCCAGATGGCAGGAAGAAGAGGGATTCGCGTGGGACACAGAGGGCCATACTATGCGCCCTGTGCACATTTGCAATGGGAACCCACATTCCCAGGGTCCAAGAGCCATGACCTCCCTGTTCTTGGAATACTGACTGAAAATACAGTACATCTACAGACAATCTTTGGAACTGTTGTCTGCAATTCCAGAGCAGGGAAATCACGTTGAAGGATGGGATGCAGACCCTGCACCTTTTTTTTTTTAGTTCAGACCTGCATAAGCTAGCAAAGCCCTCTTACCAGACGGTACTCGAGAAAACTCTCAGAATCAGGAATCAGAGCGGTCCAATGCTACGATTGTCCCACAGCTCAGTGTGGTAGCGGACATGACACGTAGTTAGTGTAAACTAAATCTGAAACCATGAAATGCAGCGGGAACTGCCACGCCCGTAGGCATCCCAAGGTGCTGCTGGAGCACATAGAAAACTGAAGGCCAAGAAGAATTCGCAGGTTGTATTTCATACACTACTGGCACAGAGAGGGAGGGGGAAATGACGTTTAGGCATAGTTGGTCACTATTCGCTGTGGGGCGGGGAACATTGTTGCCCCTACTCCAGTTTGGGGTATGGACGGTGCCACACAAGGATTGAGGTGAAAATCAGAGCACAAGCAGGGTGATGGCGCGCTGTGGAGTGGCATTTCACTCCTGTGGGGGAAAAGTAGAAAAGGAAGGCACAGGAGGACCAGCCTGCCATTGGTTGGTGAAAAAAATGGTAACTGACGCGCAGCCGACACCACTGACAAGTGTATGGGTCAAGGATTTGGTGACGCTGCCCTGGGGTGTCTCAGTCTGGGGGTTTTGGGGGGTATGCAAGCTCTTTTTGGTTGGGAGTCCCCAGGGTTGCAGGGCTGTGAACGCTTTTTGAAGTGATGTACTGTGGCTGCGGCATCCCGGAAAAGGTCCTCCATAATGGACCAGTTTTTCTGTAACAGCTGTGCGGCAATACTGGTAAGCGCTTGCATTGATTGATGTCTCATGGCACGTAGGGACTGAACCCAAAATTTGGCTTTTCGTGTGTTACACGTATCCATCAGTGTATCGTAGTAGTCAAGGAGAAAAGTCCCCTGACGCCTCCAAACAATGATGCAGCGGCAGCAATGGATGTGTGCAGGGTTGTGCAACACTGTCGCACCCTTTTATAAAAGCGCTGTAGAAGGGAGGCTTCGATGTATCGTGCATACTGGAGGAAGCGACTCCCTAGTGCCATATCCCAACGCAGGTGCCGCATAAGGGTTTGGGCCAACTGATCATACTCCACGAGCGCTGTGGACTGGAACTTTGATATGTGGTTTGGGGGAGAGCAGTTTGAGGTGGCACACACCTGGGGATGCGTGAAGTGTGAGGAAGCAACGGTCTTGAAATCTGCTGCGTAGGGGGTACAGGGGTGACGGGTGAGGTGGTGGACGGCTTTGGACCGATTTTTTTAGGTGGGGGGGCTGTGTCAACAGCGTTTGTATCCGGCGCACTTCGTAGGGTAGATGCCGGCTTGGGGGGGGAGGGCAGAAGGGGGTCTGAGCTTCGTTGCGCTGGGGAGAAGTGCATCTGCTCCCGTAGGACTGTTGCGGTTGGGTTAGGTTGTATTTTTCTGGGGCGCAGTGAACCGAACCAAGCAGAAACAGATTGGGTAGGGACAAAGGGATCGTTACACTGAGGGGGCATGGGCAGTTTGCCCCGGAGGGCCGTCACCAACAGCAGTAAATGGTACTGATGATATGCAACGCGCTCACGTAATGCAGGTCGTAGTGATCGACGTAGACCATCTAAGAAGGACTGTGGGATTCTCAAGCGGGATATACGAATGAGGTCATCACGTGTTGCTTGGCCATACCAGGAGGTGGCATATTCAGTGCAGTCCCCCCAGTGACTGAGGCAGACTTTTCGGAAGTGGGTCTTCCAGGCGGGACACTGAATGAGCCTCAGATGGACTGTGCTGCCGTGGCATGTATTGCAGAGTGGGCACTGGCTGACTGTCTTTTCCCAAAGGGGGGCGCATCCCTCCCACCGTACACTTCCCCATAGCCAGCGGAGCCACAGCATGGCCAACTTGGCCCTGACCAGATTTCAGAGCAGTTAGATGGCACATCGGGGGCACCATTGGTGCAAGAACATGAAGACAACCAAACAACTCCGCATCCAGGCGGGGATCCCTGACACACACATGCGCACACACAAACACCCCACCGCACCCTATACCAACTGGCCTGTGTTGTGAGTTGCTTTCCCACATGGTCTTAGTTTGTGCCCCGTTGGTAACGTGCTTGAGCCCACGCAGTCTTTCCTTCATGGCTCTGCAACCTCACACCCCAGCGAACTGCAGTACAGCAGCTAAAATGTCATGCTGTTGTGGCTGCCGGAAGGTTGCTGGGCTACAAGAAAGCCTACACACCTGTGGCGATGCCGAGCGACTAGAATACACAAATGCGATACAATATATATAACACAACAACGCTTTCATGGAGGTGGTGCTTCTTCTCCATCAACAAATGGATAAACCTCAGCCTCACCAACCATTCTGTTGACATGCAAATTGCTCATATGATGTCAGTTGGCGAATTCACTTGCCTGTCAAATTGATCAGCGCCTGTTCAAACGAACACCTCGGGGGTTGCTGTCCTGTCGCTTAAACACGAGCAACCTTCCTGTGGCACTTTTCAGCCGTGGGCATTCGTGGGAAACATGCATCACCTTGACTCCCCCACACAGACCGCCAAAACAAGTGTAAATCGGTGCGACCGGGAACAGGGAGCGGACCAAAACAAAGGTCTAAAGCGGTGGGTTGCACTGGGCCTGGATGTCCTCCTGGGTCAGACCGTCACAGAACACCACTTCCATGTCCGGAGGTTCAAAGCACGCGTAGCAGTGTTCCATCAACTTCGATAAATTCGGACAGTAGAAGTTGACCAGGTGACCATTATCAAGAGAGCAGTCACCGTCATCACTTGGGCTCGGGCTTGGGCTGTCTATTGGGGGGCTTGAGCTGCTGCCTGGACTTGAGACCGTGGGAAGCACTGCAACAACTGATGTATGTGGCACTGTGATGGAGAAACACCCGTGCCCGCCTGGCCCTTCGACTTGACCACCTTTCTCCAAAATATTGGTTCCGGTACTTTGGCCGCTTGAGTACAAGTACACATTGATAGCGGACGATTGAATGCCACAAGCTTCAGATTGCATGCGTGTGGCAGCAACGTGACCGCCATTGGCATCGAATCGGTGCACCCGCAAAAACAGTGCTTCACCGGGATCTGCTTGCGCTGGCACAAGGCCCAGGTTGGCAAACCCATCGGCGTTGGAAGAAGCATGCACCGACACAATCGCCTTGCTGACACTGGAACCCCAATCCTGCATCTTCACATTTCTGCCCCCGCTGGGGGCGGGGATCTCTGCTGTGGGACTGTTTTGGGTATCCACAAAAGCCTGACTGGATTCGGAGTATAGCTGCACCTCAGTGTCCTGAATGCTGTTGACCAGTGCCTGCCGATCCTCCGTTGTCAGGTCAGCCACACTGGCAGATGCCTTTGTCAAAAAACTGGCCAACTTTGTGTTGGGACCAGCATACTTCGACACACATGGGCCCTGAAAACAAATTTCAGATGCAGTGTTGTCGGTTGGGCAATCTGCGCCTCCATTGCGTGGTTTGATGGTTGTCCGAGATCGTGTCCGCGTTCCATCTCCACAGGAGGCACTGCAGGCACTCCAAGCATCCCAAGCCCCCACCACGCAATCTACAGCTTGCGGGGGGGCTGCACAGATCAAATGGTGATTAGCAGCAGATGATAGCCATCCTCCAGTTACAATGAGGCGGTTGCCAAGGTAGCCTGTACAGTGACCCTGAGGGTAATTCCCAACAACTACAAACGGGAGTGGAAAATCGGACGCACATTTGAATAGATCCGACTGGCCACAAGTTGTGGTGGTAAATGGGATGACACGCCCACTGCAGTCGCCAGAACCAGGATAATTACCTGCAGGCTTGCCCCTGGGAATCCTGCCACATGCACTCACCACACCTTGCAAATCATTTGCATAACTTCCCTTGATGGCATAGAGGAGGTAGCCCTCGTGCTGCATGAACGGCTCTACAACATTCACAGTGAATGTGCAGCTTTTGCCTCGGTTGCCCGTTGCATCATTTGCATCGCAACTCACTGTACTGGCGCCCAAACCAAACACACTACCAGATGGTGGGGTGCACGTCACCGCCACCGAGACGTCCACGTTATCTGTAGCGGTCGGCACTGCATAGGTCACGGTGGCACCGGCTGCTGACATGGCTTCAACTCCAGCAGTGATGTCGGCTGGACACGATGTCATGGCTGGTGGTGTTGTATCTACAACTTCCAAACCAAACGTACAGCTTGTGCCCACGTTGCCCGCTGCATCCTCTGCTCTGCAACTCACTGTGCTGGTGCCCAAACCAAACACACTGCCAGATGGTGGCTTGCACGTCACTGCCACAGACACGTCCACGATATCTGTGGCGGTCGGCACTGCATAGGTCACGGTGGCACCGGCAGCTGACGTGGCCTCAACTGCAGTTATGTCGGCTGGACATGATGTCATGGCTGGTGGTGTTGTATCTACAACTTCCACGTCGAAGGTGCAGCTTGAGCCCACGTTGCCCGCTGCATCGTCTGCACTTGTGCATGTTACAATATTGGTGCCAAAGGCAAACACACTGCCAGATGGTGGCTTGCACGTCACTGCCACAGACACGTCCACGATATCTGTGGCGGTCGGCACTGCATAGGTCACGGTGGCACCGGCAGCTGACGTGGCCTCAACTGCAGTTATGTCGGCTGGACATGATGTCATGGCTGGTGGTGTTGTGTCTACAACTTCCACGTCGAAGGTGCAGCTTGAGCCCACGTTGCCCGCTGCATCGTCTGCACTGGTGCATGTTACAATATTGGTGCCAAAGGCAAACACACTGCCAGATGGTGGCTTGCACGTCACTGCCACTGGGCCGTCAAAGTTGTCTGTGGCGCTCGGCGGTGAATAGATCACTTTGGCACCGGCAGCTGACGTGGCCTCAACTGCAGTGGTGCCAGCCCAACACGTGATGGCTGGTGGTGTCGTGTCGGGCAGACCAATCGAGACTCGATCAATGAGCCACATATCATATTGCTGGTTCAACTGGTTGGAAAACCTGATGGTCACAGACGGCGCATTTGCACTGAATCATATCCTCGCCAAACACCTTGGTGTCCTTGTTTTGAGCTGCAGCTGGAAAGACGACCCCATCCACTCGCACTTCACAGTGTTGCCTGAATTGCTCCGATGTTCGCGTTGAAAGAATCCTGAAAGCCGATAGGAATCTGAGGTGATAGGCTTGGCCCACAACGAGATCGCCAACGGTCTGCTCGATCCAGGCACGGCGTGGCCATATGCGAATATGGTATCGACCATTTCCAGAGTCGAACTGCTCATTGCCATTCGGGACTAAAGCAGCATCGCATCCCTTTCTCTTCCATCCCTTTGGAGGATTGTTGCACGCTGCAAGATTTTCTCCTTGTCCATCTGCCTCGAAATGTGGATTCACTATGGGCACTCCTTTTGTGCAAAGTTTTCCACCATAAATCCATTTGCCTCCGTCACCGCATGTGGCAGTGGGTGAACCCCTGTAGCCACTGGCACACGTTGGAATGCAGACGCCACCAAAATCAGTCTGACAGTGGTCGAAAAGAGTGCCCGTGTTGCTTGGTGGCCCACAGGAAACCGGCTTGCAGGTGCCACCAGTGACCCATTGATGATCTGTTCCACATTTTGCAGTGGGTGAACCAGAATAGCCATCTGCACATCTTGGCGAGCATACGCCCCCAGAATGGGTTTCACAAGGAGGATGGCCCTCGTACACTACACCAGGTCGCGCGGCTGGTGGTCCACAAACGGCTGACTCACAATTGCGTCCAACAAATGTGGGCGGGCAGGTGCAGGAATACTCTCCGGGCCTGTTGCTGCAGACTCCGCCATTCCGGCATGGATTGGGATCGCACTCGTCGAATGTATCCACATCTTCAGACCCACACGATCCCTTGGTGACCCAATAAACACTTTCCGCTTCACAGGCGTTTCCTGAACCAGATTCAACAGGATAACATGGATATCCGCCCCAGACACCTTCCAATATCCGCCCATCCACATGTTTGCAGCACTGAGCCTTATCTTGAATGCTCGGGCATCCGCGTTGATCAGGAAGAATGGTTCTTTTGCTGTCACAATCCAAAAAAGCGGTTTTACTGCTTGCATCCCGGATGGACAGGCGCCTGTAATCAGTGCCATCCTCACAAAAATACTCGATTTCCATGTCCTTGTTGCACCAACCAATCGGAGCATCACTGACACCAAAGTCAACAACGTTGATGGACCAGTGGCATGCCAAATTACCATCACAACACTTTCTTGCTTCAAGGGTCAGGTCATCACGTACATTCTTGGAGGGACAGGCCGAAGAAACACCACAATTCTTGCCATAAACAGCCGAAATCACTCGGATACCTCTGCCTGTAACAGCTTGGGTACACTCACCAGCAATAATTCACTTCCCATCAATGCCGCATTTGGCAGTGGGTGAGCCCTCGTACCCTGGGGTACATCTGGGAGAGCACACGCCACCAGAATGCATCTCGCAATCATCGTACCTCACCCCAGGCTGGGCCTGTGGAGCCCCACACACAGCGAATTCACAATTGTTGCCTTGGTATACAGTGGTTCCAGTGCTGGGGCACACACACGAGTATCCCATCATCCCGTTGGTGCAGACTCCGCCATTTTGACAAGGATTGGCTGCACATTCATCAAATTTGTCTTCAGACCCACACGATCCCTTGGTGACCCAATAAACACTTTCCGCTTCACAGGTGTTTCCTGAACCAGATTCAACAGGATAACATGGATATCCACCCCAGACACCTTCCAACATCCGCCCATCCACATGTTTGCAGCACTGAGCCTTATCTTTAATGCTCGGGCATCCGTGTTGATCAGGAAGAATGGCCCGGGTGCAGTCCAAAAAAGCAGTTTTACTGCTTGCATCTTTTACCACGGCATGCCGTGCAAGAATTTCAGTGGCACAGGTGTAAGAGATTTCAAGGTCCTTTGTGCAATGGCCAACAGGAGCATCACTGACACCAAGCTCAACGACATTGATGGACCAGTGACAAGCAATTTTACCATTACATTTTTTGGCTGCTGGACTGGTCAAGTCATCGTATGTATTGCATCCACACGACTTTCCATAAGATGCGGAAAGAATTCTGACACCTGAAGCCACGCATGTCAAAGGAGTGAATGTCCCATCCGTCTGGCAGATGACGTCCCCATTGCCACTGTATCCCACATCACATTGCACTGGGATCTGCATGCCAGTGGTCCCTTGGATGGATCCTGATTGAGCCTTGTCTGAGTGGGCTACTGATGTATGTGTGCATGAGTTGGCTGTACATGTCAACGGAGTGAATGTCCCATCCTTCTGGCAGGTGACGTACCCACTGCCACTGTATCCCACATCACATTGCACTGGGATCTGCATGCCAGTGGTCCCTTGGATGGGTCCTGATTGAGCCTTGTCTGAGTGGGCTACTGATGTAGGTGTGCATGAGTTGGCTGTACATGTCAACGGAGTGAATGTCCCATCCTTCTGGCAGGTGACGTACCCACTGCCACTGTACCCTGGATCACACGTTACTGTCACAGAAACACCCCGACCTCCCCAGATCCACGAGGGTCTGTTTGAATGAGGAATTCCTGTTGACTGGCATGGATTTTGTGGGACGGTTGTGCATTTGTGGGCCACCCACCAGGCCCTAGCATCTGCGGGAGCAAACCCCCAACTTTTCTGAGCGTACGAGACAGCATGCACATTCGATATGCCTTGGCATGAGCAGCTCCAACCTGAACATTCTGTGCACTGTAAAGACGTGAACATACCCTCCGCTTGGCAAACAACATGACCACTACCACTGTATCCAGAATCACATTGCACCATGATGTGCTGTCCAGTGGTACCCCTTATAGACCCAGGTACTCGTTTGTCAGAGTTGGCCACCTGTGTCGGCATGCATGGCTGGGCCACGCACTTCAAGTAGCTGAAGTAGTAGAAGGTGAAGAATTCATTGGCTTTACAAATTACTTCGCCACTACCACTGTATCCTGGATCACACGTCACCGTGACCTGTTGGCCAATAGTGCCTGTGATAGAGCCATGCGCACTTTTATCAGAATGTGCCACTTGTGTTGGAAAGCACGAGGCCAGTGTGCATGTCAGACTGGTGAACTTCCCATTGGCTTGGCAGGTGACGTAGCCACTACCAGTGTACCCTTTATCACAATAGACTGGAATCTTCTGGCCAGTGGTCCCTCTAATGGAATTTGGCTCGCTTTTGTCAGAGTTGTCCACTTGTGCTTCAGTACATTTCCTCGGTAGGCATACCACAGGATTAAATCTTCCGTTCGGCTGGCAGACAGCAAACCCATAGTGATCATCATAAGAATTATCCTCTCGAAATGCAGCAGGGTGTCTAATAAATGAAGCACGGTATCCAGGGTTACAATTCACCCGCACCCACTCACCAGTGGTGCCCTTGATGGACCCTTCTTCACTTTTGTCAGAGTTGGCGACTTGGGTTGACTCGCAGCTTTCAGCAGCGCATGTCATTGATGTGAACAATCCATTAATTTGGCATTCGACGGTGCTGCTGCCTCGATACCCTGCA
This sequence comes from Eutreptiella sp. 'Long Island Sound 2002', assembly GCA_964036045.1. Lineage (NCBI taxonomy): Eukaryota > Euglenozoa > Euglenophyceae > Eutreptiales > Eutreptiaceae > Eutreptiella > Eutreptiella sp. 'Long Island Sound 2002'. The sequence continues at coordinate 168,526,027 of OZ038378.1, forward strand.
TCACAGATCACTTGGACCTTCTGACCAAAGGTACCAGTGATGAACCCCTGGCCACTTTTGTCGGAGTGAGGCACCTGTGTTGGCTTGCACGGTTTGGGCTTACATGTCACGTGTGTGAAGTGGGAATTGGCTTGGCAGGTAACATCACCGCCACCAGTGTATCCCGGGTCACATGTCACTGTCACTTTCTCAAGAAAGCCGGCGCTGAATTCTTTTCCCCATGCGTCAGAGTTAGCTACCGGCACATTGGTGCAACGTGGTGCGCAGACGTTGGAACAGCAGACGTTGGAACACCCGCTGTTGTACCGAAAGTTGTTCTCAGTCCGTTCATCCTCCTCCCACGTACTCCATGCCGTGTCAAATCGGTGGCACTGTCCAGATGCGCTGTCAAAATACCAACGGGACACGCATTCGTCAGTGGTACATCTCTTGACTGGTTTCCGGCATCTGTTGCGCACAGCATCTGAGCAATCCCACCAAGTAAATCTTCCGTTGGCTTGGCAGATAAAATTGTGGACCTGCTGGGGATCGCCATTACACGTCACTGGTACAACATCACCAGTGCTCCCAGTGATAGAATTCCACACTGGATAATCGGAATCCCTGTGGCCTGTTGGCTGGCATGGATTAGGTGTGCATATCATAGAGGTGAATGTTCCATCCGCCTGGCACATCACGGTACTGTTGCTGCTGGTGTACCCTTCATCACATTTCACTGTGACAATCTGACCAGTCGTCTCATTGATGGATCCCGGGTCACTTTTGTCGGAGTTGGCGACCTGCGTCGCTTTGCATGGTTTGCCTACACATGCCACATAAGTGAATCTACGGTCGGGTTGGCACCTCAGCTCGCCCCAATCCACATTAGTCATCCACGTCTTCCACGGAGTGAAGCCATATGCCGGGGTGTACCCCTCGTCACAATTCACTGTCACAGACGAACCAGGAAACCCAATAATCGACCCTGGCACCTTCCGGTCCGAATTAGCCACTTGGGTGACCTCACAGGGACTGGCGTGCATCACTCGAAACGGAAACTGAATCAAGTGCCTTCCGGCAAGGTCATCGATCGGCATTCCACCCAACGGCACCCCAGCCTGCGTCAGGTCGACCGTCCACCCCAGACTCCCGGGCAAGGAACCCGGAGCTGTGATCAGGACTCGGAATGTGTATGCCCCAGGGAGCAGACAGTCACGTTTTGTGATGCGGGTCCCACTGCTCGACGAAGAATAGCTCTCCGGAGGCTCCCCTCTGGCAGGGGTTGCCTCCGGGATATACCACCCAAAGGCACCAGGCCTGGACGGCAGGCTGATTGTGAGTTCAACTTCCTGGCAAGCGCAATCCAAGTGCACCGTCTTGCCGTGGGCTGCTGGAATGGAGAGGGTTCTGGCCTCATTGTAGGTGCCACACCTGTACTTGACGTCAATGGAAACGCCATCGCAGGAAACCCCTCCAAGCGCAGGACCGTCGACGAACCAAGCGCACGTCACATGGCCATTACACTCCGCGGATAACTGCGGCGTCACATCATTCCCCCTTCCACAGCGTTGCCCATATGTGGCATCCAGCACTTGGATTGCATCTGCAATGGCGCAATACTGAGGCCCTGACACGTGGCCCCTGCGTGGCTGCCGTCTCACACCGTACTCCTTCAGGTAACAAGCCGCATCAGAGGACACGTGTGTCCAAAAGTAACACCAAGCGTTATCTTGACACTCTGCTTGGCACTGCTCCTTGCTGGCGATTTGAGTCTTTGTTGCAATAATCCGGCTTTCCAAATCAATCTCTTGCTCAGCACAACTACAGTCCATGCACGAGCCACCACAGTCCACTCCCTCCTCATCGCCATTTCGCATCCCGTCGGCGCAAGAAGGGTCCGAAACGGTGAATGGGTGGACAGTGATGGGGTGGACTGCGTGTAGCAGCAATTTCCCACTGCTATAAATGCTCACCTCCTGGACCGATTCCGCAGAGGCAGAGAAACGGTGTGTCCAGGGTAACAGGCACTGTCGTTGATGCTGCTGACCTGCAGTCTGATATTCGACGCTTGTGGTCTCCTCGGGTGTCCCGATGGACCACTCTGCCACCCCTCTACTGCTATCTGGGCGGGAAACGATGTACACATCCACTTCTGTGCATGTGGCGTGACTGCTGCAGTCGGCTCCAGAGTACCCATAGCCGCATGTGCACCCCTCCTCCTTGCACACACCGTGCCCGGAGCATGGGTTACCTGCTCCTCCTGGGCACTCCACACAAATTCCACCAGTGGCCCAATCCCCAGAATCCAGGCACGTTGCCGTGGGCCGTCGCGGCACGTTCGGTTGCATCCACCCAGCGGCACAGCGGACGGGACACCGGCCATCGAACATGGTTTCACAAGGGCCATCGCGGACGGCATTCCTTTGCGCCAGCTCAGAATCCGGCGGGGGACCACACTGGACCGGGCTGCAGGAGCCCTGCATGGTCCACGCCCCACTGGGCTCACAAAGGATCACGGGGGAGCCAAGGTACCCCGGCGCACAAGCCACTGGACAGTGGCCCCCGTAGGTGAAGTCGCAGGGCCCTGCCGTGACGACGTGGGCAAAGTAGAACTGCTGGCAGTCCTTTGGGGTGCACCGGGCGACAGTCCAGCCACCGTCGTGCCCGCACACGGCAGTGGGGGTGCCGTAGTAGCCCCGGTCACACGTGACCTCACAGTGCCCGAAATAAGTGGTTTGGCACCGCCCCGGCACCACGACCACCCCTGTCCCCATCACATCCGGGGGCTGGCTATCCACCTCGTGGCAGTCCGGCCCGGTGTACCCTTCATCACATTGACACACGGGGCGGGCGTCCCGCACCGTACATGACGCGTTGGCAGGACATGCCCCCGCGCAGGCGTTGGTCTCGCACGTGGGGCCCACCCACGGCCCTGGGCAGGTGCACTGCCCCGCGGGGCCGCAGGTCCCGCCGTTGTGGCAGGGGTTGGGCACGCATTGCTCGGGCACGCAGTTCTTGCCGTCCCCGGCGGGGCTGGCAAACCCCGGGTCGCAGGCGCAGCCCCCACCCCCCGCACAATCCGAGTGGGCCCCACATGGACAAGGGTCAAGGATCTGGATGGAGTCAATCAGGATATCCCCCTCAACGTCCACGTCTCGTGTGAAGTACAGAGGCCAGAAATGGTCCGAGTAAACGGTGAACTCGTCGACCACCTTTTTCCAGCCCGCCCCTATAACGTTCGGCAGCGGGTAAAAGAAATCCCCCCCCCACGGCTCACCTGCAGTGCCTTGTGCCTGCCACAGACCCAATACACTAGCATATAGCGGTGATTGGGGGTCAACCCGGAGGCGTATTGGTACACCCATCGGGAGTCGCGCAAAAGCAGGGCGGCGTTGCCTGTGTGCGGGGCCCCACAAATGTACCGCGCGTTCTTCGTAAACGATTCCGGGGCAACGGCCCAGGAGTCTTTAGTCGAACTCCAGTGCCCCGTCCCAAGCTCGAAACCGCCGTTGCGAAGGCCGGGGTGCGACGTGATCGGATCCCGGATCAAGATGGTCTGATGCCAGCTGGGGTAGTTGCAGTTGCAGAAGGGGTAGTCACACTCTCCATACTTCCAGAGTTTCCAGGACCGCTCAATCCTCTTGAGAGTTGCATACCCATGCAACTTTGGGTAGGGCGTGTATTCATCGGTATATACACTGATCCGCGACAAAGTAGTCACGGGGGTTGGTTCCCCGGTCACGGCGGGTTCATACGACGCGCCGTACGGCAACTCAATCCTTTCGGGAGGCGTAGATAGCCATGGCGAGTCTTTTTGAACCTCGATGGTCTGCGGCCTTGTCAGACAAGCAGCGCCATGCCCGTAATCCACCTTCCAGGTCCTTGTGATGGTCTTGCTGCACGCTTCGTCGTTTACAGCGGCCACAGAGTCAGAGTACGTCAATGTGATCGGGGCGCCGCAGGGGTCTGAGACCTTTGGGGTCCCAAGGCCGTTATTGGGATCCAAATCATGCGACTCTGTGACAGTCCGGTCCGGGGGGAAGTACGTGATAGAGGGCAGGCCGAATCGTGTCACAACAATTTTGCGCCTGACCTCACTGTAGCCCCCGCATTGCGGACCGTTCCAGGCTCGCAAAGAGAACTGGATGGTCTTGTCGATACAAGTCGGTGTCACGAGCACGGACTTTGGGGGGTCCACCTTCGCACCAACCTTGCACTGATCATCAAACTCCCAATCATGAATATCACCCTGCAGCACCAGAGGTTTAGAGCAAGAGAGATGCTTCGTCAGTGCCTTCAGGTCTTTCCATCGCGGTTTGTTGGGGGTGGGGGTGTCCCTCCGGCACTCGTTCGTCACTCCGTGCTGGCTCGCAATCATTTTCTTCGCGGCATCGGTTGCGAGTTCTCTCACGATGTTGTCCTTGCTGCCCTCGACCGCAGCCTGCGAAGTCAAATCAACCTTCACGTCCAGGGTGTAGCGTCTGACCCCCCCATTTCCTTGGCCGCCCAAAGTGCCCACCGTCACTTGGACTGGGACCGGTACTGCCGTGGGGTCCGTGCCATGGGGAATCTTTACGTGGGACGGCACTTGGAAATCTACCTCAGGCATGAGTTCTGGGCTGTCCTGCAGCTGGAGCAGCTGCTGATTACCAGCCTCCATGTCACGTATGCACTTTTCATCCGACTGGAGCTCTCTGATCTTGGGTGCGACCTTCTGTTTGAACTTCTCCCGGAATTGATCGTGGCAAGCCGTGTCGTAAACAAGGCTCGTCTTCCCCTCGGACTTTTCCTGGCAGTGTGTGCTGCATCCAGCAATGCCACATCTCTCGATACAGTCCGCCTCGTACCGCTCCGTGAGCGCGCACCCCACCGCGTCGTTGCCCTTGCTTCTCTCCTAGATCTCCGTCAAAGAATCCGTCTCACAACTGAATTTGAACCAATTGATTGAGGTGAGACACGAGAGCGCACCGGCCCCAATAGCACCCAAGTCTTTCAGCTCTTCCGGCAACTCAACTTCGTTGAACACCTCGCGCACCCCGTTGGCTAGCCCCTTGAGGACTGCCCCCGGGGTGCCCGAGATCACATCGAAGAAGTCCTCCACGCTCTCCACGTTCTGCAGCGTCGCAATTTGACCAAGGAATGCGTTGATGGTGGACTCCAGCGGGGCCAGCAGGGGCCCTACGACGGGGCCCAGCGCGCGTCGGATGTCGCCGAACACCTTCTTCGCGTCGTTGTGCAGCCCCTCCACTGCTTTGCCGACCTCCTGGGACACGGCCCGCACCCCGGCGTCCACCTGCCGCTTCGCCCCGGTCACCAGCTCCCCGACCACCCGCCCCCAATCGACGTCCAGCTCAAACTCGCTGTCTGTCAGAGGGTTGGCGATCTTGGCATGGCCCTGGATGCGGACGACGGGCGTTTTCAAATCAAACTGCAGCGATCTGTCACTTTCATCTGCAACAACGGTCACGAACCCTTGGAACCCCAGCACAAAGATGTCACAGGTCATCCTCTTTTCCCCGGTTTTTGCAGTGTACGTGTACGTCAGTTCTTTGACATGCACAATCGCGAAACTCAAGTCTCCTATCCCCATCGTGAAATCATCGGTCTGCCGGCTCCACGTTGCATACACCGAGGCTGAAAACGTACCCCAAAACAAATGCAGCCGGCCTTTGAACTCGAACCCGGCGTCGTTGACATTGACACTGACAGAGCCATATGACCCCAACGGCGGAATGCTCACTGCGGCCTTGATTTCCACCAACACCGTGCTCAGGGATACATCCACAAGGAACCGCGCCCGGCCCTCCGCCTGGGGGGGGTCCTGATCGTGGTCCAGGCTGCCCCCAAACATCAACAAGCCCGTGATTCCGAAGGGATCCATAAGGGCGTCGATTTTAAAGCGGGATGGGCTCACTATCAGCTCCAGCGAAACGCCCCAGCCAAAGAGCACCAGCCGCCCGCTGATCTGCAGCCCCGCTGGGACGTGGATGTTGCCGCCGCCGAAGGAGATTGTTCGGGGGCGCAGCGTGAATGTGATGTAGGCAAAGCACTCCAGGGCAATCTCAGTGGTGACTTCTGAAGGTGGGGATGTGATGCCGGCACATTGCTTCGTGGTGCGGACGCGGTAGATACCCGACTCTCGGAACGCTTTGGGCAGCTTCTTGAACTGGTCCCCAAGGCCAGTGTGCCCCGCCAGCATGTTGAGCGCCTGCCCCATCGTTGCCTCCGTGATCACAGCGACGAAGTAGTTTTCGTTGTAGGTGGCCTTGTTCACACCAAGGTACAGGCCGCCCCAGACGGGCGCCTCGTCCCCTGCCGTAGGGGGATTCGGCTCCTGGCAGCGCAGCCCAAGGCATACCTGCGCCCCAATTTGAAACCCGCTGGGGCCTGCTACAACCGCCCAATCCACCGCCAGCATGAGATGGCGGATGTGCAGGAAAGGCAGCCCGAACGCCTGTGCCCACCAGCCCTCCATCTGAATCTTCCCGCGGATGATCACTTGTGGCGGAGGCGGGGTGAGTTGAGCAATGACACTCACATCGCCAGAAAAATACAACAGTTTTCGTGACGACACCGTATCACAGTCGTTGACGCATACTCTCAACGGCAGGGTGACGCCCACCTGAGCGTCCGTGGACCTGGGACTCCATCTCAGGGTCAGAAACAACCCCATTCCCTTGTTCTCCGCCTTGTCAACGATGGCCCAATTCGCTTCCGGGTCAGTGTCCGGTGCACTGCTCACGCTCAGAGTGAGACTCAGAGCACGGGGGAATGTCAGCGTTGCCAAAACCTCCAGACGCATCCCGGTCAACCCGTTCAGCACGTCACCCAGAATCCCAGTGGCACCGGGTGGCATCAGCAACCCACCCTTGGCTGAGATAGCCAACTGGACTGGGGTGCCCAAGCTCAAGGTCATTGATATCATGGCGTCCGAGAAGCTGAGATCGAACACCCCATCCAACTTGTTCTCGAGCTCGGGAGCCATTACAGGATCAATGCTGTGTGCCAGGCCACCTACCGTAAGCTGATGCACACTCACCGCGGCAGTGAGCGCCGTGCAACTTTTCATGCCGAACGTCGCCGTCCCAAGCACAGCATTCCTCACAGACGGTTTGCGGCACTGCCCACCACAGAAATTCGCACTGATGCTGCTTTGCGAAATCACCGACTTCAACGTCTGGGCAAGGTTCGCGAGATCTTGTTGCGCTTTGGTTCTCTCAGCTGCGGGGGGGATTCCAGGTGGGGTTGGGTCATTGCTTTGCTGGGTTGCAGTCGTTTGGCTAGGACAGGCGGATGCGTTGAACGTCCATGCCGATTCCCCCTTGTCGTGGCTGTCCCAAATTGTGACTCCGGCTTCGAAAAGCAGGCTCAGGCCATCCATAAACTTCGCCCGATCGTTCTGCCAGACTTCTTTCAACCGCGATGTCACGAGGCTCTTGATCTTGCTTGGATAGTCACGGATCAGCTGCTTAATTTTTTGGAGCGCAGCCTTCGCGTCCACCGATCTGAGATCGTCGATGGCTGCGAAAACAACACCAAACCCCCCGAATGCAATGCCTTCCATCCAAGCTTCGAAATTGAAATCTCTTTCGCCGAAGCAGGCCCAGTGCGCGTGTGTGTACAAGATAAACACCTCGGCAACGGGCAACGTGCGAAGTAGCTCAGGAGACGTGATGGAGATGCTGAAAGCATACCCAGAATAGGTCCCAGCTTCCCGCAGCCACATGAAGCCAAAATCTGCAGAGACTTCAGTCTTGCCGTTCCCTAACTGCGACCAGAAACTCTTCTTCTGGCTCTGGCTGCCAGTACTACCACCATTGCTGGGGTTGGGATGGGGGCTTGGGGATGGGGCAGGTTGGGATCGAGTGATTCCCAGTTCAAACCCGAAGCCTAGTCCGAAGAAAGCTTTGCCTTTGTCCCCAGTGACTCTCCCGGCCACCACTTCAAAATTGATGCCGACTGGCATTTCCCCAGGGCCGATCTTCTTCTTCATGGACGGGTGGCTGAACGAGAGGCCCATGGTGGCCAGCCACAAGGAGTTGTCAATGAAATTGCCCTGGCTTGTGTTGTTGGAAGGAGGCGGGGTGCCATCAGATGGCAGCGGCGGCTCGCTCGCACTGCAGTCCCCCGATAGAATCGACACATAGGGATCCAGCATCTGGGCCACTTGCTCATATTGGGACGCAGGCTGGGCCACAACGTCGTCCAGAAACTTCAACATATTTTCTACGCCCTCCTCTGCTTTTCGCCGGAGGAAATTAGGCAGCCAAGTGATGCTTGCTACGTAGTGTAAAGCAGTCTGCATGCCTGTCCGGTCCAGGGCCTCCTCCACTCGGGTCACCAGGTCGTCAACCGCAAGAGCTCGGAACTCGTCTACCTGCTCCCTCAGCATTTCCATGTCAAACAACGAGGTCACCTGAAGAGGCTTGTCAGTGGGCGGGGGGGATTCAGCAACGACCACACCAAGGAGCAGCCAAGCTGCTGTCACCGCCAACAAGGCGGCATTCAAGCCGATCATTGGCACAAACAGAAAATACCAGTATGCTTGCACAAAAAACAAAACTGAGCCAGGAGGTTGAACAGCATATGCACGCCGAGCGGTTTTCGGCAGTTCAGGTGTGTTGATTTGTGCCGCAGCCCTCGTAACAGACGAAACCCAGTGGCGATACAGGAAATGCAACTGAAGTAAGCTGTCTGGGCGAGCATATTGATCCAACAACTTCGTGCCTTCAGTACATCAGAGGTGAGCAAGGCAAGTCATGTACTGGAACCCCTCAGTTTTCGTGTTACCTCAGCCTGCGGTTTGGCGCTACCTTCGAGCGATGTGGATGTGTTGGTCACGGGAATCAAAGACTTCAATCCCAAGCTCCCTGCATCCCAACTATACGAGCTGCTCATTTCGCATGGAATCATGAAATTAGCGCTCTCCCAACCGCAAGGGTTCCCATCACCAATGACCCGCGCTCCCACGTTTGGGTTGATGTGAGCTTTCTGGCTTTCAACTCCAGGGGATGGAGTTGCACTGCGCGCTACTTTTAGCCATAATCCGACGATGGCCGTCACCCCCGGCATCCCACTGGCAGGAAATCACTGTTCATGTGTCCGGCAAACGCGGCAGAGCCGCGGCCACAAATTGTCCATGAGCGGCGAAGCCGCGCTCATGTGTCCAGCAAGGCGGCGAAGCCGCCCTCATGTGTGTGTGCACATCCTGTGCACAGTCCCTACCACCCTGTTGGGTAAGGTCTCGATGCCATTTGGGCTCAAGATAGATGTTAATCCCCAAAAACTGTACCATGCCCGTCGGCGCCACGATCTACACGCCGGGCATCGAACCAAGGCCCTCCGCCACGAGGCCCCAGTGCACTTCCAATATGCTACGCTGCCCATATGATTAACTAACCGTCATCTGTCCCACCCCCCTGTGTTCCCCTGCCCGCCCCTTCGCTGGCCCCTCCCTGCAATAGCCGCACAGCAGCTGTTCATGATTGACGGTGCCGTGGCCTCCACGAGCCGCGATGACGGAGCGCACTGCGGGGCGAGGCCCCCGTGCAATTTCCGGTATGTTCGCTACCCCACCATCCTCACGCTGCCCATAAAAACATGAGGGTGTCCGGCCGGTCGGTGTAACTCAGCCCTCCCCGGGGTCCAAACCGCCCCTTGAAAAGCTGAAGAGATGTGTACGCCCAACGATACTATGTTGCGCCCACACCTTGGTACTACACTTTTTCTCCTTTGAGTACCCAAGTATTTATCGACAGCATGCTACTTTTAGACTAGGTTCCCCCCATAGAGCCCCCACGAACGCCCCTTCCAATGGGCCTTATAATGAGGCGACCCAAGCTACACACCTCAAAAACTGTTGCAAACTACCTTCCCTTCAGATCAAACATCATGCAAAATGCGGAAAGCCATGAATGGCGATGGTCGCTACCCCAAATGTCCACTCCCAACAACTGTTGAATTGTCCACTAAGTAAAAAACAGAATGAGCAACTTGTGTGCACAACATGACACGATTGCTGAATTCAAGAAGCGTGACGTTGTCACATGTGTGCGTGTCAATGCAATCCGTACAATATTGCAGCTGACACTTGTCACACATGGACATCTTCTTAAAGACAGACTTGGTGCAACAAAGGGCACATACATCCCCATCGTCACCCACAACATCCTGATCATCATTGTCCTCATGTATAGGTGCGACCCATACATGTGCGGGTACATGTTCCCATGGACCATATGGAGGGTACCATACTTGTCTGCGAATTAAAAAAAGTGGTGGAAATGCAAGAGTACACGCATGTACTCATGCAACTCGGTGCCGGATCCCCTCCTTACGATGCCCCAATGCCACATGCATGCAAACAAGTGCTCAATACGTGCCCTATAGGAACCATGAACATCGTTGTACTCCTTCTGCCGATCGGTCAAAATTTTTCGACCGATAAATGGCCATGCCACATGGAGGCCCCCCTTGTATGCACGATCCATAGAGCCGTTCTCATAATTAATATAATGTACTTTCGCCCTTTTAGGTCCTTCGCGATCCCAGATGAGCACATCATCTCATGCACAAAGAAAAGCACAACAATTATACAAAATGAAGCGTCTTGTAAAGGCGTGTGGATTGTGAGTCCATATCGCCAACATCGGCACTGACTTAGGCATGGGGGGGGGGGGTGCCTCACATCCCCGCTCCAGCGCATGGGTAGCAAGGGGGGCCATGTGGGCAAAGGGGGGAATGCCTCACATCCACGCTCCAGCGCATGGGCAACGAGGGCGGCCACGTAGGCAAAGGGGAGGGTGCCTCACATCCACGCTCCAGCGCATGGGCAACGAGGGGGGCCACGCAGGCAAAAAGGGGGGGGGGGGTGCCTCACATCCGTGCTTCAGCGCATGGGCAGCGAGGAGCCACGTGGGCAAGGGGGTGGAAAGGGGTGAAATTCAGTGAAAATCTAAAAATGCCACATCCTCAGTGTGGAAGAAGCCACAAAACTCGCCGTCAAACGACAATGATGCCCGCACTATCATGAAATATGGGTGTCTAATACGGCCAGACGCCCAAGTAGTTGCACTACCCGCGCACTGCACTTAGGTCCCCCCCTACACGCGCACTGCGCTCGTAGGGGGGGACCTCGTAGTCCACCCCTTATCCCTGTGATCAAGGTGTGTTTGGCACTTTTTCGTACTTTGTCACTAGGCGCTTCAAGGGCGATTTGCGCCTGTTCTGCTTTGTGCCTTCGGTATCATTCGGTACCAACTCCACCATTCCACCTCTTCGTGGTTCGATTTGCAGGGCTATCTGAATCAAGTTCCCCTACTCAAGCCTCTTGTCACCATCTTCAAGACGCTCCCATGTGTTGTATCATGTAGCGCCGCACAACACAAACAGCACAACACAGCCCAGCACCAAACGGCACCACACAGCACAAAACAACACTATACAGCACAGCCCAGCGCCGAACAGGGGCTGGGGTGACCAATTTCTCAGGGGCTCCATTTTCTCAGTGGTTGGGGCAGCCGTTTTCTTGGGGGTTGGGCCCACCATTTTGTCATGAGGCCGTTTGTGCCCCTGAATATCTGGCCGTTGGTCATGTACCCCCCCCCCCCTTGCGCAAGCACGGCCGCGGTCCCAGAAGTCCGGCCAAAACGGCGGTTCAACGCCCACCCCGTGCTTAGACAAGGCCATGCATGCGCGTGACACATGTGACAGCCAGACCGGGAATAACATTGTTAGCCATGGCTGAAAATCACATCAGAACAAGCAGCATGGGGTTCCAATGTGTGGTACAATGTTGTTATGAACAGAATGCACCATCACAGACATGAATGAGCCCCTCTTTCCCTATACAAACGCTCTACAGACACCCAATCCTCCATTCTGGACCATAAAAACAGCGGTCCCAAAATTTCCTCAAAACGGCGGTTCAACGCCCACCCCGTGCTTAGACAAGGCCGTGCATGCCCAAGGGGGGGGGGGCTACGTACACAATTATTATGGTCCCCACACCTACTGTACCTTGGACAAAGGCGTGGCTTATCTGCAGAGCGGTGGAAAGTCCAGCATTACGTCCCCACCGACAGACGTATGCCCTCATCAAGTATCGTGCGGCGCAGCCGCGTAACAGTTGTCCAAAACGGCGCCGCCAGGCGCCAACACGAATTGTTCAAAGTTCCAACAAGGCGCCGTGAGGCGCCGCCACAGATTGCTCCACCCTCCTGCCCCTCTTCCTGGGATTATCACTGACATCCGTACTGTATTCATCGCTGTCCGCCCACCCTAGCGAGCCCAAACTCGAAGTTGCTCCGGGTGCACCCTCCTCCCCAAGCAGGCTCCCTGTGCTATGCGAATACCCACTGTCGCTAGCCTCCCCCTCCCCAGATGACATCTCCTCGAGCCCCAACTCCTCCCACTGCTGCTCAAGGCGGCGGCGTTTCGGGAGGGAGTCCTCATTATACGGATGCTGCAGTCTCCCCTGCTCAGCCATCTTGTCCGCCTCTTCATTCCCCGCCACCCCTAGATGAGACAGCACCCATCGAACCTGGAGTCCGTCCCCTGCGAGCTCCCGCTCCGCCAGGACCGCCATCCACAGTTCCTTGTGCTCCACCTCCCTCCCTGAGACCCTCCACTGATGGCGCCGCCACTTACTGGACCACTGTGTGATCCCTTTGAACACATACTCCGAATCTAACACGACAATCATGTGTTCCTCCCATCGCCTGCTGCGGACAGCATGCAGGACCCCCCTTAGTTCTGCCCTGCTCACACTTTGCTTTTCTCCCAAAGGGACAAAGTCAGAACTGTTGCGCAGGGAGCCCGGCCCGTACCAGGCCCCATACCCTGCCTGTGCCCAACCTCTGACCACTTTCGCAGACCCGTCTGTGTAGACGACAGTCCAATCCTCCCTAGACAAGCTCTCCAGTTCTGCCACCAATTTTGTCTTGTACGCTCCCCATTTTGCCTCCTTCATCTGTTGTTTGTCCACCTGCGGCCCTCCTCCAACAGTGGTTGGCTGCTGGGGTGGTCCCTGAAAAATCCCCGGCATTGCTGGATTATCGAACCATCCAATCCAGGATGTTGATAATAATAATAAAAAGATAATAAAAACAAGTCACGCCGCGGCACCGACATGTTGGACTCGGCGCGCCAGCGCCGCAGGACCCCCGCCCACCCTGCAATAAGTTCGTCCAGCGTTGTCAAAACGGCGGTTCAACGCCCACCCCGTGCTTAGACAAGGCCGTGCATGCCCAAGGGGGGGGTGTGACCTAATTAAAAAACAGACAAATGCAAACCAGAGGTAATGCACCCCACAGTCAGGCATAAGTGCATCTTTATTCTCTATGCCAAACCTGGTTAACCTGGTTAACCTGGTTAAACCTCAAGACACACACTGTGTCTGAAACAGAAAACAGAACATCATGTCTGACTACATTAATCAGACAATCACAGTCAGTAGCTGTCAGTCAGACATCAGCAATCAGTGTCGGATAAAGACACCATGCATTACCGGCCTGGCCGAAAAGAGCAACCCGCCGCTTGCCGGCTGGAGAAGACTCCTGGGGGGTGTGACCTAATTAAAAAACAGACAAATGCCCAAGGGCGGGGGGGTACGTACACAATTATTACGGTCCCTACACCTACTGTACCTTGGACAAAGGCGTGGCTTATACAAGGGGGGGGGGGGTAATTGTCTTCATGGACATGGAATTTTGGTAACATCTGGCATGTCCATTCGTAAACAGGTAGAGGCGTGACAACGGTGGAATCAGTTTGTGCACACACCTCGCAACACTCCTCAACTTTCCCCTGTTCCCCCCTGTTTTTCATGGTCTCTTTGCCAAATGACATTTCCTCCTGGGGGAGTATTCGCACCGCGCGTGCACCACATCCGCGACGCGTCAGGTATTTGAACAACTTCCCTAGGAGATGGTCCACTGGGAGAGGAGTTGTAAATGGTACCTGGTGGGCTCTTGCGGTATTACCATTCCCCCTGATTGGCTCTGGATGATTGCTGTTATTTCCTGGTGGGCCGTGGATGGTCATTGTTATTTCCTGGTGGGCTCTGGATGGATGTTGTTCTTTCCTGGTGGGCTCTGGATGGTCACTTTTATTTTCTGATGGGCTCTGGATGGATGCTGTTATTTCCTGATGGGCCCTCTTGATGAAAGTGTCAGCGCTAACGTGTGAGGGCCCCCTTGGGCAAGCTCACATGCAAACGAAGTCAACAAAGCACACAGAACTGACACCCCTGCATGAAGCCATGAGAGAGACATAGCTCTGTTCAAACAAGGGGACAGAATTCTGCAATAAAATTTTGAAACCAACAGGCCTACAAACTAGGGAACATGGCAAAAGGCATTGCAAAAGCAAAAACAAGGCACACATGCAGATTGGGGATGTCTTGGCCCCCCAAAATGGGCGCAGTTGCCTCTAAATTGGCTGAAAGGGCCTACAGAACAACCCCAGTACCCGCACCGCGCGCGCACCGTGTCTGATACTCCCCCCCTCTGTTACTCTTTGTTCCTTTGTAAAAAAGCCTCCCTGTTCACGGATGCCAAACAGCGTTTCATCGCCCTTGGTTGTCAGGGTTTGGCAAACATGGACCTGTGGCCATGAGTAAAACTCAGACAGCTGCTGCTGTAACTTCCAGAATCGTCTTGGAAAAGGAACCTGTGTATGCACAAAGGAAGTCACAACGAAAATACCTGATACCCACACTGAAACTTTTCATCGAAAAAACTCAGGGAGAGGGGGCTGGAAATGCAGCAAAAAACACAAGCAGAAACAGACCCCGTATTCCCTGCAAAAGAGCAAGCATGAATTGCAATGTGACAGCAGATGTACTTAGATGACCCGTTGTGGTAGAATCCCAGCCAACTTTGAAAACATGTGGTTCCAAGAACAATTGATTGTCTGTAGGGGACAGCTGAATGAAGAACGCCCATGTGCTCAAGATTTGCTTTACAATTCATGGCAAGATGTCTGTTGCTGAATCTGTCCATTTCCTCCCATATCAAAGACTTGGAGAGAAAAAGGCATTCAGACAAAGAGGACAGACAAATGGGAGGAAAATGAGGTTGACACCACACCAGCAGTAGCAAATTTAAAAGGTGTAATGAGATAAATGCCATGCAATGTGATGCCATAAATGTGCCCAACGAACAGCCCTCACATGGATTATCCTGCTCACCTGCACACCAGCAGCACCACATTGACATGCCCTGTTAAATAATCTGTTTATGAATGCAAAAGTGGACATTCACAAGAGAAGGGCTCTTGACCACTGCAGTAAATGGAGAACCCCACCCTCTGGGAGCCCAATGCACAACCTCTGGTGGCCAGTCCCCATGGGTTATCCTGGTTGCAGACCCTGAGACATTTTGAGGGAGGTCTCAATGCACTGACTTCACAGTACACATGGCTCATGTCATCTGAAAATCACAGTCGAGCAAAGCCAGATGCACACAGAACATCGGCCCAATATTAATTGACATACCTAACCCAAAACGAAAAGCAGCAATGGTGCAGCAATGCAGTGATGCATCTAAATTATTCTGTACACAAATGCTGGAGGCAAGAATACCAAATTTCAGTGGTATCTTTCTGAGATTTCTTTTCTTTACTGGCTGTGTGTCAACATCCTTGCTGCAACAGCCACCGGATGCTTCCCTCAACTCCTCTCGCTCAGCCTTCTCTCATTTTCGCCTTAACTCCTCCTCCAGGGGATAGTAGAGCAGTAGGTGGATTCATGAAACATTGCACAGCAACCATGTAAGAAAAGGATACACCATGACTTCTGGGGCTGGCGTTCAGGGACCGGTTTATGTCTCTGTTGGCATGTCCATTAGGGGCGGATAACACAACATTCTGTTCACATGCGATGTGTGCACACATGTGCAGATACTGTTTGTGGAAGCTACAACCCTTGAAATTGGCCATATAAGGCCAGCAAAGCTCCCGAACAGGCCAGTGTTACATGTGCCACACAAAATGTGCAAACAAACTGATTTGGCCACCCTGTACTGCATGTATGACACAAATCCAAGAAACTCTGCAAGATGGACTGTTAATGCTGCAAAGATGAAGTGCAGGGGTCTTCCAACAAGTGTACCACACCCTGTTCCTCAGCTGGATGCAAACCAACCTGCTGCCCTATTCACATAATCCACAGATTACAAAGATGAAACGTGACGTTAAACACAAATCATAGGGCTGTGCGTCACTAAGGGCTATTTGCCTTCTAAGTCAGTCAAGCAATCAATCATCCTGCTGTCAACTTGCCGTCATCATAGATCCTGCTGTCGACATTGTCTTTGCATCTCAGCCACTCCAAATAGCTACCCCAAGCGCCAAAGCCCCGAAATGCAACACAACACAAATGTTGAATAACCCTTACCCAGCATCCCCCAACTGGATGGCGAACACCCAGCCAACCTGGACACCCCAAAGTACGCTTCCCCTTCCTCAGCAGTGCTTCTTTTGGCAGAGTGCGATTGCAGGCCCAAAGGAAGTTACTTCCCCAAAGGGGTGCTGCAATTCCACCATGGAGATAGGGGGTAATAAGAAACAATTCAAATGCAGCAGTCGAGGGTTACAACGTGGGAAGGATGCTGTGCAACGCCACCCCTATCCGAGTCGACACGACAGGCTGGTTAAAGAAAAGCACCTCCTTGGAATTCAAAGTTAGACACCAAACACTCATGGTAATTATCACCTCATATCATGCAAGGATCGCGCACCATTTAGTCGGTGAGATTTGCCCTCCGTCGGCATACTGTACAGCTTGCCAAATGGTACCTTGAGATGGTTAGTGGAGTCAACCCAAATGTCTCGTCGCACCACCAAACTGTTGCCCGAACTAAACAGTAAACTTAAACTTATTGCTGCCCCAAACACAAATCACATGCGAGATCTGAAGGGGGTGCAATGTGGGCCACCAAATATATTGAGCTATCCGTTCAGACCAGACACAAACTCAGTGGTACAAGCGCCGCTAGGAGCTGCCGCTAGGAGCTGCTGGGACAGTGGTACGCAGCAGTGCAGCAGTGCAGCGCACCCAGGCTGCACTGCTGCGTGTAGCTGATGGTACAAAATGGAGGGCGAGCGCAAATGGTCAGCTGATCACTTTTGCATGTGGCGGAAGATGCAGCAGGCAGAGATGCAGCCCACCTCTGCGGTGCTGGACACACAAACACCATCATCAGCTGAACGTAGTCCCGGGAATTGCTGCAATTTTCCGCCTTACTGCTGCGTGCTGCTCCCTGTACGAAACTAAAATCATGGATTGTTGCCCAACAAAGGATCGGCAACTTGAAAAATCGGTCTATCATGCATCGTAATCATGCATCAACCAAATAAACACCCGTTGCGAGGCGTAAGCCCCTCACGCTACATAAGTATAAGAGGCACCAGGTCATGCATCTCAAACATCAGCTGCCCATTGCCGCAACACCCTTTACTATGTGTTGAATGGGATGAAGACAAAGGCAGGAGCCTGTGAAGCCGCTTTGGGAGGGTGCCATTGTCCTGAGTCTTACATGATTGCACAAGTCTTCTCCTTCTTTTGCTTCTGTTGAAGAGGCTGCAGAACAATAGAGTTATGGAGAAAGCACCCACAGCTTCACGCCATACTGCCGCGCCCCCAAATCCCAGGTATATGCATTGCCCCACAAAGAAACGCACCAAACAAGGACCAGCAAAGAAGCGACCTTTTTTGGCGTCTTGTGGTGTTGTTTTGCACTCTGTGAGTCTGTGTATTTGATGGCTGCCGGTGGAATATTTGGGCTTCGATATTGGCTATGGGTGGTGGGTTGCAGTCAAGACTAAAATGCCACAATCCATCAATCACCCTCTCCAAGTTTGCTGCAATCCATTTTGTGTGGTTTTTTTTTGTGTTGCCAAAGGCACCAAATGATAACAGCACATATGTAGGTATGTAAGTTAAAACATACAAGCCTGGTTTGTCTTGTGTCTTTTTTTCCTGGAAACTGAGCAGATGAGAGAGGTTACAATTCCAATGAGGTCCCATGATTTAGACTGTCTACAATTAGCACTGCATCAACAATGATTGGGAGAACAAGAATTTAAACACACTCTCACCCGTATCCTCTGTGGGCCCTAAGGGCTGTTTGGTGCCTTTCATGCATCATGCCCACAGATACACGGGCAGGTTTGGATATTGCACAGAGCAGGGTCACACGGTGTGATAAACATGAAGCCCATTGACTTGATCAGAAGGTCTCGAACTTCTGTTCTGCATCCTCCCTGCGCTCAAATTAGACGTCATCACAAGCAATCCCCACCCCGACTCATGCTGACTGTCTGCTGACTCCTTGGTGTTGGGGTTTATACCATTGACGTGTATCCGTTGAATGGCAAATGGCGGTTGTTCGGGCAGAAAATATAGCCAGTGTGGCTGCACATGAAAAATGCCTTTCCCGTGGATCCGGTGGGGCTGCACACGCAGCATCGACATGACTGCGATGGCGGGGGCGTCAGCCGGGTACCCGGTGGCACCCGTCTGGGCATTTGGCTGAGCCACGACTGCAGTCTGGGAGGGTGGCTGGGCAACCTAGGCGGCAGAGACATCCCGAGCGCTGCTCGAGGGCATGTCCTCTTGGGGAGGAAAATGGACGCGACTGGCCGTGCCACCGGGGCCCATAGCAAGGCCAAATCGCGGCTGCGTTTTGCGCAACGCACGGGGGTCAGGCTCCCAAATGGTCCACGTCTCCTAATGTCTCCCATACCTGGGGACTTGCTGCTGCTCAAGCGTCCCCAAAATTTTCTTGAGCAGCGGGTCAGTGGGGGGGTCGATGTGAGTGGCGTTGGGCAGCACGTTGGCATGCTCTGTCGGGGGTCCACTGCGTGAACAGGGCCCCTTGCATGTCTTGGCCGGGGGGGGGGGGGACCATGGTGGCGGGCGGTGCTCACCATGACGAGGACCCCCCCTTAGTTGAGGAGGACCTCGACCCACCTGTCCACCTGGGCTTCCCCCAAGGCCGTTTCCAGGCATGCACAGGCGGTACCGGGGGAGAGGGCCACAAAACTAGAGAGGTGGCAGTCCGACATTGACCTGTCAGACGGGGGGAGGATGTGGGGGGCGGTGGAGGTGTCCGTGTGGGCCAGCTGATCGCCGGACTCTACACCGGACACGATGACGGAACCGGGGGGCATGGGGTGAACGAATGCGAAGGGGGCAGGCATCCTATCCTTTAGCTTGGTTACGAGTTTTTTGAACATGCTCCCAGCCAGGGCCTCTGTCTTAGACGCTCTGGATTGGTAGCGCTGGGGCAGGGAGGGATCAGCCCTTTGTTGTTCCACGGTTTTTTGGTTAAACACAACATTGAAAAGCTGTGGAACTTTGTTACCCCCCCCCCCCCCGCCCCAGATTTTCTCCACCCATTTCCAAGCCACCTTGCAGTCGGCGCAACTGAGGGTGTCTCCGTTCACCGTATACCCAAGCCCGTCAACAAAGTTGAGGGGCATGGGAGGTGCGGGACAGTCGAGGAGGAGGGAGGGGCTAGCGGTTGCATAGGCGGGGGGGTCCGGCAAGGGGGCGGTTCACAAACGGGGTTCGGGGGTCATGAAGGGGGGTGGGGGTCGGCCAATCCCCGATACCAACTCAACCCACACATCTGATGGAGCGTGGGAAGAGTGATGTCGGGGATGTGGTGGAAGGGGGGGCTCAGGGTGGGCGGGGAAGAGCCCCAAGTCATCCCACCACTGAGCAGTGGCAGTGTGCCACTGAAAGGGGAAACAAGAATGGCCCCCCTTTGGTTCCTCGGGAGGGAAGTACTCGTTCACGGCGATCATATCCATGTGCAGGGGGCAGCGGACAAGGTTAGTGGTGGGGTAGATCCGACAAACCCCCGATTTCAACTTGCCCGACCCGTGCATAGACATGACCCCCAAGAGGGAGTCAACCGTTTTGGGGGCGGGAACAAGGCGGACGGCCCTCACCTTAGGGAGGGCCAGCTGCAGTTGTTGCCACAGGTCTGTGGCCGATCCCTTCTTGCGAAGAGCACCCGCACGCTCGGATTCCCTCATGTCAATATGGATAAGGGTGGGAGAGGGGTTCAAACCCTTTGCCCATTCCACCACCTCCCCCACCAGCAGGCCCCCCGTGTATGTGGCCTCCTCCAGCGTATGCGGGCGGCGGGGGAGGCCCAGGAAGTGGGCGTGGCTGTCGGCGGCTAGGTTGCGCAGGCTACCATGTTGCAATAGGGCCATTGCAAAAGAAATCAGAGTTGTACAGGGGGACAAAGGCATGGAAAGGTGCTAAACTTAAAACAAAATTGTGCATATTCGCGCGATCTTCGCGCGAATGGGAATTACATGTGAATGCTAACAAGACATGCGTGCGAGACATGCGAATATGCGCGCGAATTTAACATTTTTTTGTGAATCTAAGCGGCGTTAGCAACCACTCGAGCTACACTTTGCTTGAGTTTATTTTTCTTCAATTTTTGCCGAAGTAAGCACGGCAAACGGGCAAACGGGCACGGAATAACGGGCAAAACGGGCCAAAAGCATGCGACGTGTGCATGTTCATTCAAAAGCGCGGTTGGCAAAAGGTACATATATCCTTGTGTCTGCAACCGTCTAGAGTGGACCCGTTTTGATGTCAGTTTGGTGTGAAAGTAAATTTTGGCCTGTGACAATGGATGACAACGACGGATGTTCCCAAAATGGGCCACTTGGTGGTGCATGGCTCAGGACAAATTCTCTGCAATGTGGACTTGTCGAAGGCAATAAAATTTCCATGGGGGCATGATGAGTGCTGAAATGTGCCAAATTGAAATGCTTATGGATTTTGTTGGTTTGACGGTTTGTTGGTTTGTTGGTTTGATGGTTGTGGTGCAACCATGTGGGAGAGTTCGTCATAGTCATTGACACAAGCAAATATCAAGTGCGGTGTGGTTGTACTGGATAGAAATTCTGAAGCTAGTGATTTTGTTTCCAACGACCACCACCAGCCTCCTACTTTAGTAGGGATGTGTTTGACTGTAGATTGGCACTGGTAGTGGGCAACTCTGTGGTAGGCTGCAAACCCATGTAGGAAGTTTAAATATGTTGCCAAATTCTATTGCCTTCGGTAGTGCACCTCGAAGAGAGCCTGACAGTCAGCCAATCGGTCAGTTACTCAGGCAAGCAGTCGGTCAGGCAGTTAGTCGGGCAAGCACACAAGCAGACATGCAGACAAAAACACGCAGTTTGGGTTTGTTCAGTGGCGGACTCTGTAGTGGGGAGCCCGAAGTGCAGCAGAACAGTCAGCGGTCAAGTGATAATGCAATCGACAGCCAAGAGTCATGTCGGCGGTTCGATTCCCAGCCGACAGATCGCCGACTGTGCCGGCCAACCTGCAACCTTTGTTGTACCCGACCCTCTTTCAAATCGTTCTAAGTACAAACTTTTGAACCCCCCCACCCCCCCCCCACCCCCAACCTCCCCCCCCCCCCCGAAATTGATATCCAATTTCAGGGAATAGAGGCTTCAGAATCAAAAAATCCATTGGGGGATTGTTTTATTGGGCAAAATAATGATTTTACAAAGGGGGTTGGACATTCAATATCATGCCTTGGGGTATGCTACGCGAATGACCCCCAAAAACGGAGGGGTATACGACGCACGCGCTTGATCAAACAACCTCTCTTCGAGATGATTTGGTGTAGAACATTGGAACAACAAGTTTTTGGCCTCTTTTTGGTATAGGCTCTGCATGCGGCATATTGTGAACAAAATGAGGAACACTTAGAGCACTAGAAAATGATAGCATCATGTGCACGCAGTACTTGTAACAACCACAACCTATGACAATTATCACCAGGCTTTCGGGACAGTGGAGAATTTTTGGTTTGCCATTCGTTGCAGTTGGGTTACATGTAGGGCAACAAATAGCACTACCCCTGGTGTTGTTCTTGATACAGGGGGTAGGGCTTCTGTGAAGGGAGGGTTTTGTGTGGGAAATTTGGCATTTCAATTGTGTGCGAAATTTCCCACACGATTTTTAGGCCACTTTGCAAAATAAAATTGTGTTGAAATTTAGCAGTGTTTTTTGTCGTGCAAGCGTCTTTGCTAAGCGGACTCAGCACTTGTATGGGGTACAATCAAGTTCTGTGAGTGCAAAGCCTCTCGGCGTGAATAATTCCTTGCAACCGTCTAGATTGGACCCGTTGTGACGTCGGCTTGGTGTGAAAGTGACGTCATTTTTTCTCCGATGCGGAGAACAGGGATGTGCTCGTTTCAACAACCAAAAAAAATTGTTCCGTTCTGTTGCTTGCCTGTGTTAACATGTCTTCTGGAGCACTGGTTTTTTTTTACCGCGTTTCAAACGTAAGATTTTACAGCTAGAGGTGATTGGTAGTTCAACAACAACGAAATTCAGATTTTCCCCTGCATGGAGAACGGTTCTCTGTTGAATGTTTCCAAAAATTGGGGTGTGTTTTGTGTGTAACACCCTCTATTGACACTGCTGTAGCCAATTTATTCAACACTTTTTGATGCCTTTTGACCCGTCCAAAGAGTGCGTCAGTCATATGACTAGCATGTTTTGCTTAGGGTGTGACAGTCCATATCACCCCCAACTACAATTTCACTACTAAAGAAGGGGTTCCATACAGCTCAAACACCTCGTTTTAGACAAGAAACTTGGGAGAGAACTGCACCTGAGTGACAGCAATAGGATATTTGGCTTATTTTTTACGGTTGAAGCACCGTACAACTTAGGGGTTTGTTTAAAAAAGCTTCTCCCCCAAAACAGGTGCTTCGCTGCAACTTTGTGCATTTTTGTTCACCTTACGGCGCCCCCTTGTTCAGCCCTGTTCAGGACATCCCCAGGCATAGTGCATCCCAAGCTGATTGGGGATTGAATGCTGGATGCTAATGATGGATGATCCCAACAATCCGAGATGTTGAATCTGAACCAATTCCAAAAACCACTCATGCTTTGTGTCTACAATTGTCTAGGGTGGACAGGTTTTGATGTCACTTGTGCGTGAAAGTGAGTTTTGGCCTAAGAATCTAAAATGCTGACCGTGATTGGGGATGGCATGATGGATGATGACAGAGATGATCCCAAAATCGCAGATGCTGAATCTGAAATGATTCCAAAAACTACCGATGTTGTGTATGCAATAATCCATTTGGTGTGCACATTGCAAACCCCCATTCAAATCATGCATAGACTTACAAAAGGAGGATGATATCAGCAATGAGGAGGAAGAAGGAGGTTCCATCTCAGGCACTAGACTGAGTTAATATGCGGTATTCAGTCGGACTCAGCACATCCCAGAAGCGTGCATGCACAGATATTTAGGTGCGCGCGCATGCACACCTTGTAGAAAGTGTTTTTTCTGTGGAGCAGGGAGCGCAAATACAGATAGAGACGGCGTGCCGGACGAGTGGCGAAGCTGAAGCAAGAGGCTGGGCCCGGAAAGCACATCTGCACATATACATGTGCAGATGTACTTGTTTCCAAAGCACCAGCCAATTGTTCGTACGTCCAGTTTACATCATGCAAAACCCGTTTTTATTGAAATGTAACGCAGCTTGTCAATGCGATTGTAGGCACCCTTTTATTGCGACACTGATTGTGCTAATACAAGCTGCCACTCTTTGTGCAGGAGGCTGTCGACTCACCGAGGCAACAAAAGCGTCCTTGTTAGGTGTGCTGAGCTGCTGGAGCCCAACTGCAAAAAAGTGCTCTGAAGTCCCCATATCTCGGCGACTGTTTGCAACGTAGGGGCCCAACTGTGGACCTGGGTACGGGTTACTGAGTGGTGTTAGGGAATGAAATCAACCGTGCATGGGTTCATGAGAGGTGCGTGTCACTTGCATACAAGTGTACATGGGGGTGAGAACTCATCAGAACGGTTCCCAAGGCAAGTATAGTGGGACAAGGGCTCATGTCAAGTAGCCCAATTTTATACAATGTATGAGGTCTGGGCCGCATGTGGCTCGCATTACTGGTCATGCCCAAAGGGTGTGATGTATGATGTGAAGTGTGATGTGAGCTGCGCAACCCCTAGCATGTCCCCCTCCCTCGTACCACAAGCACGCGCCCCTCCTCCTACTGCGAGGAAGCTGTTGCAGTCGAGGTGCGTTTCTCAGAAGAGGCAAAAATGGACTGCGGGGGATAGGGTTCTGGACTGCCTTGAGGGCCTAATCCACAGAGGGTCGCAAGCAACAATTGGTCCAACACAAACACACGCACAACATACAACGTTCGCATGCGGAGAATTGGCTGAATAACCTGCAACAGAGACGCATGTGCAACAGGAAATTGGAACCTGGCAGAGGCGGGGCCATGCATTCCCCGCAGAGGTCGCAGTGCCAAGCAAGTATGAAGCAGCGAGGCCGGAAGGGATATGGCCCGTTCTGTACCACCGAACCACATCCAACCACACAAAGGTACCCTTGGGGGAAGCAACCACCACCTTGGGTTGCACAAGACGCACTCGCACAGCCGTAAGCCCCCAAACCCAGGGCACCGTAAATGCACTCTTTTTGAAAACATGCACACAACAGGGCTCTAATCCCCTGAATCGCAAATGTATGGCCAATGAAAATTTTACGGCGCCAGCGTAAACATTGACGAATCTCGGTCAAATTTGCGTTTTCTCTCTTCTGAGTTGTATCTCAAAAACACAGTTCCAGCAACGGTTTAAACTACTAGCGCAGGACCTGGACCTTGTTCAGATATGCTAAGACGGTTCATTGGCAACCCTGGGGGAATGTGTAAAGCAGATCCACAAAAAGACAGATAGCTACAAGTTGCATTTTCAATTTAAAAGACACTCCCTAATTGGACAACTCTAATGAGGAAAATATTGGTCAAATGAGCCCCAAACAGTCTGTCATCATTTGTTGTAGAGAGAAACCCTCAATGTAACATCTCCCTGCAAAAAAGTTTACGGTGCCAGTGCCGTTAAAAAAAAATTCGTCTTCCTACTGATTGGAAACCAATACTATGACCAAAAAATATTTTCTCTGTCTGAAGGAGAAGGGCAGGAGAAGGGCACAGATGGACAGATTGGGAAAAACTTGCATAGTCCACTTGTACCACTGCTATGCGAACAGTCACCCCCTCTCAGATGTGGTCAAGCCTGCACACAATGAATCCCCCAGCGGTTGTTACGTCCGACGTCACATCAAAGTCTAAATCCTCATTTGTTGCAGGTGCGGGATCAAAACCCGTGTATGTGTACTAATGTCGTCCTGCTCGGCAGGGTCCTCATAGACAGGTGTTACAGCACCCACTTCAGTTTTGTCATTTTCCATTGCACCAAATTTGGTGTCACCGTCACTCAACTCGTCCTCCGGTACGTCGTGGGCTTGGTCCTGGGGTTCTTGGGGTTCCTGACCAGCCGCCGCAAGGGCGGCCGTTGCAGTGACCTCCTGCTATCAGACGCTACAGGCTCCTAGGCTGCAAGGCAGCGCTTACCACTGTAGGGTGCCATTTTGATGCCTTTTGATGCCGGTGGGTGACACAGAGAGCCCATTTCAACCAACCCGACGCACATTTTCATCCCATGACCCCGCCCTGTTCCAGACACCCCAACACACATGCAAAAACCACTCCATAGCAAAACAGCATGCTGCCCATCAACGGGACTTGTTTCTACAGAAAACACAATGTCTACAATGTCTGCAGCATGTGGAAAAATTGCACAGCCTAACAGGAACCCACTCTGTGCAAAATGCAGTTGAAGGCGCAGTCTGCTGCACAGGTGTTTCGGTGTGTGGTGTTGTTGTAACAACTTTCTAACCATGGAGAAAACGCAACAACAAAGCACCATGTTACGGCAGCAACAAAGTAACCCGGACACAAGAATTTTTATTTGCCTATGAATAACCGCCACTAGCTAACACCGTAAGTAGCCAAATAGATGGCCAATGAGGTCCTACCACCATACAAAAGGGGTATCAGCTCAGCTTCACCAAAACCCTTGAATTTCATCACTATATATTTGTTGCAGAGCCTCCTATTCACATCTAGATTCTGCAAGCCAGTACTTTCCTGTTGCAGTGCCACACCTTTGAGGCCAGCAGCCAAAGACATGTATACAAATTTACGGCAGCGGCGCCGTGAGTTGTACGGCGGCAGTGCCATAAAAGTGCTTTCTTGTACCCAGTGGACTATGCGGGTTCCCCAAATTCTCCATCTCCGCCCTACCTCGGACCAGGGTTTACTTGTGGTTCATCGTAGGGCAGTAAAACAATGGTTTGTTGCTGTTCGTCATTGTTCGCCGTTGTTTGTCGTTGTGTGTTGTTGTTCTTGGTATCACAAATGGATCCTATGGAGCATTTGGTGGACCAAAATTATGTTGGTTTGAAAGCAAATAAACATATGTAGCCACACACTGTGCAGGGTGGCTCATTGCTTACCAAACCGTGACATAGGAACAAAAAAAATTGGACACGGTGATCTTGGGCCGCCACCTAGAGTTGCCAGCAAGGAGGCACACTATTTTGTAATATGCTCCTTGGCAAATGGCCTGTTGTACACGGTTCGACAATAACAAAATCAAGTCAACAGCATCATCTTTCACGCGGATGGTATTCAAACGACTGTGCAAAAGATATGGTGTCCATGGCTATAGATCACTGTTAATGACGATGCCAGTAGCAATGCGTGGCACAGAGGCAACTGCACAGTGCCAGAGACTGCCCGCAGCACTGTGTGGCAGTGTGCTAGCTGCAAGCGTAGCCGTGTGCCGCTTGCCACTTGCACAATGTCAGAGAGTGCGTGCTGCATAGCGTTAGAATGTGCTTGTAGCACCGTGTGACGAGGTGCCTGCTACACGGCACCACGGTGTATCAATTGCACGGCAAGACAAAGGCTTGGTGCGCTATGTGATGGAGTGCCTATAGTACAGCCAAACAGAGTGCCTGCTGCACATCATGACAAAGAGCCTACCGCACAGCATGGCGGTGTGCCTACTGCACAGCATCGCAGGGTGCTAGTTGCATAGACCTGAACCCGCGGCTCAACTGGACTTGTGAAGTTGAGGCTTAGTTGAGGGCTACAAAGGCTCGTTTAGGGCTAAATGGTATTTTTCAAGGGAGTTAATGTCAAAGTTTATGGCTTTCGGGGCTTGGGAGGGGTTTTAGGATGTCCCAAAACTGATTTCAATCCCTACTTCAAGGGGGCTTGACAAGGGTACTTTTTTTTTGACGGCTCACTTGACGGAACAACTTGACTGAGCCGTCATTGAGCAGCTAGTGAGCCGACTCACTTAGCTGTGACAGAGCTCTCACTGAGAGCTAAGTGAGAGGTTTGGTGCTCTCAGTGAGAGCTAATTTGAGGCTCACACAGGGCTCATTTAGCACTTTCCCCCGTCTTTCCTCTCTATGCTTGATCCAATGTGTTTGACTGCATATACTTTCTCCAGGTGGTTCACATTTTGCCCGCACTGTTTACACCACATCTGATCTTCATCTCTAATTTGACGAACCACCTGCACGCTTTTGTGGGGTCATGTGTTTCCCAGGCACTTGTGGCTTCCTTGTCGGAGCATTGGATACATCTGCTTGTGATGCTAGCACATCTATCTCGGGAGGGAACTCAGCTGGTGCTTTGGGTGGCATTGCTGTTGGAAATGAAATGGAAATGGAGAGGACAACATAGAACACAGCAAATGCAGAGGGTGACAGGGGAATGACAAAGGGAAACGGCAGAACAAAAAACTAAGGTGGTTTGTCGTGGTTCGTTGTGGTTCGTCTTTTGCACTTTTCTAGTGGTTTGTCGTTGTTCGTCGTTGTTCGTTGACAAACCCTGCTCAGACACTAGAAAAGACCCTGCAAATGACATGGCCTCCCTGAGGCAGGCTGTTACTGTCCACACCGTCGTCTTGTTCTTTGATCATGTTGATGCTTGCTTGTGGAGAGGTGAAGAGAAAGGAAAGGGGGTGTAGTCTCTATTCCTCCTTAGGGGGGTCAAGTCTCCCTGCTACCTAACTGCTTCCCCTGCCGTATACGGCGGTGGAACCGTAAATGTTTATAGCGGTGGCGGCGTAAACATTTACGTTAGAACTATGCCAAACCGCCTGCCACCCCCGTTTTGGCATTCCCTACACTTAATGGAAATCTCTGTGGTGTTTATAGCACTTTTCGCACCCTGGCGCCCCACGTTTACGGCGCTATGCGTGTGCACAGAGCACCGCAAGACCACCCGGCAACGTACAAAAATCCATCCCGCCTCATCCATCCGATGGTCAAATCCTGGGTGTATTGCAGAGCACCACACAACGGTACACGTGCTAGACATACCAAGCCTGCCAGGGATGGGCGTCTTAGGACGCTGCCCTGGTTGCTTAGCCTGGGGCTTGGGAGGCTGCTGCTGTGCAGGTGCTTGCTGTGCCCCTCGGCTGTTTGCACGTTGAATTTGCTCCAAGATCAGCTGCTGTTGTCTGCAGAAGTAGTTTGAATTGGGGCCCAGAGGTTTGGGTGGAGATCAATGCATGCGGCTGCGGACTGACTGCCCTACCCTGGGGTAGCCAGGGGTGGCCCAGATGTCACACCACGACGACAGCTGCAGCCATACCTGAGCGTAACACCTGCTGAGGCAGGTGTCGGCAGGTGTCAAGAATTCTTTCGGCAGGTGTCGGCAGGTGTCAGGCATTGCAGTGGCTATTGCTAGAAACCACACACAAACACACATACCCACCAGCACACAAGCGCGCGCACACTCAGAGGGAGGGGTTGTTCCTGGGGTTGTGGGGACTGGGGACTGGAGACTGGGTGCTGGTTATCCACCCGATGGCCCTGATTGAAAATTGGCAGCACGGTCTCAAATGCCTGTGACAGAATGTAGACCATGCTGAACAACACTTCCACGCACACCACGCAATCCAGCGCGCACACACCTCAACTCGGCAGGTGTCGGCAAGTGTCAAGAATTCTGTTGGCAGGTGTCGGCAGGTGTCATCAATGTTTTTGGCAGGTGGTGGCAGGTGTCAGCAAGTGTTTCAGCAGGTGTTATGCTCAGGTATGGTTGCAGCCCCTGGCGCTGGTGTGTTCACAAGGATGTGGCCCCAGAATGACAGCTTGTGGGAAAGGGGAGTGATTGCCCACCATATCGTGTGTTTGGGCTGGGGAGAAATTCAAGAGCCTGCGGAGGGGAGGGGGGTGCCCAATCGTTCGAGCCCCTTTTCCAGAGCCTTCAAATCTCGGTGCACGGGCACATTAGTCAGGGATTCCTGGTTGTTTTTGTTGGAATCAGAGCATCCAAGAATACATCTGCTTGGGCAGCCATCTTTCCCAAGACGTATTGAGGGACTCAGCCGATCCATGCACACCAACACCACACCACATGTGGTTCAACTTTGGTGTTGTGTATGGTCTGCACTGTAGTGTGCGTGGTGGTACTCCAAGTGGCAAATAGGGGTCTGCAGCCCGCCACAATGCATTTCGGAAGGGCTATGGCAACTCACTGCGACAAAAGATTCTGAGCCTTTGCTTGTTGCCTTTGGCATGGCGTTAAACACCTCATGCGGTCCCTGCAAACTTCTTCAGAGGGGCCAAATCAATCACCGCTT
Source organism: Eutreptiella sp. 'Long Island Sound 2002' (assembly GCA_964036045.1). NCBI lineage: Eukaryota > Euglenozoa > Euglenophyceae > Eutreptiales > Eutreptiaceae > Eutreptiella > Eutreptiella sp. 'Long Island Sound 2002'. The sequence continues at coordinate 168,555,543 of OZ038378.1, forward strand.
GCTCCTTTGAAGGTCCACCGAGCGTCTATTGCGCTCCACCGTTTCAGGAGGAGGAGTGAGCAGGATTCACACAGCATGAGGAATCAACCAGATTCCTGTGGTTCAGATGCTTCCCCCGACCTCTGCATCAACCAGAGATCTGCATGGTTTCCACCTCTCCTGCCCCAAGGTGGCAAAAAAATTCACAGCCCAGCCTGTGCCACGGTCAGGACTGTGTCCTTGTCGCAGCCTACCCCTGAAGAGACTTAAGGGTCAAGAATGGAAGACGCCGAAGGGATATGATGCGACCGGCAAGATTTGCTGTCAAAGAGCCATTTGATTGCTTCTGACTACATAAGATGTCGGAGAATTGCCTGAAATGGGGCCCAAAATGGCCCCAAATCTGCGCAGTTCGGCACAAACAACCTGAACCCAAAAATGGGTCACATAGCTCCTTGGCTCAAAATTCTGCCTTGTCGACGCCCCACTTTTTGTGGTTTCCATGCCTAAGAATAGCCCAAATAGATGCCTAGACCCCCTAATAGGGCGCTAGGACCTGCGGCGCACAGAGCCCAAACCAACCCGGGCCGAAAAAAGTCCACTGGCGGTCTCTGGGGGCTCCCAAGTGCCGTATCTCAAAATTGTTCTCAGACCAATGGGGAACCTCAAACAAGAGTTTTGAGCTGATTTTGAGCCTGCGGTGAGCCTGCGGGCCCTTCCAAAATCCCATAAAAGTCTTGAAAATAGGTGGATTGGGGACCGAAACAGGGCCCAAAGTTGGTCAAAAACGCAGTTTTCACAAAGTGTTTCGACATGCTGGGAACGTGTTGAAGAGTTTTAGCACGTAGTGACCACGGGCTCGACACGGCTGAAAACACTTGTTTGAGCATCGCAGCACATCCACATTCATTTTTGGAAAAAAGCGTTTTTGATCCATTTTGGGCCCTGTGTTCATCCATAAACAGCCCATTTTCAAGGCTTTTTGGGACTTTCGGAGGGCCAACATGGGGGCCACCATGTGTCCTTGCTGTAGCCCTGTGTTTCGCTTTTGCTGCAGCTTCCAGAGCTCTGCGAAGGCCTACAACATATCGTCACGCAGCCAGAAGTGGCCTGCCATCGCGACTGAAGCTGAGAAGCGGAAAACCCCTTTGACAGCTGGGAATGAAGCTACCCATTATGTTGTGCACAGGGGTTTGGTGGATTTGGACAGAGTCCGAACGCCCCACAGGTCAGCGAAAGAAAATGGTCAAGATTGCTGAACACGATTCCCCTATTCTTCGTATTCGTGGTTCACCAGAACGGCCTTTTGCATTGCACACCCTCAATCAGGATCGCGTTCAAAGGTATTCAAAGCGAAAGAACATCAGTACACACAAAATTCATCTCATCAGAGGAGGGGGGCGAGTCAGCTATGTCAGTCCGGCATTCGAAAACGCCAACCCCATAGCCATTGGAGGGAGGAGGATGACCATGTGAGGGACAAAAGGTGTCGAGCGGGTGCGATGCTTTCTTCAGCTTCAGCATGTTCTCGCGGCAAGAGTGACAAGGACAGAGCGCTGAGATGGATCACTGGTGGTATACCTCCGTTGTTCGTCAGTGACCTGCATGTCATCAGCACCTGGAGGAGGTCGTTGGCCTGCCTGCTGCTGCTGCTGCTGCTGCATTGCAGCGTGCCGTGCTTGTTGCTGGGCTATATACTGCTGCTGCTGCTGGGCTGCCTGCTGCCGCTGCTGCTGGGCTTGCTGTGCTAGTTGACGATTGCTCTGGGGCTGCTGCTGCTGCTGTCGTGCAGGCTGTGTGTGCTGCTGCTGCTGCTGCTGCTGCGAAGCATACTGCTGCTCAGCAGCAAGCTGCTGCTGGGTGGCATACTGCTGTTGCTGTTGTGCAGCTGCTGCCTCAGCCGCCATTTGGTCCTCTTGCATCAATTGCAGGGCCATCAGTCGGTCAGCACTGACGGAAAAAGAGAGAGGGATGCATTGCTCCTGTTGGTACTCGACCTTACACCCCACCCTTCAACAACGGCAAAATTATGCCATGTTGGATAGGCGCCACTGATTACCTACTTCGCCCGGTTTGGGTAGAATTTTTTCGTTTTGCTTTTTTTGGTTGGACACTTGCTATTTCTCCCGTTCTATTCACCATTTCGCCTGTTTCAGGGGGAATTGCCATTTCGCTGGTTTCTTTTGCGGGGGCTCCAATCTATTGTGTGTGTTTTGTCGAAAGGGAGCCAGTGCCCACGGGCACCGCCATTTCTCGACACTGTACCCTTACACGCAGATTTTCGTGCCGGTTTCAAGGGTAGCATCTGGGAGGCTGGAGGGGCGCAATGTCGTGGGCATGGGGGCACAAGGGGACTCGGAGGCCTTCCATAAGAACGTTGTGGGAGCAGCTGATGTGGCTCCAACGCTCATAGGATCAAGAGAAATTGCTGTGCGTGCCAGCCAGTTGATGCGGGAACCGTAAATGCAGTCCACCATGCCCGCTGGAGCGGCTGGGCATGATTCTGAATGAATGGGCTGCAGTATCTGTTTGTTGACCCAGACGTTGAAAACTAAACTTCTGACTCCTGGGCATCTCATCATTAGTTTACGGGGCTTCATTTTTCGTTGTGAACGGCATGCCGCTGGAGGCAAACACTGGGCAAAGACATACGCCTCTTGTTCGCTCACCTCTCTTGCTTCCGCAGGGGGCTTGGGCCGTGGGATCACGAAATCACTGTTCACAAAGATATTGTCTCCATCAATCTCGCAGAGTTTCTCCCAAACCACCGCTTCGTTCATGTAACCCACGTCAGTGACCAGGGAGTAGAGCTCCCCTGAGAGCCAATGAAGGCGTCGAGGGGCCATAGAAACGATTTGCATGGGAGCGGCTGAGGGCAGGAGTGATCGTGTGGTAGGAGCAACATTGGGGAACCCATTGAGGATGCAAGGGCGAGTAGTATTTAAGTCAGATATTAGCAGTGAGAAAAACGGACAACAGTGGACACGCGCACAGGAATGCCGCCGGCCAAAACCTGGCAACGAATGACTTGGGGCTGCAGGAGGCCGTAAAAAGCTCTGAGATAGCAGCAAAACAGCACCCCTTGTGCAACCATCCTGAGGCCGGTTCCCATACGCAGTCGCCACAAATGTTACGGGAGGACATTGGATGCCCAACTGCATATCCCAACTGCAGGTGTTGCAAAACCTCTTGGTTCACAAGGGCCAAAATGACTGATCCCTGTAACCAGCCTCATTGAGGAGAGCCATTTTTGTCTCTACTCCGCCAGATATTCTGAAGGCAAAATTTTGTCCAAAGGAATGGCTATACTTCCCAGGCCAACTCCCTGCCCAAACATGCCTGAATTGAGGGGTGTCACCAAACGCATGGGCGACTCGGAATCCCTGAGACATTACCCCCAAGCCTCTGGGCTCAACTGGGGAAAAAAAAGAACTCGTGCCCCAGGTTCTCCCAACCCTAGCACCCAACTATGTCTCCATAACATCAGCAGCAGGAGCAAGTGCGACTGTAGTGCAATCCGGTTCTGTGCAGCTTGGGGCGGCACTCGCCGAAGCTGCTCGAGCGGTTGATGCTACATCCCTCACCGCACGTTGTCGAACCACTAGGCGGCGTGGTCATGTATCCACGGTAGGCGCCTCCGCTCGCCCAGTGCTTGTTCTCCGCTGTGCCTGCACCACCTGGCTCCAGTGTAACAAAATTCAGCACAGAGATCTTGAATCTTTGAGAAAATAGGAATGTACGCTGAAAATATGCTAAAACCACACTGAAATGTATAAAATTCGACAGCAAATTTCATTCGGCTCTGTGCCTCCTCCCATGGTTTGTGGATGGGATGACCAGTGGTGTTCGCTTTCAGGCTTTTGTAAGGTGGCAACCCCATTGGCGACCCATAAGCCAAGCGGGTAGGCTTCATTGGGACGTGCAACAGGCAGTGCCCATGGAGGGGACAAATGGTACATACCCCCCGTCCCCCCATACCAGCAGTGGTTACTTCGTACATTCATACGTGTGAACGAACAAATGGGCTCAAAAATAGCAAAACTGTCGCAACAATTTTGTGCTTATAAAGAATCGTTTCCAAAAATAATTCAATGCATGGATGGCCATCGCACCACTCACATAGATAGGATTGCAAAATGTTGCAGAAAGATATGGAACGGTCCATAACCATGGACTCCCATCCCCCAGATGGAATACTTGACACAGTACAGTGTTGCGCCAATTCATCCCCCTCCCATCCCCCGCCGTTCCATGCTTGAAACCCATACTTGTTTTTCGGGTGATTTTGAGTGGGCACGGAGAGTGTGTCAAACATCATTTCTTGAGGGTTGGTTGTTTCTTGTGGCCCTTGCCGTTGTGGGGAACACCAAAGCTTTCCCGCAACATAATGGCAAGTAGTCAATCAAGCAGGCACGTATAGTGGAAGCCCACAACCTCACAAATCTAGCCAAGGATTTGCCGTTAAAAACACGAACCAAGCAATGAATTGGACGCAAATGCGCGAACGTTGTATTTCCACAACAAGAAACATAGATACCTTGGTTCTTAAATAGCGTCGAAAAATGGTTGTTGCGGAACAAAACACAAAGTTCCAACTCTCGGACGTCTTCGTGCAACTTCTGCAACCCGTGGTATGTAAGTTGCCCAGCAGATGCTTGGAGGAAATTATCGATGACGACACCCTCGTGGATGATTTTGTCGTTGGCCTCCTTCTGCTCGGGAGTTTCCTAAAATCCAAATCATAAGCGACACGATGTTTCCGTTGCGATTTTGGGTGTGGGGTGATTTGAGGTATAATGGAAAGAAGAAGAAAGCGCCCGTGGAGGAAACCACAAACACCAAGGAGCCATGCATCATCCATGGGTTTGTCCCCCTTCCCTCCTCGCACCTCTTTCTTTGATCACGGTTAATCCCCCATGCAGCCACTTTGCTTTGAGGACGCGTGTTCACCATCACTTGAGGCCGAAACCCATTGCTCTCTTTTCCGGGCATCATCAGTATTGGGGCCAAAGCGACAAACATGTACTCTAGCCACCAATCACATTAAACTTCTGTGAGGGTCCTTCGGTTGGATACGTTTGAGATGCGGATATGGATGCGTACAAGAGTCAAGTGACTAACAAAAAGCTTGGGACGGAACATCGAGATCAAAATTGTTTCGTACACGCACAACAAATAATTTTTCGAAGCAAAACTCAAGTGCGTCTTGCCCATTGAAACAAAGCAAAAATAATTGTGGTTGCCGTGCACGGGACAAAGCCATTTAAATCCCTCTCGAGGGACCAACCTTGGTGATGCTAAAAAAAATGGTGGGATGGCAAACATTTTGGGTCACAAGACTTTTTGGTTTTGGATGTTCATTTCTCTGCAAGCTTCGGAGCCGCTTTCGAAGCCACTTCCGCTCGAAATCGAGGGCCGGGGTGCGTCGGACAAGTGGACCTCCACCTCCGGCAACCATAAGGTGCACCGCATAGCAAGACCGCTTGAAGAAGGATTACCTCTTTGCCATGCGCGGTTAATTTCTCGCGTTGGTCTTCGACATCGCGCATTTTGATGATACACTCCACCAAATGATTGTACGAAAGCTTCCCTGATGAAGAAAACTTATGGGGAGCGCCGATCCGTCTACGTCAATTGCCCAACGCGATGTCACCACTTTGCCACCCCATATGGCCATATCCTTCCCATTTTTTTATTTGGCACCACCCAACTACGTACCCTTCGTTAACGAGGGTTAAATCCACGCGTGAATTTGGCCTTTTTTCCGTGTTTTGATTACCGCGTGGTGCCATTGTGGTTTGTTGTGCCGTTTGCACAAGAATGTACGGATTAGCGACGCCCAGCAGTGCAAACAACAACATTTGAGGCACTTGAGAAAAACACCCCCGTGAACTAAGCGTGAATAGAGCGTGAAAGGGGGTGTGAATGGTCCGTTCACGCTCCGTTCATAGCGGTGTTTTTCTCAACCGACCCAGATGTCGTTATTTACACCTCTAAGCGTTGCCAGCCCCTACGGTCCCGTGAAAACGGAACGACAAACGACACAGTGGCACCAAGCAGTGAGTAAAACACGTTAAAAAGAGGCCAGATTCGCGCGATCATTCAAACGACCAGTTCACGAAGGGTGCAGCACCAATGGCACTTGGAGTCTCCAAGCTTCCCTCGATTGCCGGCGACGAACCACAAAGCGAGTGCTCGGAACCGCGCTTGCAATGGATAGATCCTTTTGATCCCCCCACCTCACCCTACCCCACCCCCAATGGTTGGCCTTCGCGGGCTGAGTTGGCAACAGCCGGCCGAGTTGACGGATTGGGCCAAACCTCGCCGGCCGGATGGGTGGGCGGTTGGCCTAGCTAGACCTTTTGAAGAACTACTCTTTGCGTTGTCGGGTGAAGGCAATGAAGGCAGCAAGCACGAACGGTCAGCAAGACGACACAAAAGACCAAAGACACTTTTGGAACGCACACGCTTTTGGAACTTGACGTCGTGGTCGGGCTCGGCCCACACGCTCTTCCGTAGGCCTGAACCCACTTTGATCGTCCCAATCAACTCAACTTAGCAAGGTGTTGGTGCCTAGTGCAACTCTCACGTGCAATGAAACCGCCCACTACTATTCCATGGGACGCACAAAGGAAGGGTGCGCTTGCTTTCGCTAATTCCCATTCCAAGTTCATGTGTCGTTCACGGGTCTGCATAGCAAAATGTGGAACACGCACAGAAGAAGGACACAATGCTACACAACCAATATACATGCAAGACCACAAACTTTTGAGGCGCAAGGTTCTTGATGATCACTACCTAATCTCTAAGGTTGTGAATGCACTCTACTTTGCGCCCTTGTGGTCCACTATCCTCCCAATTTTTGGGTTCGCTTGAGGCTCATTAGGTTCCAATCGGACCTAGACCTTGAGACCATGGCATGCATGCATGGTGTCCGCAAGAATGTAATGTCCTTCGAACCACGAAAACAATAACGACCGCAAACTTGCAATTGGTTGTCGCGAGACTTCCGCAAGTTAGTGTGTCGAAAAACCACTTTGGGTCCCTTCAAGACATAGTGCACGAGCATTGGCATCGGGCGCATACCGACAACTTTGGTCGTCGCTTCATCTTGTTCATCAAGGAGCCAACCATGAACCAACCTCATGTTCAATAAGTCGAACACGAGTTGGTTTTGAGTAAACTCGAAGTCGGTTATTCTAAGGCGTGAAAAACGAAAGTGACTTGAAGGATTAGAAAACGACTGACAAACTTTCAAAGGATCGAAATCCAAACCGAGCGCAACATTGGCACCTAACGAATCGCAACATACGAATGGAACTTCACGTTGACGTCGAGGCCATATTGGAGAGTGGGCATGAATTCGATGACATCTGAGATAGCGCCATTTGATGTGCCACTTCCGTGCACGCTTCCTTATTCGGAACTGGCATGGGACCCAAACCCGCAACCCAAACCGGACGAAGGGCGTGTAGCTCAACTCTTGGTGCTTTCGTTGCCCTAGGACATTTATTTGTAGATACGTGGAAGGGTGAGCATACCGTTGAGGTTGCATTGGACGTTCTGATTGTCTTGTCCCTGTGGAAAACGAGAGGACTCACAAAGCCGGTAAAACCGACGGCATAGACATTCAATGACGCGGCGTAGCACGTGTTTCGCAACACGTCTTTCAAGGGTGGTGCATTGGCCACATGTTAGCACAAGTGTGGAACTGGCGGCAAATAGAAGATCATACTACAATATTGGCGTCGACCAAATAGTCGCTAACGATGTTGGACAAGTAATCGAAGGTGACCATATTGTAATCTTGGTGGATGTTAAGCACCCCCCTCAAGAACAACACGTTGCAGATTGCAATAAGGGGACACGGCCCATTGACATTCTGACAGATGATTGGAACCGATCTGCCCCGAAATCCGATACGCTTTACCCTGTGAAAAGGCAGCGGTTCGACAGTAAACTACGCATAATTTTTGGCGTTGAAAAACTTTACGAACCTGTATGTTTTCGCCTCATCGGTTTCCGACATCTGAACGCACGGGACGGGTGTAGTTGCCTCCTGAACGCACGCGCGCGTACGCGGCCGGACCCAATGCGACCGGGAAGGGCCGCACAGGGAGCAAGTCGCGTACCGGTACTGTAGTACAGTACGACAGTACGAGCGTAAGTACTTAATGCTGTATGCTCCCCACTTTGCTTTGTGACCATTCTTCCCTAGTCTTTTTCAAGATGTGGTGATTATGACCATCTCTTTGCACCCCCACCCCCAAAAAGAGCACCCAGGTGAACAAGGGGGGCTGTACTTGTAGTAGTAGTACTGCAAGGGTTTTGCAAGTGGACCCCAAGGAGTTGGTGGGAATTGGTGGTCAATTTGTTTGGGATGTGTGCAAATTGCACGCAAAGTAGTGCTTGCATCCCCACCTTTTTGTACCAGTGAACCCTCTACCTTGGGCCGGTTGGTTTTTGAACACACAACGTGCACATTGTTTCCGTTGTTTCTATAGCTACGGGCAACCGCCTTTGTGTTGCTTGCATGTCTTGTGCCCGCTGACGAGTTCTCCTGTACTTCAAGATTGGTACGTGAAGTGGTGATGGCTTGCGAAAAAGAATATAAGATGATCAAAATGGCTACCTCCTTGATGGGCATGGCGACCCTCGTATATGTACCATGTGGATTTGGAAAATCCTTGCACCATGCTGTCGTTTTGCTCCATGATTTTTGATTGATTACTCCGTTTGTATTACTTTACAACCAGTTGAGAGGCTCTAGGTCTTGGGAGGGCAAAATTGTGCACTCCGAAAGCGCGAAAAATCGGCCCACGCAATCGCTTACACTTACCTGCTTCCCCAAATATACGGCATTTTCAAGGGTCCGCAATTTCCCTTTTTTCTGGTTCGCGAACCCCCTCCATCGGGTCGAGGGGTCTATCCTTGTTTTTATTGCAAATGTTTTTCGATGTCGTACGAATGGTCCTTTACGTACTTAAGAATTATGTCGTGCTTTCTTATTGCACCACCTAGTGGTGGAGGAGGGTGGTATGGGCATATTGTGTGGTCGCCGGGTTTGCTTGTGCTCCTTGTGACATTGCGTGCGAAGCCGGTCGAGAGTGTGCAACTACCGCCGAACTACGAGAGAAGGGAGTGCACTCCGTGCCCGAGAGTAAGATCGCCTCCGCCTTTTCTCATGGGGTAAAGAAACCGTGCTTCCTCGTGCTAGCATCCGACCATGCTAGATGTCTATTTTTTTCGCCTCACTCTAATGCATTTGGGAGCAGCCTACATTCGCTCTTCGTGCTTGCATTCGGATTGGGTGCTTTGTTGTTGTCGTCGTATCGTGTTTAGCTCAACCACTACCTTCGCCGTGGCTAGCCACGGATAGAGCCATTGCCTAGAGGGTGGGTGTGGTTGCCTAGCACGGACCAACAACCCAAATTGTACTCCAACAAGCATTCTATGCCTCACACACAAAGGCACACAAAATTGGTCCAACAATCCATCTTCCAAAAAAAATTGTTAAAAGAAAATGGTTGAGGCAAGGCAGATGAAATTGATCCACAAGGACACTTTTGGATCACCACGCCTAGTGTTTGGATCAAAAATGATCCGATCACCGACCCCATAACCCCCCCCCCACCTGCATGCCGCACACATCACTGAAACGTGCCGGGGATGCTCCAAGAAAATTTGTTGGTTGTGGGGAGCATGTCCGTTCACAAATAGCATGGGGATGTCGCGCCCCCCCAACACTTTGCCACTAGGCCGCGGGGTGCTTCTTTTCGGGGTTGCAAGCTTGGTTTGTGAGCCATAGAAGCGAACCAACAAAGGAGCAATTTTGACATTGTGTGCCTATCTTTTCTGTGTTTTTTTGGGAAGTTAAAGTTTTGGATAATTTTTCAGATGAATCTGTGGATCAGTTCGTTGCTTTGTACTGGCATGTTACACTAGGTGTTGGATCATTTTTTCTAAAGATGAATTGATGGATGATTTCTTTGCTTTGTACTTGCACGTTACACTCGGTCACCACGTACGCTTTGAACGAAGCGGTAAATCATCGGTAAATTGGTAAATTGGAAAGACCTTTTGTTTCTTCCACATGCCTTTCATGTGCTTAATTTTTTGTAATGGTGCATTAGTTCGTGCAATGTGTGTGCACTTTGCAACTCTGGGTTCTTGGGGGGAGAGGGAGGTTTCTAGGGTAGGCGATCCGTGATCCACAGATCATTCTAGGGCGGGGAGGGGGGGGTTTATGGACCCCCGCGAATCGGACTTCCCAATGCACTGTGGTCACGGGGGCGGGGGCGCGTGGGGCAGGAGGAGCGGGCCCCTCTGCCCAGGCTAGCTACCTAGTCATCCCAAGCCAACCGGCCGGCAAGTGAAGGTTTGGCCTTGCAATCCGCCGACGAGGCAAGTAGTTTCCGGGGGCTACCCCGGCTAGCTACCCATATCTAGCCATCCATAAACAACCGCGGGTCGCCATGCGGGGGTTGGGGGGGGTTCAATAGCACCGTGTCTAGGACTAGCTCCATTTGCTTCGATAATCATGACGTGTCTCGCCGCGGGAGGCATCAATTTTCATATACATAATCGGGCCAGTAATCCATAAGGTTTGTACATGGGGATATGCGAGGTTTTTTCCGCGCACGGGACCGTGGAAGCTTGCTCACGCAAGCCTACCATAGCAAATCGGTGCACCTCTTGGAACCTCAACAAAGGACACGTGAACACACCCCTTTTAAGGTTTTTTTCCCGTGGCAACACAGGCGACTTATAGATGGTTGTCTTATCGTGCCGCTCTTCCCGCATGTTTCCTACATTTAGCGCATTGTGATGTGATGTTCCGGAGGAAATTTGCGACCAACACCTCGAGACATTGACGTGTGCGGAACCCAAGGATGAAGAGACAAAGGTAGTTTGCAAGGTGCGATTGAGCTTGGCCATAAGCTCCCAATGGTGTCGTGGGTGACAATTATTAGTCCGAAGTCTTGCCCGAAAAGCTTCATCCCAACGCACTCACGACCACAACATGCTTGTGAATCGTTTCGATATTTATGTTTCCGAATTTTAAACTTTTTGTTCTTTTTTGCAAATGGCATGGCGATCACAATCAACACAATTGTTTTGGTCGAAACGTCAAATTGTTCCTCCTTGGCTCATGAACTACGCGGAAAGGCCGACGAATATATCACGACCCATGGGGACCCCCATGTACCACCCAGAGAATTTGCAAGTTTCAAACATGCGGTGCATTATTTGCGAGTCTCGTAAGAACTAAATTCGTCTATTGTTCGTCGTCCGGCACGAGCGCAAACAAAAGCGATGATTTCGTTTGCGGTAGGTGTAGGGTTGTGGGTGTATGTGTTCATTCCTATGTCCTCAAATCTAAGACGAAACCACCGAACCGGGTCGAAAGTGCGCAATTGGACGGAGTGCTACGGTTCGCGGTGGGAGGGGTGCGAAACAACCTAAATAGAACGGCCACACAATAGGTTGATTTAAGATTCGAAACGGGGGCTTGTAACCGCTCGTGCATTTGGAGTTCCTCTAGCAAGCAGGTCCGTGGCTTATGCAATCCACACGCCCTTGCACTTGTTCCCTCTCTTTTTAGTGAGATGCGGTTGCGCAAGTGCTCAAGTGAACATTCTCGACATGAAACGGACATCATTACCCCGCATCAAAGCGCAGCCAGCCACTTACACAAGTCGATGGCTTCTCGGGTGCGTGCGCGCATGGACTCCGGGTTTGCCCCAATGTCAACACAGGACTTATGTGAGTTTGTGGAGCAGAGATTGTCTGGCAAATACATTGGTGTCGAAAGCAACCAACTGACCAAAGAAGGTGTGATCTCGCTTGGTATTTGACCTTGCTTACCTCCCCAACCGCGCAAGAGGAGACCTCCAAACTTTGACTAGCGCCTACTTCATGGAGCACTAAAGTAGCCCAAGATGGGTGCATTTCCTCCTCTTGGCCCTTGTGCTCTACCTCCTTGGTTACCTCCCCATCTTGACACCCCGAGCAAGAGGAGACCTCCAAACCGAGAACAGCTCTGGCATAATGGAGCACTGAAGCACTAAAGTAGCCCAAGATCTCCCTTGTTATCTAATGTGTTGCCCTTAGGGGATCGCACAAGGCTATTTGTGTACATCCTTGTGCCATGTCTCCCTTTTTGTGTGCTACCATGTGTTCTCCTTCCCCACTGATTGTGACCTATTGTGCTTCCCTTTTTGATGTTTGCTATTTTGTGTGCAGCTTCGTGGGTGGTGGTAGTGGTGGTGGGTCTGCATGACTTGCACTAGAACTCGGGGCCACCCACCCTACCAGCGTTGTGGGGTGTGGGAACTAGGCACTCACATTTTCCTACTAGCCAAGCCCGCAAGCCGTAGACTAGCTGGCCAGTGTTCTGGGGGCCTAGTTGTGGTAGCCTCTCCGTAGGGCAGCCACTCTGCGCGGGCCCACCACCACTGCGGGCAGTCCCACAGGAAGTGGGCCTTGTCTTTGTGCGGGGCACCACAGCGTAGGCAGCAAGGCGGTGGCCCTGAACGCTTGCTGCCGTCCACATTGCCGGTCGTGCCCCGGTGTGAGGACCAAGAAGACAACCTCCTTTGCCTAGGAGAGTTGTGAGGCGCCCCCCCCCCCCGTCCAGATGCAGGGGCATGGGTAGGGTCGGAGGTCCCCACAAGGGGACAAGCACTTCGCAATGCGGGGTGTGCTGTGGCAACCATGTGTGTTATGAGGGTTTGCACCTCACAATGTCACAAGAGAAAGAAAACCCCAATATCTCAAAATGTGCTTCCTACGGCCGCGATCACACGTCCACCTTGACCCTTGGGATCCATTGGGCTTGCCATGTGGCAACCCTCCCCACCTTCTGATGCAGCCTTCGGGGTCGTTGCCCCCAAGGAGTGTGGGGGCATACCCGTGGCAAGACCTCCATGGCCCGCTGCCGCATGCACCTTTGGTGCCCCCCAAGTGATGCTTGCGGCCCGGCGTGCCCCCGGGAATTGTGCCTGGGGACGTTGCCCCGGACTGTGTGAAGCGCCAGGCTATGCACACGGTGACAATGGCACCTGGCGGCGGACCGCCTACTATACTGCCAACAGACCGGTGCCAGGTGCTAATCCCCCTTGGCGGTCGGAATTCACACAAGCACATATAGCACTGCCATTATAGAGGCTAGCACCACATTGCTAGGAGACTTGCCTCAAGCACCTGCGGGCGCCGGCGTCTCTGTCCGTGGAGGGGGAAGGTGTGTGACCTCTGAAGCTAGCACATTGCGCGAGGAGAAACGAGTTCTGAGCCCCTTGTCATCAGGAACCATTCATTTGGGAACCTCCATTCTTGGGGGTTGGAGCACCCCGGCCCCTGCATATGCCGCCACGCTTGCAGGGTACAGATGTGCCGAGAAACATGTGGAGATGCCAAGGTTGCTCGTTCCGCCTGTGGGGAGTCCAAGGCCTCCATGAGGTGCTATGCGGGCAGCGGGGGGCGCTGGATGACGCCTCCGCGGGTGGGGGTGGCGGGAGGGGGGGGTGTTGAATGGGCCACACCCCCTCTAACCCTGCATCCAACGCGTGGCGCACACACGACTACACTGGCTAGTCTTGCAAGCCAGGCGGCCAAGGGCCCAGCTGCCGTGGCACCACGCACAGTGGCCACCGTTGCGGCCTCTCGGATGGGGCCGCGCCTCCGAAGCTAGCCGGGCCCAATTCAGCAAGGCCAACATCACTGCCGCTCCTGCCTTGCGCTCCTACGAGCACTTGATATCTCGGGCCATGGCACGGCGGTGCGGGCGGCTATCCTCAATTGCTGGGCCCCTCATGGCCGGCCATGCGGCAGCGGTTGATGCCCTAGCCTAGGTGCCGGCTGCGGTGGTAGGAGGGCGCACCATGCTCCAAACACCGAGCCCCCACTGTCCCCCGCTCCTCTCCGGTGCGCTGGGCCATTGGCGCCTGGGGCACCCCCAGTGCCTGCGCCCAACACGGCCACCGGGGATGGGAGGGGGGGGGGGGGGGCTGGCACCGGGCCCCCATCCGCCAGCTGCAAGAAGTAGTCCACGAGGAAGCGCACCGCTGCACACCCTAACAGGGTCCACAACAAACTGATTTTCCTTGCCACCACAAACTTGAGGGATGGTCGACACATACCATAACAGGACAGGGGTATGGGGTGAGCCCCCCCCCCCCAAGCCCTAGCTATTAGCCCTCACTATTTCACACACACACACCGGGGGGGGGGGGGGTTGAGGAGTTCCACAGCGGCACCCACAACGTGGCGGCAATTGAGCCAGCCCTTGTTCTGTAAAGCGGGCAGGCAAGCAACACTATTTGGTGTGGGGCTCACTCACCCCTCTCCCTTAAGAGGGCCGGCTGGGGTGCCTAACGCTCCCACCCCCTAGGAGGGCAAGCACCGTCGCGACGGCTGCATGGGAGGGCATCTTTGGAAGAGACATGGTCCCGGCTACCTTGCTCCTCTGTACCGCCGTACTCCATAGGTAGGTGCCACTCACAGGGAGGTGGGTGCCCAGACTCAGAGTAAATGTGCCTTCTTTTGTGTGAGTTTCACCCCGTTTGGCCATTGTGTGCCGGGGCTGGGAGGGGTCCTTCCCAAAGGATTCGTGCACAACCTACTTCTATAGTTTTCAGCCTCAACATCTAAAAATTAAAATTTTGTGAAACTCATATGTACACCCCCCCCCCCGACAAGATATCCTACCCGGGACCCCCCCCCCACTGCCCCCCCCCCAAGGGCCCAAAAAGTTTAAGGGGGGGTTTGGGGTCAAGATTTGAGTCTGTACGCCCCCCGTGCTTTAATTTTTGCAGGAAGACTTCTGCAACACAGAAAACTAAATTGACAAAAAGCAATGTGTGAAGGTTTGGCCGTTTTTTATGACATGAAGCCGTTGGGTAGCAAAAAGACCATACCGGCATTGAATATGTTTGCGCCGGGCCGCCAAAGCAATATACAAAGCACCTCGGTAAAAAAAAAAGGTGACATGGACTTAAATTGGGAATTTTTTTCCACTCCACTTCTTCTACTCCAAGGTACTGGTGCCCAAATAGGCCCCCATAGGTACCCTTCGTGAACTAGCCGTTTGAATGGGCGATTCACGCTTTTCATGTTTTGCTCACTACTTGGTGCCATTGTGTCCGTTTATCCTCTTGTTTTTGCAGGAATGTAGAGAATTGCAACGCCTGCACGCTTGTGAAAACGCTTTAATAAATGGACACCACGGCACCATGTTGTGAGCAAATCATGAAAAAACACGGACAAATTCACACGCTCATGAACGGTACGTTCGTGCTCCATTCATGGGGTTGCTTTTCTCAGGTGCCTCAATTGTCATCATTTCACTTTCTAGGCATCGGCAGTCCCTACGATCCTGTGAAAACATCACCCCAAACGGACACCATGGCACCAAGTAGTGAGCGACACACCAAAAAACAAAGTCGGATTCACACGCTCATTCAAACGCCCAGATAGAAGAAATTCACGAAGGGTATTTGCAGGTACCGGGCTGTGTTCGGAGCATCAAGGTACCTTGGTGATAAAACCACCAAGTTCAGTTGATGCTCCGAACAAATTTTCCATGTGATATTTTTCAAAGATGTTCTCTTGCAGGTCAAGTATGACAGTGCCGGGGCGCCTGGCACATATCCTCGGCATGAACTATTTCACCAATAGGAACGGCAGGGAAGTCATGGATCACCCATGCACCATGGTGTTTTCTCGGCACCAAGTGATGTGGGTGCACCATCCAAAAGTTCATGTCAACATTCCACAAGATGTCCCATCCCATCTTTTGCAAACCCCAATCAATTGACCCTTTTGGATAAGGGGATCTTGTTCTCAAGGCAGAATGGTGACAAGCCTACATTTGAGGAGTTTGATCACTGTTTTGACAATAAAGTCTGAAAATCCCATGTGCCGCTCTACATTCTTGCTTACAAGACAATCAAAAACAAAAGATGCGCTCGAATATGTGCAACAAGGGGTGGCAAAAGGGGTTGTGTGTTCCTGAAGCCACCTCTTCTCGCCAAAAAAATACACTGGGGCACCCCGGTGGCATCTTGGTAGTGTGTTTTTACCACTCATTGCACCTAATTAAGCAGTATATGCAAACATACGGCAAACACCCTGGTACCAGGGTGCTCAATATGGGAGGTATTGGCATATCAGTCATAATAAGAAAAAAGAAAGTTTGCATAACCTCAATGATTGCTAGAGCAAAGATGCCCCCGCCCCCCCCCTTCTTGGATGGCAAGGATAAAATGTAGCACCCAGGTCTGGGGTGCTTGCACCAAGTGAGTGGATGGTTGCATGCACCTGGTGTTGTCAGCACATCACACAACTCTTGACAATGATTGAGACAGCCCTCAGACCTTGGCACCTGGGTGCCCCCTAATCATTCAGGAAATGGGGTGTGTGTGCCCGGTCTCATGTAGCCTTTATGCTAGGAGCACCAATCACATGTGACCATCTGCCCGCTCTCCCACAACAAGGTCATGTGCAATGTAATCATGCGTTCGAGCCGCACCCTAGGTTGTGTGTTGGCAGGGGGGCGCACCACCATCCCACCCTCATTACACCCCCACACCGTGGTGAGGTATGTGCCCTTGGGCGGCATTGGGAGCAAACAGGAAGGTGCCGCAAGGGTAACAGGCAAAATGGGAGGCAACAACACAAGGCAGCACGCAAAGAGGCAGAGCACATGGCAGCACATAAAGAGGGATGTCACAACACACAAAAAGGGGACATGCACCACATGTGAGCACAACAAAAGGGAGGTGCAGCACAGGTCTGCACACAGAACAGAGGCACAACACAAGAGGACACACAAAAAGGGCGGCACAACACACAACAAGGGACATTGCACAGTGCAGTACACGAAGAAGGAGCACCCGGGCATAGCACAGAGCAACATGTAGAGGGAGGGCTCAGCACAGGGCAGCACACAGAAAGTGCGGTGCACAACATGAATGCATAGGGAAAGGCAGGAATAGCACACAAAAAGGGAGACACACCACACCAAAGGGGGACACAGCATAGGGCAGTACACCAAGAAGGAAGCACAGCACACAGCCATTGAGGCACACCACAGGGTAGCACGCATGATGGGTGTCACAACACTACAAAGTAGGCATTAAGGGGGGGGGGGGTTCGCGACGGGACTTTTTTGCTGTGTGATATTTGGCGTTCCAAATTCGTGCCAAATTTCCTACTCAATTTTCAGGCTGCTGTGCAAAATAAATTCATGTCAAAATTTAGCAAATTGCTTGTCGCACAGTTGCCTTTGTCACACACCGAGCATTTGTAGACGGTATACGGTCAAATTCTGTGGGTACAAATTGTCTCGCCATTGATTCATCCCGTTGTTGCACAGTTGTCCATTTTCTACCTACATTCTGCAGTTTTCTTTCCGCAATGCAACGTTCTTTTAGCCCAAGCCCAAAACAGATGAACGGTAGGAGAAGATTTCTGCGATGGGTCAGCACTTGAAAGCCAATGGTGGAGTACGCCGTCAAATGCATTAGGCTCCATATTCGAACAAGGCATGGGCTTCATTGGGATGACAATAAACGGCAACCCT